>SJYX01019307.1:525868-549893 GCA_006410675.1 Oreotragus oreotragus
CTTTTGAACTATGGAGAAGACTCTTGAGAGTCCCTTGGACTGCAAGGAGATCCAACCAGTCCATTCTGAAGAAGATCAGCCCTGAGATTTCTTTGGAGGGAATGATGCTGAAGCTGAAACTCCAGTACTTGGGGATTGGGGGCAGGAGGAGAAGAAGGGGAAGACAGAGGATGAGATGGCTGGATGGCATCACTGACGCAATGGACATTGAGTGTGAGTGAACTCCGGGAGTTGGTGATGGACAGGGAGGCCTGGCGTGCTGCGATTCATGGGGTTGCAAAGAGTTGGATACTACTGAGTGACTGAACTGAACTGAACTGAGCTGAGCCTACACTTCTTGTGGGTTCCTGTGACATTTGGTGGTTCAGCCTATATACCAGTATAGCCTGGTGATTTAAAGCACAGACTTTGGGATCAGAAAATCTGGGATCAAAACCTGATCGTACCTCTTACTGACTGTATAAACTTGAGAAAATAACCTCTTAGTCTTCAGTTTTCTCTTCCATGAGAAGGGGAACTGCTTCAGAGGATTCCTGTCGGGACCAAATCAATCAAGGTATTTTTAAAACTAAACCTATACTTCACACAACAGTGGTTTTCATGGTTCTGGCATAATCTAGTCTCCTTTCATATTTTATCTCTGCCCTAGAAATATCACTTGTCTCTTTCTTTGTCCCTCTTTGATCAAAAAAAAAAAAACACAACACTGCAGAAGCTGATGTCAGTGAAAATGGTGGCATACAAAGGAACTCCAAAATTTCATCCTTCCATAAAAGCAACGAAAAAACTGGCAAAAACCGTCAGAATCAACTATTTGGAACTCTGGAAAACAACCAAAGGCTTGCAGCAACCCAAGAGAAAAAGTAATTCAAAAATATATAGTAAAAACATGATGACAGAATTAAAATGGTACACTGTTAATATCTAAATATCCACTCAATACCCAAAAAGACCACAATAGAAGACTTGAGAAATGAAACAAACAAATAAATATATATATATATATATAACTATAGAAAAACAAAGAGCCAAATGGTAGAGTTAAGTTTGTTTTACACTTAATGTAAAACTTAATTTACACTTAATGTAAATAGATTAAATTCTTCCATTAAAAGGAGGACATTGGGAGAAATGATTAAAAACATGATCCAACTAAATGCTGCCTACAGGAGGTTCACTGTAGATTCAAAGACACAAATATGTTGAAAGTGAAAGAGTGGGTAAAAAAGATACTCCTTGCCAAAGGAGCACCAGAGTGTCTATACAAATACAACACAAAATAGACTTTTAGACAAAATCGTTAATAGAGACAAAAAAAGAACATTACATAATAATGATAAAAGAATGAATTTACCAAGGAGATATAACAATTACAAAATCTTTGCTTAGACTGCCCCGAAAAAATAAGAGATGAAATTCAAACTACTAAAATCAGAAATGAAACCGAGGACATTACTACTGACTGAGAAATATTGAGTAATTAGATAGTGGGAATGGCCACATAACATTATGGACATACTAAAAAACATTTCATTGTACTTCATGAAACAGTGAATTTTGTGTCATGTGAATTATCTTAATTTTTAAGTTGTAAATATATATATTCAATTTACTTAATATATATTAAAATGTTATATATAATATATAAATATACATTTAATTTATTAAATATATAATGTATGTAAATATACAATGTATACATTAAATGGAATGAAGGTATTCAGTGTACTTGATAGTCATATTTCTTGCAGTAAATTAATAATTTGGCTTCTTTGTACAAATTAATAGCATGAATTTGCTTTCTCAACACTTCATTATGTCCAGCTAAACTACCCACCAAGGAGATCAAACTGCCCAGCAAGATCAAACCAGTCAATCCTAAAAGAAATCAACCCTGAATTCATTGGAAGGACCAATGCTGAAACTGAAGCTCCAGTCCTTTGGCCACCTGATGCAAANTACATTAAATGGAATGAAGGTGTTCAGTGTACTTGATAGTCATATTTCTTGCAGTAAATTAATAATTTGGCTTCTTTGTACAAATCAATAGCATGAATTTGCTTTCTCAACACTTCATTATGTCCAGCTAAACTACCCACCAAGGAGATCAAACTGCCCAGCAAGATCAAACCAGTCAATCCTAAAAGAAATCAACCCTGAATTCATTGGAAGGACCAATGCTGAAACTGAAGCTCCAGTCCTTTGGCCACCTGATGCAAAGAACTGAGTTACTGGAAAAGACCCTAGAGCTGGGAAAGGTTGAGGGCAGGAGAAGGGGATGACAGAGGATGAGACGATTGGATGGCATCACCAACTCAATGGACATGAATTTGAGCAAACTCTGGGAGATGGTGAAGGACAGGGAATCCTGACTTGCTGCAGTCTATGGGATCGCAAAGAGTGAGACACAACTTAACAAGTGAACAACAATCAAGCACTTATATATACACAGTACTGCTACAGATGAGTGGGAGAAAGGGCCCTACAAATGAGAACACTGCCCATGTCCTCCAAATGTACTATAACTGTCTATAGATTTGCTGTAAGTGTGCAAGGCATCAAGAGCCAATGTGGATGGTATGTTGGGCTGTCATTCAGTGGAAATGGGAATGGTTTAAGAAGGTCTCACAGCTGAAGTATAAATAGAATGGGTTTGATGAAATGATGAACACACTGCTGAGTTTGCTGGAAACAATTATCTTCCAACAACTAAATTAAATCCTACTGAATCATGCTTGGAAGATTTTAAAGACGTAGCGTTACCATTTTAATGTGACATCACAAAGTTTGAGTCCCTCCTTGAGGTCAAGTTTGGACAAGCCAGATGATAAATGCTGAGAGGTTTATCGATAATCACCCAAGGGTTGACTAAATCACTGAACACTGGCCCTTCCTGATACTACCCACCTGTCAACAATGCAGTTATACATCCCAGATAGAGAACATACACATATAGGCCCATATCCCCCTCTACTGCCCACAAAGCCAGTCTGCCTGCTCAAGAAGTTCCTGTGGATAACCAAAAAGGGCCTATTGTATAGCACAAGGAACTCTGCTCAATGTTATATGGTAGCCTGGATGGGAAGGGAGTTAGTTTGGGGGAGAATGGGTACATTCTCAGCAAAGGCTGAGTCCCTTTGCTGCACACCTGAAACTATCACAACATTAACGAACTATACTCCAATTTAAAGCCTTTTTAAAAGATTTAAAAATTAATTTAAAAAAAGAGGTTCCTGTGAGGGTACAATGAAATCTAGGACCATATTTCATTAAATAATTATCCCTGATAGATCCTCCTGGAAGACCCATTTACTCTCTCAATGAATTAGGATAGCACTTAGCTTCCTGGCGTCTCATAATGCACTCAGGGGAAGAAGAAATATTCATGCAGTACAAGAGTGGCATAGAGCAGTCTGTAAAACCCACGCTTACGGCAGAACCATTAACTGACCACAATGCCCTTTCCAAATAAACTTAGATAACCTCAGAGTACTTCTTAATTGGATCCAAGCAGGCACCATCACTAAACTGGGACTGGAAATGCAAAATGAAATCCATTTGCTGTCCCGGAATAGAATTGAGCCCACAGGCTTTAAGGGAGCTCCTTCTTTAAGCCCTTAGTTATTTTTAAACCTTCAGCACCTGGGTCATTTTAAGCTTTCGCAACCACAATATTCCAAGAACTTAAGTTTACTGAAATTGGCATCACTGAGGGACCGTTCCGCCAATATTCCTAAGTTTGGTAGGTAACGGATAAAATTTATCACATGTGCCATAAGTGTAAATTTTCAGTAACTTCTCAAAATCTGCACACAGTATTGTTGTTTCTTAAGAGAAGCAAAGGAGGGCAGGAGAGGGGGTGACTATATTGGGCAACAGGTGGAAGAAGAGGAAAGTGGAAATGGGTGAGGAGCAGAGGCGAGAGGGTCAGCAGAGAGCAGTAGGGACTGACCTAAAGAGTGAAGTCTAGGTTCTGATGGGAAAATTGGGTTCAGGAGCAGGGACCTGACCAGAGTGTCCTGAGCACCTACTTTGGATGCTTGAAGGCCATGAGGCACCGCTCGTACTTTCCCACCATGCTCCAGGCCATGACCAGGCCATCAGTGCCCCCCGACAGGAGATGCCACTGGTCGAAGTATAGACATTTCACGGCCCCCTCGTGGCCGTTGAGCGTCTGCAAGAAAAGATGCCTCTGTTCTCAGCCCATCTTCAGCCTGAATCATGACTCCTCAAGGAGCAGAGCTGGAGACTTCTTGAGATGGATCCCAAAGCCACACTCCACCAGTCTGGGGCTACCACACTGGGAGTCTGCCTGAGCCCACTGAATGTCTGCTCTAAGAAGGTTGATGAGGTTCAGGCAACCTACTCTCCAGAGCTCCCTCCCCAGTTAAGAAGGAAAGAGACCAGAAGAGGCCTTGTACCCAGTGGGTCTGTGACCAGGCAGGTCCTGCCTTCCTGGAGTACCTGAGAGGGACACAGTCTTCCTTCCTTCGCTGCCAGAAGGGCAAGGCTCATGTGTCAGTTCCCTGCCAGGACCAGAGGCAGCTTGATATCCAGTAACTGCTGCTTAGATCACAGTAACATCACTGGTGAGAAAAGCCTACCAGCCAGGCAGCCACTTCTCGCTGTGATCCTGTGTTCTCAGCACAAAAGATATCTCAGCACCACTCACCAGGGACAGGGGCTGCCCATCTGGCAAGAACACTTCTTGTGTTTGAACATTCGATCACTTTCTAGACAGCCAACATTCTCTTCTCAAGAAGAGAGGCAAGAGGAGATCACTGTGGTCTGTTTATTCCCAGACCCTGTGCTAGAATCAGAGTCAAATGTTCCAGAAGAAGAAAAGGTAATTTACCTGTGCTGCTGTGAAAAGACCCTGCCGAATCCATGTATCTTGCAGTCAGAATGTAGCCTCTACCACCTCCACCCATGACAACATGGCTCACGTGGGCCTTGACCTTCAACCAACTCAGAACGGCCCCTTCTTAGGCAGTCTTCCCCTTCCCTTTCTCAGGAGCACCCTCTTTTGGTGACTGCCTCTCAACCACCCTAGGGTGGTCTGGGGAGCTACCTGTCCCTCCGTGTCTGTCACTGTCCTCCAGCCTCTCACCCGCTCCTCCCCCTAGTCCCCTCCCCGCAGTCCCAGCCCCTCACCTTTACCAGCTGGGCCGTGACCATGTGCCACACTTTGACCATGCCTTTCTCACAGCTGCTCACGATGTAGGTGTCATTGATCCTGGTGTCCAGGATGGGGTCTTTGTGTTTGAAGGTCTTTAGGCACTTCCCTGTCTCTATATCCCACTCTGAAAAGGAGGGGGAGAGAGAAAAGAGGGTGCATGGAGAGGGTGCCAAAGGGGCTTCATACCCCATCGCAGAAGCTGAGACCAGCCGAGCCCATCGTGTCAGATTTCAGAAGGCTTCACCTGGTCCAGCACCCCCACTGGCTCACCCACAGTCCATGTACGTGCAACCCAGGGCTCCCCTCTCATAGCCCCTGGGAGATCCAGCAATGCATAGACCTTGGCTCTGACCCTGGAACTTAGCCTCCTGGTCTAAGAGGTGGACAGCTCATCTCCAGCAAGCCTCCTCCTCAAGCCTGAAAGATGCTAGAGTAGATTTCAGGAAAATCATGGCAGGTGTTCAGGGCATGATTCCTCCCAGATGCTGTCTCCTGACCCTCACCTCCTACCCACCCCCAAAGAAGAGAAAGCTGTCTATCTCCATTTACATTTTTAGATATTTCTGAATCTGACTTTTGGATTTTACTTCTAAGAGATTGTCACAGCTGAGTGCGGATCTACTGCTGCTTCTACACAGATGGTGCCGGAGCTCCCACCTCTCATATCGTAAATGTTGGGTGGATATGAGAGTCCATAGGTGGTGGGAGAACTGAGCTTGAAGGAAAAGACTGAAAGTGGGCATCACAAATTCAGTGATGAGAACATTAAAGGCCCTCATAGAACCTACTTCTTCAGGCAATGCAATGAGTACCACAGGACCAAATAGTAACCACAGTGCACACCCACCCCACACTAGCCGTGAGCCAGGCACCGATCAAAGTGCTTGCCATGCAAAGCTGTTATTACTTCTTCCTGTACAGATGTGGAAACTGAGACCCAGAGAGGTTCAGTAACCTGCTCAAGATCACAGGGCTGGTGAGAGATTGAACTGGGATTTGAACCCAGAGAGTCTGGGTCCAGAGACCATGTTTCTAGCCATTAACCCAAACTATGTGAGTAAGCTTTTCTACACTGATTTTTTGCTCTCTCCTGGGCATCTGCGGGAACTCCGCACTCAATGCATTAGCTTCCCATTGCTGCTGTAACAAATTACTATCAGCTTAGAGCCTGAAAATGACAAATGGATTATCTTACACAATCACTGCACAACCTCACAAGGCTAAAATCAAGGTGTCAGCAAGGCTGTGCTCCTTTAGGGAGTCTCAGGGGGGCGGGGGGAGGAATCCATGTCCTTGCCTTTTCCACCTTCTAGGGTCCCCCACACACACCTTGGCTCATAACCCCCTTTCTCCATCTTCAAGGCCAGCAACGTTCCATCTCTCTGACCATTCATCCACAGTCACGTCTCCTTTTGGTCACACATAAGAAAATGTCTGTTTTTATGGACCCAGGTGATGACCCATGGGCCCACACCAATAACCCTGGGTCATCTCCCCATTTTAAGGTCCCTGACTTCAGTACATCTTCAAAGTCCTTCTTGCCATGCAAGGAGACACAGTCACTGGTTTCCGGGATTAGGCCGGGACCATCTTTGGCTGGCTTTTCTTCTGCCTGCCACACTCAACGTGTCCAAAATACAAGCTATCATCTTCTCCTCCAACCCTCCCCTACCCTGCTCTTCCTCCAAGGTCCCAATTCCATCAGTGGTACTTCTGTGTACCCAATGGCCTGAGTTATAAAGTCTGGCCTCACCCTTCTCCCTCCTTTCTTGCTTTTCATCTCCTGTTGGTGCTGAAGTCCTGCCAGTTCTCATTCTGGAAATCTCACCCCCCGTCCCGCCCTCTGTAGGTACCATCTCCTAGAAACTCAGATCTATCCGATAACTTCACACTTGCCTATTCTCAGATATTCTGAAGACATACTGTCCCCATAGAGTTGCCATCTCTCCAAATCTTTCTTCCACAATGTCACGAGAGCTGCTGCTGCTGCTAAGTCACTTCAGTCGTGTCCGACCCTGTGCCACCCTATAGATGGCAGCCCACTAGGCTCCTCTGTCCCTGGGATTCTCCAGGCAAGAACACTGGAGTGGGTTGCTATTTCCTTCTCCAATGCATGAAAGTGAAAAGTGAAAGTGAAGTCATGTCCGACTCTTAGCGACCCCATGGCCTGCTGCCCACCAGGCTCCTCCATCCATGGGATTTTCCAGGCAAGAATGCTGGAGTGGGGTGCCATTGCCTTCTCTATCACTAGAGCAGTCTTTCTCAAATACACATTTCATCATATCACTTCTCAGCTTAGAATGCATTTACAGCCTCCTACATCTTACAGAATAAAGTTCAATTTTCAACACAGAAGGCCCTTTATAATCTGGCCCCAAACAAACATACCTGCCTGATTGCCAACACCACACACAACAGCTCAGCCAACTGAGCAGAGGGAAAGTCCCTCAATTCTTCATTGTCTTCCATATTCTGTGATTTGCCTGAGCTGTTCCTTCTGCTTGAAATGCCCTACACCCTCCCTCTGCATGTAGAACTACTCACCCTCAGGACCACACTCAAACAGTACCCTGCCTGCAGTGCTTTCCCTTTTGCTCTTACTTCTGTGGTGACTTAGCCCTCCACAAACTCACTGGAGTGCACATTTTAGAACCAGACAGCCCTGGGTTCAAATCCCCACCCAACCACTTAGCAGTTTTGACTCAGGGCTAATTGTTTTTCTCTGTGAGTCGTGGATCCCGTATCTGCATCCATGCCATAGAACGCTTATGAGACTGAAATAAGATCATGTAAAGCACCCATCGCAGTCCCAAAGTTAGTACTCAATAAAAGGCATCTGTAGTCATTCTCATATTTACTCTTCCCTCCATGATATATTTATGTATCTGTCTCCATTAGGAGACCACGAGGCTCTTGCGGAAATAGAAAGCCACGTCGAAAGGGCCATTGCATATGCTGCTTTCCTTACACTTAAGCTCCTAGCATTCAACCAATAGTCATCGAGTGAATGGATCAGTGGATCCATAGACAGATGGATGAAGGGATAAGCGACTGCCTGTACAAATGAGCAAAACAAGTCTTCTGGCAACCCATGGGCTTAGGGAAACATCTTAGAGTCTGAGGCATTTCTTTCTCACCTTTTACCTGGCAATCTTTCGCTCCAGAGGCAAGCTTGTTCTTATACACATCCATGCAGGTGATGGTCCCCTGGTGGCCATTGAAGATGCGTATACAAGCCCCACTTTTCAGATCCCAGTATCTGCAGGAATCAGACCACAAAAAAGAGATATTTTTGAGACTTTCTGAGGGCCTAAGGGTTCAACAGTATAGAGTTCCTTTAGGTTGATAAGTAGTTGGAAGGCATCAGAGTTTCATGATTAAGCTCAGAGTCCAAGGCTTGGATTTGAATCCCACTTGCAGCATTCTCTTAGGTGCAACTCTAAGAAAGCTACTGAACTTTGGTGAAAATTTCATTTCTTCCCTGATGCAATAGAAATGATAATAAAAATAATTATCTCACAGGTTTATGAAGAATTAAATACAGTAATGCAGAAGTTGTCAACTAGGGGTGACATCCACTCCCAGGGGACATGTGACAATGTTTGGAGACATGTTTGGTTGTCACAAGTTGGACTTCCCTGGTGGCTCAAATAGTAAAGAATCTGCCTGCAATATGGGAGACCCAGGTTTGATCCCTGGGTCAGGAAGATCCCCTGGAGAAGAGAATGGCTTAATTCCATGGGCAGAGGATCCTGGCGGGCTACAGTCCATGGGATTGCAAAGAGTCAGACACAACTGAGTGACTAACACTTTCACTTTTCATCAGATGGAAGGTCCCTAGAACAATCACCAGGCTCAGAATCCACGATACTGATTCAGTGGTAAAGATGATCTTCAAACAAGAACAATAGAACAATTGACATGTGCCACTTGGATTCAGACTATTTTATGCGCATTTCTAAAGCATATCTAGGGCTTCCCAGGTGACTCTGTGGTAAAGAATCCACCTGCCATGCAGGAGACCTGGGTTCCATCCCTGGGTTGAGAAGATTTCCCTGGAGGAGGAAATGGCAACCCACTCCAGTATTCTTGCCTGGAGAATCCCATGGACAGAGGAACCTGGTGGGCTACAGTCCATGGGGTCACAAAGAGTCAGACACAACCTAGCAACTAAACACACACACACACACTATATTTAAGAGATATATGGGAAACATGTATTAGTCATACTGTTTTTTAATATACAAACCTGCCTGAGGTCTCTCAACCATCATTCATACTGACTTTGTGACAGGACAAAGTATAATGTCAAGAGACTGGGCTCTGGAGCCAGGCTGCCTGAGGCCCACTCCCATATCCATCACTCACTGGCTGTGTGATCTCAAATAAGTTACTGCATCACCTGCTATCTCAGTTCCCTCATTTGTAAATTGGGGATAATAATGGTATTTATCCCATAGAGTTATTAGGAGACTTGGCACATAATAAACAATAAGTAAATGTTTCATTTGATTTGGGGGGGGGGGCGTTGTCAGACTTTTCCTTCTAATATTCTTAAAGGTCCCATGGCCTTTATCTGTTCATCAGAGCCTGCTATGTATACATAGTTGAGTTTAACAAGGTCCCAGTGGTCTGAAAAATAAAAGCACGTTTTCAGTTTCCACTTCCTAGCAGCATGGTTGACCATATGCCCAGGTTGTTTTCATAATTTATGCAGAAAAGGTATTTGATAAACGCTTTTAGAAAAATAGGAATGGGGACTTCTCTAGTGGTCCAGTGGCTAAGACTCCATGCTCCCAATACAGGGGGATTGGGTTCAGTCCCTAGTCAGGGAACTAGATTCCACATGCTGCAACTAAAGATCCTACATGCAGCAAAGAAGATTCTGCATGCTGCAGCTGAGACCCACTGTAGCCAACTAAATAAACAAATATTTATTAAAACTTGTAAATGGATGTTTATAGCCATTTACTCCTAACAGACAAAATGTAGAAGCAACCCAGATGTCCTTCAGTAGATGAAGGAATAAATAAACTGTGGTCCATCTGGACAGTGGAATATTATTAAATGTAAGTAAAAAAGGAGCTATCCAGTGAAAAGACATGGAAGAGCCTTAAATGCATATGACTAAGTGAAAGAAGACCTGAAAACACTATATGATTGTAACTATATGACATTCTGGAAAAGGCAAAACTACAGAGCCAATAAAAAGGTTAATGGTTGTCAGGGATTGGGAGAAGCATGAATAGGTAGAGGACAGAGGATTTTTAGGGCAGTGAAAATACTTTGTATGATATTATAATGATGGATATGTGTCATTATATATTTGTTCAAATGAATACAATGTACACCACCAAGTGTGAACCCTAAGATAAACTATAGACTTTAGGTAATTGCATGCATGCTCAGTCGCTCAGTTGTGTCCAACTCTTTGTGACCCCACAGACTGTAGCCCACCAAGCTCCTCTGACCAAGGGATCCTCCAGGCAAGAACACTGGAGTGGGTTGCCATTTCCTCCTCCAGGGGATCTTTCCAAGCCAGGGACTGAACTCAGATCTCCTGTATCTCCTGCACTGCAGGAGGATTCTTTACCCACTGAGCCATCAGGAAAGCACAGATTATGATGTGTCAAAGCAGAGTCATGAGTTGTAACACATGTACCACTCTGATGGGGAATCTTGAGGACAAGAGAATATATTCATGTGCGGGTGAAGAGGGTATATTGGAAAACTTTGTGTCTTCCTGTCAATTTTGCTGTGAATCTGAAACTGCTCTATAAAAATCGTCTTTTTTAAAAAGGTAGTTTTGATGCAAGAATAGAAAAGCAAGCCAACAAAACTGTGTTGTATTTTTGAAAGTTGCTGAGAGTAATCTTGAAAGTTCGCATCACAAGAAAAAAAAATGTCACTATGTGCAGTGATGGATATAACTAAATTCACTGGGGTAATCATTTTGCAATAGATGCATATAACAAGTCATTATATTATACACCTAATATATTGTATGTCAATTATACCTCAATAAAAATTTTTTTTAAACTTTGTAGGTCAATTATACCTCAACAAAAAAAATTTTTTAACTCATACACCTGGGTACCAGGAAACACATACAGGAATGTCTATGGCAGTGAAAGAATAAAGAGCTAACAACAATACAAATATCCACCAACAGAAGAGTAAATAAATGAGTTATGATGATGTATTCATCCAATAAAATACTATATCTCCATGAAAATAAGTTAATTACTGCTATCTATATCGTAAAGATGAATCTCAAAATTAGTGCAAGAATCAAGTACACATGCATTTTTAAAATACTCAGGAATGTCTATGGCAGTGAAAGAATAAAGAGCTAACAACAATACAAATATCCACCAACAGAAGAGTAAATAAATGAGTTATGATGATGTATTCATCCAATAAAATACTATATCTCCATGAAAATAAGTTAATTACTGCTATCTATATCGTAAAGATGAATCTCAAAATTAGTGCAAGAATCAAGTACACATGCATTTTTAAAATACAACTACATTTATGTTGAGTTCAAGAAAGGACAAAGGTAGTGAATATATCTGGAGATACATAAATAGGTAGCAAAACTATAAAGAAATTTAAGTGTAAAATTTATACTGATCAGGAGAAAGAAAGAAAAAATAAGAGAAAGGCACATAATGAGATTTGGGGAATATAATGCCCTACTTCTTGACCTGAGTAACAAGCACATGAGTGTTTTATATTGTTTAAAAATATTTGTATATATACACTTTTATCATTATTTGGCTTCCATACCAGGTTTCACACCCACAAAAAACTACTTTCCCCTGAAGGAATCTGTAAAAAGAAATATAAATTATGCTTTCATCTAAGAATACTAAAGAAAATACTTTCCAATTCATAGCCTTCTGCTAGAAAATAGATCTAATAATTGCTATAAATCTATCTCACTCAAAGTTTAAACAATATACAAATTTTTGGTTTTTATCTTGCCAAAAAAATTGTGGATTATTCTAGAAGTCAGCATCATTTAGGATAACTTTTGCATAAATACAAAAAAACATAAAAGCACACGTGCTTTTTCCACAAGCTGTGTTTAAGCCTGGGCAAGTTGAGGACCACAACTTTCTTGGACCACTTACCTGATACTCAGGTCATAACTCCCACTCAGGAGAAAGTTTTCTTCTTCACACAAGAAGAGGGCCCGGACACTCCCAGCGTGGCCTCGAAACCTGACGGGTATCTCCTTTACACGTATGATGTCCAGAAGCTGGATCTTTCGATTGGATGACACGGCTAACAAATCTCCCCCAGAATAGTGGATGATTCTGTTTCGGTCCCACCTGAGTTGCCAGGAAAAAGATGCACCATGAGAGAAGAGAACCATGGAACAACTTAGTACAATGCCTTTCACCTATAGCAATGCCATCATGGAAAATCCATCCAGCAAGGGCTGTAGCAGAAGGCAAGGCCTAGCGTTAATAAGCCCTGATGGATCCCTACCTCACACTGTAACAAAAATGCATTTCAACTAGATTTAAAACCTAAATACAAAAGGCACAACTATGTTAACAATTTCTGCTAGTGTATAACAAATCCCCAGGACAGAGAACAGAGTATGCAGCATTTTCTGCTTTATTTGACCATGGAAACCTTTTTTCACAGAAAACCTCAGAGGAACACAGCTGAGAAACCCTATACCCACTGCATATCCCACTGCTGTCATTGTTTCCCTTAACCAATATCCAGTGAGCATACCATATTGGGGCAAAGTCTTGTGCTAATAGGTGCTCATGGGAAATACAAAGATGAGTAAGATATGGATGGACTCTGCCCTCAATCAGTATGAAATCCAACAAAATAGGGTGAGTTGAATTAATTTTCCAATCATTAGATTATTAGCAAATAGATTAAATATGAGCAGGATGACCAAAAATTTTATTGTCCAAACTGAGATTTTTTTATCATGAAAGGAGACACTATTACTAATTACTCAAGGAACACAGAGTAAAGCAGGGTTGTTTGGATAAACAGGGATGGATAGTCACTCTAAATACAAGGAGCAGTTCCTGACATTTTTGCCCTCATTCCATTTGTTGTATCTCCAGCACTCTTGCCTGGAGAATCCCATGGACAGAGGAGCCTGGTGGGCTCCAGTCCATGGGGTGGCTAAGAGTCGGGCACGACTGAGCAACTTCACTTTCACTTTTCACTTTCATGCATTGGAGAAGGAAATGGCAACCCACTCCAATATTCTTGCCTGGAGAATCCCAGGGACAGAGGAGCCTAGTGGGCTGCCATCTATGGGATTGCACAGAGTCGGACACGACTGAAGTGACTTAGCAGCAGCAGGAGCAGCAGAGTTCAACTTGTCATTCTCTCTGCTAAAGAGCACGTATCACCATACTACTCATAAACACTCAGCCTGCCTTTTCCCATCTGTTCTGTCCTCCCCCTATTTGACTGGTCAAGATGCAATTTGTTAGTAAGGTTCACAGCCGAAAATAGAATAAAAGATGTCCTTGGCAAAACTTTTTGAATAAAGAGTGAAGTCCTAGATCTAAAATATGTCAGGAAGTTGACACTATGAAAGGATCTTCTTCTGGCATATTCAAATGATGTCACACTACATAGTTACCATAAATACCATTTTCATATTTAACATGAAAAGACACAGTACTTTGCTAGAATGGGTTACCAAAATATGTATAGCATAGCCCCATTTCTATTTAAAATATGTATTTATACATGCCAAGGAAAAATCCTATGATAGACATCAATATTAATGGTAGTTATCGCTACGTGATGAGATTATAGAAGAGATTTCTTTTTCTCTGTACATTTTCTGGCATTTACTGTATATTTTTTCCAGTGAGGATATATTATTTCTAAAATAAGAATTAAACAGTAAAGATAGTTTTAAAAGATTTCATGCATGTGAATTGTGCAAAAGGTTGCTGGTCAGTGTGCCCAAAATTTGTAAGAGCAAAGTGTCCTCCACCCGCTAGTTTGCTATCGTTTAGTTGCTAAGTCATGTCCAGCTCTTTTGCAACCCCATGGACTGTAGCCTGCCACGCTCTTCTGTCCATGGGATTTTCCAAGCATGGATGCTGGAGTGGGTTGCCAGTTCCTCCCCCAGGGGGTCTTTTTCCACCGAGGGATCAAAACCATGTCCCCTGCATTGACAGGCAGATTCTTTTACCACTTAGCCCCCAGGGAAGCCCACCCTCTACTGAGAATGGTGCAGAAATCAAGTACCAAGTCTCCAGATGGGTTTGGGGCTGGAGTTTCAGGTGAAGAAGGATTGCTTTTCCAGTGAGCAAGGGTCTTGGGAATCCTCGGATGCTTGCGTGGGTAGTCCAGGGGCCCTGGGCCCTAGATTCTGAGCCTAGTACCTACGTGTCAGAGAGGATGCGGATGTTGTAAGAGCCACAGAAGACATTCCTCTCCTCCATCTGCACCTGCTGAGTCTCCTGGTTCTGGTATGCAGTCCACAGGTTGTAGTCATTCTAACAAGGGAACACCCGCAGTCAAAGGACAGCGGCGACCTGACCCAGGGTCCCAGACATGCACCTTGGGAATCCCCCCTGGCAAGGGTGCAGGGGTCCATGGCCTCCTCCTCTTCAGGCCGTGGCAACCGCTACGTGGTGATGGGGAGGGGGCCGACCAGTGAGAAAAGGAACCCCTGAGTGCGAAAATACTGAGTCGAGGGTCCTGATTCCTCTTCTACCTCTGATTCTGTGAACGTCCAGTGCTGCTGCTAACACATCTTTTTAAAACTGAGTTCAGGACCAAGATGCATGCAAAATAAAGTCATTGGTGCCCCTTGACTGACCATTTCATGGAACCCAGGGATTTATGTTCATGTTGTGTACATGTGACAGTACAGAGCATACTTGTGGAAACTCGAGGCACAAGTGAAATCACTGCTGCACACTCTGGGCCTTGTGTGTCAAGGTCTTCATGCACCAGCAGCCCTCATCTGCTCACAGCTGCATCACACAGCATGTTACCTGCCCCACCAAGTATTCTCATCTTTTCACAGATGAGACAGCTGAGCCTCAGAGAGGGTAGCCTCAGAGAGGCCCTGCCCCTACGTCCTTCCCCATCCCCAGCCACAGACCTCTGTAGCCATGAAATGCAGGGACAGACCAGTGGTGGGAACACCCAGTGATTGCTGACATTGCTGCTCTGAGCTGCCCACTAGATGCTTGCTGTCATGGACATAGGACCTGATGTGGGAGCTGCAGTCAGGAAGAACTCCAAGAAGACACCCAGATGAGCCCTCACTTAACAGATGAGGAAGATAAGGCTTAAGGAGAGGAAATCACTTGCTTACGGATACACAGCACAGGACTCTGGCCTCCTTCTTAGGGGACATCACCTCCCATACCCCACATCCACATGCTCTATTCCATATCCTCCATACCCCACATCCATAATATGCTCTATCCTATACCCTCTGATGTCTGACATCCTTATGTGAGATCCGAGCCTGGATTTCGGCCTTCCGTGGCCAGTAAGAAAGGACGCCCTACAGTCACTTACCTCCGATGCCATCAGAACCCACCTTCGTTCTCAGTTTCCACTTCTGATTTTTCACCCGTAGGCGCTTCCCATCATCCGTCATTTTCGGAATTGGGATAATAACCTTGTTGGCGTAATTAGGGTCTATTCCCCTGGTGTAGGATCCCTGGGGGAAATAACAGAAAACGGTTATTCTTTGTCCTTACACTCCAAGAGAAAACTAAAAACTAGTGCTTGGCAGGGTCTGAAAGATGGACAAGCACTAGCCCAGGAAGGCCTGGGCCTGGAGAGTTGGGCCAGCGGTATTGGCAGACTGGCTCGAGGAGGATAATGACATTAAACGTCCAAGGAGGACCAGCAAGAATGGTGGGTGGCATGGCTGATTCATATCAATGTACAGGAAAAACCACTACAATATTGTAAAGTAATTAGCTTCCAATTAAAGTAAGTTAATTAATTTTTTAAAAAAAGAACAGTGAGTGGTCCCCAGCCTCCAGCATATGGCCTGCCTCAGGGCCCCCTCATCTATCTCCTGTCCCCTCCCTTGGCTGGGAAAAAACCAGACTACCAGGAACCCCTGATTTAGGGTCAGGCTTCAGGCAAGAGACAGAACTGTAAATGCCAGAGGTGGTTACTATCCAGGGAATAATGCATCATAACCTAAAGATACACTTTGTGGCCTTGTAAACATCTGTGTATGTGAGGCTCTCTTATGGCACAAGCTCTGGTAAGGCTCCCTGGGGAAAGCTCACAGCTCCGTGGGGCGTGGGAAAGGCTCTGCCTCTCTCTGCCTGCGGGGCTTCTAGACAGGGTGCTCCCCACTAGAGAGTCAGTGGTGATCGGGGATCTGGACATGAAAGCAGTGAAGAAGCAGCCCACATGGAGCTGGAGGCCAGCTCAGGGGCCACCACAGACAGGAAGGCTTGGCAGAAAGGAGGCTGGTCTGACCTGTCCCTCCCAGATAGGCCATACCTGAAGGAAGGTGATCTGGTGCTGGATGAAGGAGTGCATGGACAGCTCGGTCTTGACCTGCTGTGCTAGCGCCGCCCAGTGCTGGCTCACAAAGCCACACCTGTTCAAGGTGCTCCTATCCAGCAAACCTGGAAAAACAAGAGGTGGGCCTGGGAACCTCCCAGCTGGGCCACAATGAGGGAGACAGGGTTCTTGAGAAACCCCCCAACAGGCCCCGCATACTTAGAATATACTTGGAGAGGTGGACGGGCAGCTGGCGGATGAAGTCGCGGTACCTGCTGACCCCGGAGGACAGTTCTCTGACGGCGTCCAGCTCCAGCAGCACATCAGTGGCCGGGGCCAAGCCTGATTTGGACACACTGGCTTTTTCAGAAAATAGCCTGTTCATCTCGGAACTACACTGGAGTGAACTCTTCCACTGCACTTCTAGAGGGAATCCGGGGAAGGGGGCACCGCTGGGGCACCTTTGGGATGGGTCCAAGCCCACCCAGGGACATGTGCTTTCTCCGAGCACTTTTGGGCTTCCCTGGTGGCTCAGCCAGTAAAGAATCTGCCTGCAATGCAGGAGACCCATGTTCAGTCCCTTGGCCAGGAAGATCCCTTGGAGAAGAAAATGTCAACCCACTCCGGTATTCTTGCCTGGGAAATCCAATGGACAGAGGAGTCTGGTGGGCTACAGCTCATGCGTATGTGTGCTTAGTCGCTCAGTAGGGTCCGACTCTATGTGGGGTTGCAAAAAAGTCAGACACAACTTGGCAACTAAACTACCACCACCACCAGGCCCAGAGCAAGTCCTTGCCAAAAGCTCCCCCACCAAAACAGAGCTCATCAGAGTCTAAGCTGAGGCCACTGAGCTTTGGTCATTCCTTCTGCCAAAGTGAAAATACAATTTCCCCTAACCAAGCTGAAAACCAAGCAGTTTTCAGCGTTCCCAGCTCAAGGTGACATCTGTAGCATGAAAACTGCCCTACTGGTGAAAAGGCATGGTGTCCAGAGTTCCCTTTAAAGGATCCCAACAAGAAAAGGCCTCAGACAATTTCAAAAGAGAAGGGTGGACGAAATGAGATGGACAAGATGGTGACAATTGTTGAGCCTGGAAGACAGTTAACATGGGTGACAATTACACTGTTCTACCTCCTTGGAACAGACTCTGATGCCAGGAAAGATGGAAGGCAGGAGGAGAAGGGGGCAACAGAGGATGAGATGGTTGGATGGCATCATCGACTCAATGGACAGGAGTTTAAGCAAGCTCCAGGAGACAGGGGAGGAAAGAGGAAGGAGCCTGGCGCAATGCAATCCATGAGGACACAAAGAATCAGACACGACTTAGTAACTAAACAACAAAAACAAACCTATTTTTTGAAACTTCAAATTTTCCGTATAAAAAGCATTTTAGAATCTATGCTTTGTGTTTCCTATATTTATTCCATGTATGTGTCTTGATTCAAAAACCAGCTGAGGACAGCCTTAAGGTCAGAGCCCAGTTCCCCACTGCTCTTATTTCCACCTCAAGACTGAATCCAGGGACAGCCTGGTGGCCCAGTGGTAAAGATCGCACTCCCAGTCCAGAAGCCTGGGTTCAATCTCTGGTCAGGGAACTAGGTCCCTCATGCCACAACTAAAGATCCCACACGCCACAACTAAGACCTCACAGAGCCAAACAAATAAATGAAAAGACTGAATCCAGTGCTGCAAAAATATCTCCTGGTGGGTTGGATCCTGGAGGTGCCCCTACCCCTCCCTGTACCAGAGGTCGGGGGACTAGACCAAGGGATACAACCTGGTGCAGAGGGAGACTTAGGATCACGCTGACTGATTATCATCCTTGTTTCTCACCCCACCAGTGAGCATGTGCACACTCGGTCGCTCACTTGTACACAATTCTGTGACCCCGTGGATTAGCCCACCAGGCTCCTCTGTCCATGGGATTCTCCTGGCAAGAAGACTGGAGTGGGTTGCCATTTTCCTCCTCCAGGGGATCTTCTTGACTCAGGGATCAAACCTGCGTCACCTGTGTCTCCTGCATTGCAGCCGGATTCTTTACCAGCTGAGCCACTGGAGAAGCCCGCTTACCAGACATGGGATTAAATGAGGGAATAAACACCAGAGTGCCCAGCCCACTTTGTAGACAACGAATGAGTGTGAGTTGCCCACATCTGTCCTCCTCAGATGCCACCACCTGCCAGCCCCTCCAGGTCCTCGGGGACCCGTCCCCTTGGGCTTTCCTGCCACCAGCGGACTTACCAGCAGTGGCTGCTCCCCGCCGCACAAGGTCATGCAAGCTTGCTTTTCCTGCAGCTTTGGACAACGGGAAGGTTGTGTGCCTGGTTCTGGCTGCCCAGCAGACTTGTGAGGTGCCATACGAGTGTGCGTGGCCTTGCTCAGGGATGAAAAACATGTTGGTAAAGTCTGGGTCAGTCCCTGAAGAACAAAGACCGAGACGAGTGGTCCCTGAAGCAGGTGCATGGAGAGGAAGTGCTGCAGAGAAGTGGCTCTAGGTCTACCGGTTTCTTTTACATCTACACAAAACAGACCAGGCCAGTCAAGTCTGTTTTTATTTAGGGGCCTCTGAGCTTCTACACAAAAGTCACAGAAAGCCTCTGTTAGCCTTTGCCACCCTGCCTGCACTGTAAACCTCATCAGTTCTCTATATACATGAGGATAGAGACTGAGAGAGAGGGAAGGAGGACAAGAGAGAGAGAAAGAGGCAGGAGTTGAAAGAAGGATTGCTTTTTCGAAGCACTTACTTAATTTTCTTCGGTGATATGAATAAATGCCCTTGAATCAAATTAGAAAATTTCATTTTTAAGAGAGAAGCTCCCCTAGGAGAGGAAGACATGTAAATACAAGGAGCTGATTCCTATGGTGGGGGAGGACCTCAGAGCAGGGCATGTGTATGGACAGATCTGCTTCCCTGCCTGGAGGGCAGCCTTGCCCATGGGAGATGCTTAGGATGGGAGGCCTAGTTTTCACCCCCCAACCGGATGACCACCACCAAGTCACTCAGATTCGCTGAACTTCACATCATTACCTACAAAATAAAGGTGCCGGACAGGTCAGTCTCTAACCTAACTGACGGGATTCTCTGCCTTTCTCCACCACTTCTTCATTCCATATGATTATTCTTTTACTTCCTGGACACATCAAAGAAAGCAAGTGCAGCCTCTTCAGCCGCGTCCGACTCTTTGTGACCCCAGGGATTATAGCCCGCATCTGTTCATGGGATTCTCCAGGCAAGAATACTGGAATAGGTTGCTATTTCCTTCTCAAGAGGATCTTCCCAACCCAGGAATTTTTACCCACTGAGCCACCTGGGAAGCCCCTAATAGTCCCCTAGGGAGCTGTAAAGTTTCTTGAAATTCTATGAGTCTGCAAATACAACCACACTCCAGGTATCATGGACAGCAGGAATCCCCCACTCTCAAGAGCTCAACCTCTGAATCTCTCCATCTCTTGCCCCCTTCCAACCTTCTCCCATGCCGCTAAACCTTTGCTTGCCTTTCTAGACACCCCCCTGCAACCCCAGTCCCTTGCCTCCTTTCTGGCTGCTTTTGCTGCCCTAGTCCAGCTGGTCAACACCTTCTCACCGACAGACTGGACCACTGGCTCCCAAAATGAGGCACACGGAGCAATATCAGCATCTCCTAGCAACATGTTAGCAGTGCGGACTCATAACCCACATCATGCCTGCTGGGCCAGGAGCTCTGGGAGAGGACCACAGCCACCTGGGTGTTAATAAGCCTTCCAAGTGATTCTGCTACAACAATAATGGAGAACTCCTAGCCCAGCCTCATTCAATCCTTTCACGCCTCCAGAAGACTCTTGAGAAGTTCCCTGGACTGCCAGGAGATCAAACCAGCCAATCCTAGAGGAAGTCAACCCTGAATATTCATTGGAAGGACTGATGCTCCTTGAAGCTGAAGCGCCAATATTTTGGCCACCTGATGTGAAGATCAGACCCACTAGAAAAGACTCTGATGCTGGGAAAGACTGAAGGCAAGGGGCTGGGAGTGGCAGAGGATGAGATGGTTAGATAGCACCACCGGCTCAAGGGATATGAATTTGAGCCAACTCTGGGAGATAGTGGAGGACAGAGGAGCCTGGCGTGCTACAGTCCATGGGGTCGCAAAGAGTCAGACACAACTTAGAGACTAAACAACAACATCTGACCCAGCTTTGGATAAACTCCACATCCAGGTTCGATTTCACGTCCAAGCGCGAAATACAGTGGAATGAATGGAGATAGGGCTTCCCTGGTGGCTCAGGCGGTAAAGAATCTGCTTGCAATGCAGGAGACCCAGGTTCGATCCCTCAGACAAGAAGATCCCCTGGATAAGGGAATGGCAACCTGCTTCAGTATTCTTGCCTGGAGCATCCCATGGACAGAGGAGCCTGGTGGGCTACAGTCCATGGGATCGCAAAGAGTAGGACACGACTGAGTGACTAACACTTTGACTGAATGGAGAAAAGCCCTAGGTTTGGACCTCTTGGCCTGGTTTCCGTGCAGTGCAAACTGAAGGGCAAAACAAGTCAGCAGTAACCTTAACCCCCTCGCAAACCCACTTCAATCCTGAATGCACTGAGGCGGGAACTGCTCCGGCACTAATGAGCAGAAACAGCGGGACCAGCCACTTCTGGGCTTCAGGGCTGAAGAAGTCCCCGAGCCATGCTTGACAGCTGAAAGTTCCTTCTGCCTGTGTCATTTCATCATTTTCCAGAAGGAAGTCACATTTCAGCAGCTTCTCCTTCAGTCAACAGGACCAGGCACCAGGATGGCGGCTCAGTCAGTAAAGAATCTGCCTACAATGCGGGTGAGACCTGAGTTCTATCCTGGGAAGGTCCCGTGGAGAAAGGAATGGCAACCCACTTCAGAATCCTTGCCTGGAGAGTCCCGTGGACAGAGGATCCTGGCAGGCTACAGTCCATGACGTCGCCAAGAGTCAGACACGACTGAGCAACCAGCCCACCACCACCTGCCATCTGGAAGTGCCCAGTCAACCTGAGCTCGTCCACACCTCCCATCCCTTCACAGGCTCCTGGTCTCCAGGGACCCCCGGTCTCTCTACCTGTGGCCTCGCTTACCTGAGGTGTCACCCCACTCTCTCAGAAACAGGACTCTGATGACGTCAGTGGCAGTGAGCAGCAAGCCGGGGTCACACATCTGCAGCAGCAGGAGCGTGTAGTTGGCCTTCGTCCACTGGCTGCTGTTCTGGAGCCAATGCAGAGCCTCCCGCATCTTCTGCTCCACCATCTCGTCCAGCGTTTGATTCCAGGAGGACTGGATCATCTTGCCCTCCTTCCTGCTCAGGTCGACCCGGGTCCTGTGGTAGACCAGGTCCTTGCCCTGTGTGGTCTGCAGGAGGGTTAGGAAGTAGTGTAACAAGTACAGGCTGTCCAGTTGCTGCAGGACACTCACCAGGAACCTCCTCTGGAACCCAGCACCCACCCTCCAGAACCACTCTCGCGTGGAGAAGATCTTCCAGGCCAGGATGCAGGTCTCACACTTCTGGCACACAGGGAGAGAATCATTCCCCTTCTCACAGCGAAAGTATGGGGCATTCTTGAGCCTGGACTCCAGGTTTTCCATGGCCCTGAGAAGACTGGCTCATTCTATCCTTGCCTGCGGCCAAACCCCAGACGGACAGGAGACGTTGATGAGTATCCCAGTTGAGCCTTTTCCGACATGAACATATCTCAAAGAAAAGGTTCACTGCTCCAAAGGGGTGGAGAGCTTGTCTCTCCCAGAAACTGCCGGTTGAGTCTGGCTTTCAGTACTGACCTCCTAGGAAACATGCCTTTACCGTAAATCTCCTAAGCCTGGTGCTGCTCAGAGGGAGGCAGTTACTGTATATTCTGAAAGAGCTGGTCATCTCATTTCTAGAACAATGGGAAGAGAGGTGGTCAAATCTAGATAGTGGATGGACCCCTTTTAAAGAGAAAACTATATAGCGGAGCCTGGTGTTGAGGCTTCCGTTGTTGTTGTGAATGAATTTTAAATATTTATGAATATGAAGTTAGATGGAGGCTTCTGTGGATGGCTGTTTAGTTAGAATAATCTTGCATATGTTTATAGCTATCTTCTTAACATCAAAGTGAAAACACAAATGCTTAATATATGTTTGCCTGGTAGGCTACAGTCGGACATGACCGAGTAACTAACACTTTTGCTTCAGTTTCAGTTCACTTTTCAAGTTACTTAAGTGTTTCAGAATGCTAACCAAGGGACTTTCCTGGCTATCTAGTGGTTAAGATGCTGCCCATCTTAGGCAGAGTGTGGGTTCAATCCCTGGTCCGCGAACTACAATCCCACATGCCGAGGAACAACTAAGCCCATGTGCCACAACCACAGAGTCTGTGCACTGCGATGACAGATTCCTGATAACACAAGGAAGATCCTAAGGCCTGCAACCAAAACCCAACCACAGCCAAGTAAATACAAATAATAAAGTGAATAAATAACAACAAAGACCCAACCACAGCCAAGTAAATACAAATAATAGAGTAAATAAATAACAACAAAGACCCAACCACAGCCAAGTAAATAAATACATTACAGTAAATAATGTTTTTGTTTTTTTTTTAAAGAATCCTAAATGGAAATCTCTGCAGGTAAAACTCCTTAGTGAAAAAAATGTCATTGGGCCTGAGCATATATTTGGGGTCTCTTCAAGCTTCAGTTCACATGCCAACCCTGCTGTCTGGAGACACCACAGCTGAGCGGAGAAGAGTGGGGAGTCTGGGGTCAGATCCCTGGGTTTGAACCCCAGCACAGCGGCTCACGAGGTCTGTGAACACAGGTGGATTACTTAACCCTTTATGCTTCAGTCTCCTCATCTGTAAAAGGGAGACAACTGTTCAGTTCAGTCACTCAGTCATGTCCGACTATTTGTGACCCCATGAACCACAGCACACCAGACCTCCCTATCCATTACAAACTCCCGGAGTCCACCCAAACCCATGTCCATTGAGTCTGTGATGCCATCCAACCATCTCATCCTCTGTCATCCCGTTCTTCTCCTGCCCTCAATATTTCCCAGCATCAGGGTCTTTTCAAATGAGTCAGCTCTTCGCATCAGGTGGCCAAAGTATTGGTGTTTCAGCTTCAACATCAGTCCTTCCAATGAACACCCAGGACTGATCTCCTTTAGGATGGACTGGTTGGCTCTCCTTGCAGTCCAAGGGACTCTCAAGAGTCTTCTCCAACACCACAGTTCAAAAGCATCAATTCTTCGGCGCTCAGCTTTCTTTATAGTCCAACTCTCACATCCATACATGACTACTGGATAAACCATAGCCTTGACTAGATGGACTTTTTGACAAAGTAATGTCCCTGCTTTTTAACATGCTGTC
>SJYX01019307.1:551067-574227 GCA_006410675.1 Oreotragus oreotragus
TGAAGCCTGGCTTGGAGAATTTTGAGCATTACTTTGCTAGCGTGAGAGATGAGTGCAATTATGCGGTAGTTTGAGCATTCTTTGGCATTGCCTTTCTTTGGGATTGGAATGAAAACTGACCTTTTCCAGTCCTGTGGCCACTGCTGAGTTTTCCAAATTTGCTGACATATGGGTACAGCACTTTCACAGCATCATCTTTTAAGATTTGAAACAGCTCAACTGGAATTCCATCACCTCCACTAGCTTTGTTCATAGTGATGCTTCCTAAGGCCCACTTGACTTCACATTCCAGGATGCGCAGCTCTAGGTGAGTGTGAGTGATCACACCATCATGATTATCAGGTCATGAAGATCTTTTTGTACAGTTCTTCTGTGTATTCTTGCCACCTCTTCTTAATATCTTCTGCTTCATTAGCTCCATAATATTTCTGTTCTTTATTGAGCCCACCTTTGCATGAAATGTTCCCTTGGTATCTCTAATTTTCTTGAAGAGATCTCTAGTCTTTCCCATTCTATTGTTTTCCTCTATTTCTTTGTATTGATCACTGAGGAAGGCTTTCTTATCTCTCCTTGCTGTTCTTTGGAACTCCGCATTCCTATGGGTATACCTTTCTTTTCTCCTTTGCTTTTTGCTTCTCTTCTTTTCACAGCTATTTGTAAGGCCTCCTCAGACAGCCATTTTGCTTTTTTGCATTTCTTTTTCTTGGGTCTGGATTCCCGTCTCCTGTACAATGTCACGAACCTCCATCCATAGTTCATCAGGCACTCTGTCTATCAGATCTAGTCCCTTAAATCTATTTCTCACTTCCACTGTATAGTCATAAGGGATTTGATTTAGGTCATACCTGAATGGTCTAGTGGTTTTCCCTACTTTCTTCAATTTAAGTCTGAATTTTGGCAATAAGGAGTTCATGATCTGAGCCACAGTCAGCTCCTGGTCTTGTTTTTGTTAACTGTATAGAGCTTCTCCATCTTTGGCTGCAAAGAATATAATCAATCCAATTTCGTGTTGACCCTCTGGTGATGTCCATGTGTGGAATATTCTCTTGTGTTTTTGGAAGAGGGTGTTCGCTATGACCAGTGCGTTCTCTTGGCAGAAGTCTATTAGCCTTTGCCCTGCTTCATTTTGTATTCCAAGGCCAAATTTGGCTGTTACTCCAGCTATCTCTTGCCTTCCTACTTTTGCATTCCAGTCCCCTTAATGAAAAGGACATCTTTTGGGGGTGTTAGTTCTAGAAGGTCTTGTAGGTCTCCATGCTGCTGCTGCTGCTGCTAAGTCGCTTCAGTCGTGTCCGACTCTGTGCAACCCCACAGACGGCAGCCCATTGGGCTCTGCTATCCCTGGGATTCTCCAGGCAAGAACACTGGAGTGGGTTGCCATTTCCTTCTCCAATGCATGAAAGTGAAAAGTGAAAGTGAAGTCGCTCAGTCGTGTCTGACTCAGCGATCCCATGGACTGCAGCCTACCAGGCTCCTCCGTTCATGGGAGTTTTCAGGCAAGAGAGGTCTCCACAGAACCATTCAAATTCAGCTTCTTCAGTGTTACTGGTCGCAGCATTGACTTGGATTACCATGATATTGAATGGTTTGCCTTGGAAACCAACAGACATCATTCTGTGTCAGTGTCATTTCAAAGTCAGTGTGAGGATTAAATGAGGTATTACATGCAAAGCAGGGCTTCCCCACTGGCTCAGACAGTAAAGGATCCCCCTTCATCCTTTACTGGATGGAAGGATGATCCTCTGGAGAACGAAATGGCAACCCACTCCAGTATTCTTGCCTGGAGAATCCCATGGATAGAGGAGCCGGGTGGGCTCTAGTCCATGGGTCACAAAGAGTCAGACATGACTTAGCAACTATAACACCATCAAAAGGCAGGCAATGGCATGAGCATTTCTAGCACCCACATTTGGAAACTAGCTACTGCCAGAGAAAGGCGGTGGAAATCATGGCCAGGCTGGTCTTATAAAAATTAGGGTGAAGACAGGAATCAGGCCCAGAAGGAGATCAGTGCTAACAGCTCAAGCCTGGAGAAGAGGCAAGAGTGGATTAGCTTCTGGCCCACCAGGAAGGCCAGACAGAGCAGAGAGGCCCAAAGCACCTGTATAGGGGGCACGTTACCCCCAGAAATGCTACAGACTGGAAGCAGCTTGTTCCTAAAGGCCTAAATAAATTAGAGTTTTAATCTGTGGGGCTGACATACACCAAATAAGCAGTTTTACAATCCAATTAGGCCTTGACTTCATGCTTGAGGGCCCAACCTTGGGAGTTAGAGATGGGCTGGAATCCCCCACTGTTTTCTTACTGGAGCTGTGGCCTTGGGCAAGCCCTACAGCCCCTCCAGGCCCCATTCTCATCATAGAAGACACATGCTTACCACTGCCTGGTAGGGTGTCCTAGTGTGAGGTCTACATTCCGTCTGTGCTCAAGGAGCTGCCAGAGACAGTGGAGGCTCCCATATGACATACAGCTTGGAGATATATATACCAAGCTTGGAGAAAATGACAGAGAACATAACACTGGCCTTTGTTATCTTTTTATTTTTTATCTGTTTGTTTTAGGCTATTTTCAGTTTTGGACCAAGGAAAAGAAGATATGACTGTCACTTGAGGCAACAATAGAAAGAAACTAAACATTCCTAACATCCAGTTCTGCTGTGATGATCAATCAGTTTTGATCACAGCAAAACTGAGTCTTACTAACATTTAAAAAGGGGCTTCCCTGATAGCTCAGTTGGTAAAGAATCTGCCTGCAACGCAGGAGACCCTGGTTCGATTCCTGGGTCGGGAAGATCCCCTGGAGAAGGGATAGGCTACCCACTCTAATATTCTTGGGATTCCCTCGTGGCTCAGCTGGTAAAGAATCTGTTTGCAATGTAGGAGAACTGGGTTCAATCCCTGGGTTGGGACGAGCCCCTGGAGAAGGGAAAGGCTACCCACTCCAGTATTCTGGCCTAGAGAATTCCACTGTACAGTCCACGGGATCACAAAGAATTGCACACAACTGAGCAAGTTCCTGGAGAAGGCAATGGCACCCCACTGCAGTACTCCTGCCTGGAGAATCCCATGGGCAGAGGAGCCTGGTGGGCTGCAGTCCATGGGGTTTCGAAGAGTCGGACATGACTGGGCGACTTCACTTTCATGCATTGGAGAAGGCGATGGCACCCCACTCCAGTGTTCTTGCCTGGAAAATCCCATGGATGGAGGAGCCTGGTGGGCTGCAGTCCATGGGGTCGCAAAGAGTCGGACACGACTGGGAGACTTCACTTTTCACTTTCATGCACTGGAGAAGGAAATGGCAACCCACTCCAGTGTTCTTGCCTGGAGAATCCCAGGGACAGGGGAGCCTGGTGGGCTGTCGTCTATGGGGTCACTCAGAGTCAGACATGACTGAAGCGACTTAGCAGCAGCAGCCAGAGCAACTTCTACTATTTTACATCAAGAAAAAAGTCTTCAAGCCAAAAGAAAGAAAAAGAAAGTGATAGTTGCTCAGTCCTGTCTGACTTTTTTGCAACCTTGTGGACTATAGCCCACCAGGCTTCTCTGTCCATGAGATTTTCCAGGCAAGAATACTGGACTGAGTTGTTATTTCCTCCTCCAGGGGATCTTCATGGCCTCAGGATCGAACCTGTGTCTCCTGTGTTTTCTGCATTGCAGGCCAATTCTTCACCTCTGAACCACCAGGGAAGCCCTTAATGAGTGAACAAAAAGAGAAGCCGGTGTTGAAGACAGGTGAGGAGACACCCAGAGGGCTCCTTTTATGAGTCTGAGTGTGGCCTAAACAAATGACATCTCATGACGCTGACACAATTTACCAGCGCGACTGAAATCCAGGCAGTAAATTTTGAGAGACTAGGGAGAACGCTGGAGGATGGAGACAGGCAAAATTGTCTAGATTTTTTTAAAAGAAAAATAAGTTGGATTCTAGAAACGGCAGACTAGAAGTGAATTTGTACCTGAATTCTAAAATGCTTTATCAAATAGTTTGTGAGCATTTAAGGAAGAAACATCAACAACCTATGGGGGTTTAAAAAAAAACATGGTGGCCAAGCTGATCTCATTTTCTCCTTTCAGACCACTGTTAGAAGGAAGTGCTGACATAGTGTATCTTGACCTTTGCTGTTGAAAACGTCCTTCATGGTGTCCAGTGCATAAAGGTGCAGAGGTGGACTATGTTATCGAAGAGTTCTGCTCGTGCATAACTTTAAAAAAAAATTTTTAGACGGACTATTTTTAAAGTTTTTGTTGAATGTTACAATATTGCTTCTGTTTAATGTCTTGGTTTTTTGGCCACGAGGCATGTGGAATCTCAGCTGTCCAACCAGCGATTGAACTCGCACCCGCTGCATTAGAAGGCAAAGTCTTAACCACTGGACTGCCAGGGAAGTCCCACATGGATGCGTGACTTATTGAATAGCTAAAACCAAAAGGTATTGACTGAGGACTGCAAGACTCTAACCAATTTATGTATCAACGAGAGTAAGATTTAAGAAAAGGTCACCAATGTCTGCAGGATAGGAAGGAGAGCTGTGATAACCCAGTAGGATCATGAAACAAATCTATCTCCTCAAGCAGCAGTGATGTCATGAGTTTTACAATTCAAATTTTTTTAAAGTCAATAAAATTCAAAAATTTTAAATTCAGTTTGAAAATTAAAATCCTACACTGTGTAAATCCTATGATTCAAATGTCTGACAGGGTCTCCAGAAACAAGTCAAGTGATGCTGAAATAATGTGCTCTTGAGACAGGACCACCAGACAGGGCAAAGAGGAAGAGGATTGCCTTGACACAGGTCATGGAAAAGACCCAGAAGTTATATTTCCAGTGACTCCCAGAAGGGATTTCAGGTTATGGCCTCAGAAACCCATTGTGATGCAGTTTGTCATTTGCCTAAAGGTTTGATGTTAGTAAAGAACTGTCTGCCAATGCAGGAGACACAAGAGATGTGGATTTGATCCCCAAGTCGGGAAGATCCCCTGGAGAAGAAAACAGCAACCCACTCGGGTATTCTTGCCTGGGAAACCCCATGGACAGAGGAGCCTGGCAGGCTACGGTCCATGGGGTCACAGAGTCGGACACAATTGAGCAAGAATAAGGACTAAAAACACCTTTAATTTAAGGGAACAATCTGTCAAAAGGAAGAGAAAGTGATCAGAGGGGTAAAAGATCTGGAAAGCACAAGGAAACTGGGAAACAGGATGTGAAAACACGCATATTCCCGGGGGACCCGTGAGAGCTACTCCTAAGTGTGTAGACAACTGCCCTTTGGATAAGGAATTAGACATGTCCCCACCGTCCAGGTGGCTCCAGAAGAGAGGTGCTAGGGCCACCCGCCGAGGTCATAGGGACTAGGACATGGACCCTACGAAGACAGTCCTTCAGTTCTCACTGTGCCCAAGCCAGGAGAGCTGCCTGTGAGGTAGTGAGCTCTCCGTCACAGCACAGCTGCAAGGCCCATCAGACGTGGGCAGGAAAAGCCACCGAGGCTGTCAGACTCTCCATGCTCACAAATGCAGTTCACCTTGCAGTTTATTCCCTTACACACAACACCTGTGATCTAAGGAGGAGGGCAGGGTGGGGTAGTGGTTAGAAGTTCGATGTCAGGTTTGTATCCCAGCTCAGCCACTCACTCGCCACGTGACCACAGTGACCCTGAGTGAGTTCACTAATGGCCTGGACTGCAGCCTGTCCGTCCGCCAAGTGGGAGTGGTTGAGCACCTCCCCATGGGGCTGCCGAGAAGGTCACGAGGGCTGAGGCCCAGGAGGCGCTCAGAACAGGGGACACGGGAGTAAGACAAGGTTGGCGATTGGTTCTGATTCCTTTGCAGTCTTTCTGATCGCTCTGAGGTTGCCTGGTGACCACCTCTGGGCACAGCATGCAGTCCGCCCAAGCAGACAGGGCGAAATCATAAGAACATGGTGAGGGGGACCTAGAGTTTGAGGACTACTGCAAACACAGGGACCAGCGCAGTGAGGAGCCCAGGGCGGCGACCTTTCCCCTCATCCTCACACGATTTCTAAAGCCAGCAGGCGCTGGCACAGACCCCCAGTCAGTCTTTCAGCGAAAACTGCCACCTGTCTGTGTGTCAGCACAGGTCTGAGACCTGGATCGGCATCTAGGCAGCAGCCTCCACCAGGGCCGGCCCTGGCTTCTCGGGTTCCTCTCCCAGATCCGCAATCCGGATGGCACTGTCCTTCTTGGAAAGCCAGAAGGCTGGGTAGACGGGCTCCGAAAACTTACACTGGAACCTGTGCAGCAGCGTCAGGGTCTCAGGCTCGACGCCGTAGAAGGAGAGGCTCCCGCCGGGGAAGTCCACATAGACCCCCAGCCGCTGGCAAGTGCTGGCACTGAGCAGGGTCTCCGCATCACTGTGCCATGCCCTGAACCCCTTCCCATCCCAGTGGAGGCTCCAGGAGAAGTCGTTCCCAGAGATACAGCTGTTGCGCTCTTCGCCCTTGCGGTCAATGCCCTGGCACGTCAGGCCCACGTAGACGCCCGCTCCCGAGAGCTCCACCTCGAAGTAGTACCTGTGCAGGTACAGGCTCTGCTGGGCCAGCACCTGCCGCCAGTGTGAGAACCTGCTGGGCAGGTCGGGGTAGGGGTGCTCCCAGGGCGCCGTGTTGGTGACCTTGCGGTTGTCCTCCTGCAGCCGGAGGTACCTGTGTGCCGTGTCGGGGTCGAAGACAATGTCACAGGCATCTGCGGGGGACACAGAAGGTCAGGGGCTGACAGCTGACTCACGCCTAGCCAGCCTCCAAGGGATGAGAAGACATCCATCCCTCTGTTCCCTGTCTACCCAAGTTCCGTCCCCTCCCAGAGAAGAGGTGGGTGAAAACCAGGAAACAGAACACGAGCGGGACTCTGTGACTTACAGTAATTGTAGACTTGGTCTCTGCCCCTGGCTCCCAGCACAGAGCTCCCTGTAACTTCCTGAGCGGTAACAGCACTAGCGCCATCTTTTGTTCTAATGTTTGGTCTTTGACAGGCTTCCCAGGCAGTTCAGAGGTAAAGAACCTGCCTGCCAACGCAGGAGACACAAGAGACTAAGTTTTGATCCCTGGGTCGGGAAGATCCCCTGGAACAGAAAATGGCAACCTACTCCAGTATTTTTGCCTAGAAAGAATCTGCCTGCAATGCAGGAACACAGGAGACACAGGTTCAATCTCTGGGTTGGGAGGATCCCCTTGGAAGAGGAAATGGCAACCCACTTCAGTATTCTTGCCTAGAAAATCCCATGCTGAGACCAGTTCCTGACACAGAGCTCCTGAACCCCTTGTAATTTCCTGGGTTAAACAAATGTCTTTTTTTTTCCTTAAGTNAGGAGACCCTGGTTCGATTCCTGGGTCGGGAAGATCCCCTGGAGAAGGGATAGGCTACCCACTCTAATATTCTTGGGATTCCCTCGTGGCTCAGCTGGTAAAGAATCTGTTTGCAATGTAGGAGAACTGGGTTCAATCCCTGGGTTGGGACGAGCCCCTGGAGAAGGGAAAGGCTACCCACTCCAGTATTCTGGCCTAGAGAATTCCACTGTACAGTCCACGGGATCACAAAGAATTGCACACAACTGAGCAAGTTCCTGGAGAAGGCAATGGCACCCCACTGCAGTACTCCTGCCTGGAGAATCCCATGGGCAGAGGAGCCTGGTGGGCTGCAGTCCATGGGGTTTCGAAGAGTCGGACATGACTGGGCGACTTCACTTTCATGCATTGGAGAAGGCGATGGCACCCCACTCCAGTGTTCTTGCCTGGAAAATCCCATGGATGGAGGAGCCTGGTGGGCTGCAGTCCATGGGGTCGCAAAGAGTCGGACACGACTGGGAGACTTCACTTTTCACTTTCATGCACTGGAGAAGGAAATGGCAACCCACTCCAGTGTTCTTGCCTGGAGAATCCCAGGGACAGGGGAGCCTGGTGGGCTGTCGTCTATGGGGTCACTCAGAGTCAGACATGACTGAAGCGACTTAGCAGCAGCAGCCAGAGCAACTTCTACTATTTTACATCAAGAAAAAAGTCTTCAAGCCAAAAGAAAGAAAAAGAAAGTGATAGTTGCTCAGTCCTGTCTGACTTTTTTGCAACCTTGTGGACTATAGCCCACCAGGCTTCTCTGTCCATGAGATTTTCCAGGCAAGAATACTGGACTGAGTTGTTATTTCCTCCTCCAGGGGATCTTCATGGCCTCAGGATCGAACCTGTGTCTCCTGTGTTTCCTGCATTGCAGGCCAATTCTTCACCTCTGAACCACCAGGGAAGCCCTTAATGAGTGAACAAAAAGAGAAGCCGGTGTTGAAGACAGGTGAGGAGACACCCAGAGGGCTCCTTTTATGAGTCTGAGTGTGGCCTAAACAAATGACATCTCATGACGCTGACACAATTTACCAGCGCGACTGAAATCCAGGCAGTAAATTTTGAGAGACTAGGGAGAACGCTGGAGGATGGAGACAGGCAAAATTGTCTAGATTTTTTTAAAAGAAAAATAAGTTGGATTCTAGAAACGGCAGACTAGAAGTGAATTTGTACCTGAATTCTAAAATGCTTTATCAAATAGTTTGTGAGCATTTAAGGAAGAAACATCAACAACCTATGGGGGTTTAAAAAAAAACATGGTGGCCAAGCTGATCTCATTTTCTCCTTTCAGACCACTGTTAGAAGGAAGTGCTGACATAGTGTATCTTGACCTTTGCTGTTGAAAACGTCCTTCATGGTGTCCAGTGCATAAAGGTGCAGAGGTGGACTATGTTATCGAAGAGTTCTGCTCGTGCATAACTTTAAAAAAAAATTTTTAGACGGACTATTTTTAAAGTTTTTGTTGAATGTTACAATATTGCTTCTGTTTAATGTCTTGGTTTTTTGGCCACGAGGCATGTGGAATCTCAGCTGTCCAACCAGCGATTGAACTCGCACCCGCTGCATTAGAAGGCAAAGTCTTAACCACTGGACTGCCAGGGAAGTCCCACATGGATGCGTGACTTATTGAATAGCTAAAACCAAAAGGTATTGACTGAGGACTGCAAGACTCTAACCAATTTATGTATCAACGAGAGTAAGATTTAAGAAAAGGTCACCAATGTCTGCAGGATAGGAAGGAGAGCTGTGATAACCCAGTAGGATCATGAAACAAATCTATCTCCTCAAGCAGCAGTGATGTCATGAGTTTTACAATTCAAATTTTTTTAAAGTCAATAAAATTCAAAAATTTTAAATTCAGTTTGAAAATTAAAATCCTACACTGTGTAAATCCTATGATTCAAATGTCTGACAGGGTCTCCAGAAACAAGTCAAGTGATGCTGAAATAATGTGCTCTTGAGACAGGACCACCAGACAGGGCAAAGAGGAAGAGGATTGCCTTGACACAGGTCATGGAAAAGACCCAGAAGTTATATTTCCAGTGACTCCCAGAAGGGATTTCAGGTTATGGCCTCAGAAACCCATTGTGATGCAGTTTGTCATTTGCCTAAAGGTTTGATGTTAGTAAAGAACTGTCTGCCAATGCAGGAGACACAAGAGATGTGGATTTGATCCCCAAGTCGGGAAGATCCCCTGGAGAAGAAAACAGCAACCCACTCGGGTATTCTTGCCTGGGAAACCCCATGGACAGAGGAGCCTGGCAGGCTACGGTCCATGGGGTCACAGAGTCGGACACAATTGAGCAAGAATAAGGACTAAAAACACCTTTAATTTAAGGGAACAATCTGTCAAAAGGAAGAGAAAGTGATCAGAGGGGTAAAAGATCTGGAAAGCACAAGGAAACTGGGAAACAGGATGTGAAAACACGCATATTCCCGGGGGACCCGTGAGAGCTACTCCTAAGTGTGTAGACAACTGCCCTTTGGATAAGGAATTAGACATGTCCCCACCGTCCAGGTGGCTCCAGAAGAGAGGTGCTAGGGCCACCCGCCGAGGTCATAGGGACTAGGACATGGACCCTACGAAGACAGTCCTTCAGTTCTCACTGTGCCCAAGCCAGGAGAGCTGCCTGTGAGGTAGTGAGCTCTCCGTCACAGCACAGCTGCAAGGCCCATCAGACGTGGGCAGGAAAAGCCACCGAGGCTGTCAGACTCTCCATGCTCACAAATGCAGTTCACCTTGCAGTTTATTCCCTTACACACAACACCTGTGATCTAAGGAGGAGGGCAGGGTGGGGTAGTGGTTAGAAGTTCGATGTCAGGTTTGTATCCCAGCTCAGCCACTCACTCGCCACGTGACCACAGTGACCCTGAGTGAGTTCACTAATGGCCTGGACTGCAGCCTGTCCGTCCGCCAAGTGGGAGTGGTTGAGCACCTCCCCATGGGGCTGCCGAGAAGGTCACGAGGGCTGAGGCCCAGGAGGCGCTCAGAACAGGGGACACGGGAGTAAGACAAGGTTGGCGATTGGTTCTGATTCCTTTGCAGTCTTTCTGATCGCTCTGAGGTTGCCTGGTGACCACCTCTGGGCACAGCATGCAGTCCGCCCAAGCAGACAGGGCGAAATCATAAGAACATGGTGAGGGGGACCTAGAGTTTGAGGACTACTGCAAACACAGGGACCAGCGCAGTGAGGAGCCCAGGGCGGCGACCTTTCCCCTCATCCTCACACGATTTCTAAAGCCAGCAGGCGCTGGCACAGACCCCCAGTCAGTCTTTCAGCGAAAACTGCCACCTGTCTGTGTGTCAGCACAGGTCTGAGACCTGGATCGGCATCTAGGCAGCAGCCTCCACCAGGGCCGGCCCTGGCTTCTCGGGTTCCTCTCCCAGATCCGCAATCCGGATGGCACTGTCCTTCTTGGAAAGCCAGAAGGCTGGGTAGACGGGCTCCGAAAACTTACACTGGAACCTGTGCAGCAGCGTCAGGGTCTCAGGCTCGACGCCGTAGAAGGAGAGGCTCCCGCCGGGGAAGTCCACATAGACCCCCAGCCGCTGGCAAGCGCTGGCGCTGAGCAGGGTCTCCGCATCACTGTGCCATGCCCTGAACCCCTTCCCGTCCCAGTGGAGGCTCCAGGAGAAGTCGTTCCCAGAGATACAGCTGTTGCGCTCTTCGCCCTTGCGGTCAATGCCCTGGCACGTCAGGCCCACGTAGACGCCCGCTCCCGAGAGCTCCACCTCGAAGTAGTACCTGTGCAGGTACAGGCTCTGCTGGGCCAGCACCTGCCGCCAGTGTGAGAACCTGCTGGGCAGGTCGGGGTAGGGGTGCTCCCAGGGCGCCGTGTTGGTGACCTTGCGGTTGTCCTCCTGCAGCCGGAGGTACCTGTGTGCCGTGTCGGGGTCGAAGACAATGTCACAGGCATCTGCGGGGGACACAGAAGGTCAGGGGCTGACAGCTGACTCACGCCTAGCCAGCCTCCAAGGGATGAGAAGACATCCATCCCTCTGTTCCCTGTCTACCCAAGTTCCGTCCCCTCCCAGAGAAGAGGTGGGTGAAAACCAGGAAACAGAACACGAGCGGGACTCTGTGACTTACAGTAATTGTAGACTTGGTCTCTGCCCCTGGCTCCCAGCACAGAGCTCCCTGTAACTTCCTGAGCGGTAACAGCACTAGCGCCATCTTTTGTTCTAATGTTTGGTCTTTGACAGGCTTCCCAGGCAGTTCAGAGGTAAAGAACCTGCCTGCCAACGCAGGAGACACAAGAGACTAAGTTTTGATCCCTGGGTCGGGAAGATCCCCTGGAACAGAAAATGGCAACCTACTCCAGTATTTTTGCCTAGAAAGAATCTGCCTGCAATGCAGGAACACAGGAGACACAGGTTCAATCTCTGGGTTGGGAGGATCCCCTTGGAAGAGGAAATGGCAACCCACTTCAGTATTCTTGCCTAGAAAGTCCCATGCTGAGACCAGTTCCTGACACAGAGCTCCTGAACCCCTTGTAATTTCCTGGGTTAAACAAATGTCTTTTTTTTTCCTTAAGCAGTAGAGTTTGAGGGGTTTCATTTGGTGTTTATTTATTTATTTGGCCAGACCTCAGTTTGGGCATGTGGGATCTAGTTCCCTGACCAGGGATTGAACCTAGACCCAGTGCCTTGGAGCTTGGAGTCTTAGCCACTGGATCATCAGGGAAGTCCCAGTGTCTTTCATCCTAACAAAGTGACTCTGTGTGTGGGGATGGTGGGGTGGGGCTGGCTGGTCACCAGAAGAACCAAGTCATAACCAAGTTCTGCTTGGATCTTGGAGCCCTAATTCCTCTTCTCTTGGGAAGTGGTTCATCATGGAAGTGGTTCATCATGGAAGTGGTTCATCCTGGAAGTGGTTCATCATGCCTGTGGGATAAAGCCTCCAGAAAACCCCAGAAGTATGGGGTTCTGAGCACTTCTAGGCTGACAAACATCCACATCAGGCAATTGACCCCACCTCCATGGGGACCCTCCCAGCCCTCGCTCTGAGCATCTCTCCCTTCCTCTGGCTGCTCATCTGTGTCCTTCATCACATCCTTTGATGAACTGGTGAACTTGAGAGTCTCCCTGAATTCTGTGAGCTGTTCTAGCGAATGCTCGAATCCAAGGAGGGTCCTGGGAGCCTCAGATTGCAGCCAAGTTGGACAGAAGTTGTGGGTCCTCTGAGGGCCCCATAACTGTGGCTGGCATCTGAAGCGGGGTCCATCTGGTGAGCTCTGACACCATCTCCAGGCAGATAGCATCAGGACAGAGTTAAATCCTGGGATGCCCAGCCATGTCTGGGGGAGTTGCTAGGTAGGGGTTGGGGGAGGGGGTCTCACTCCCACACATGTGCTAAGTGGTCCCAGACACCTTTTAACAAGTCACCCCCACTTCCTTCCTTCCTTCTTTAAGCTCAAACTGCTTGCCATTTACTGTATTATTTGTTGAACTGAATCAAAAAATAAAATTTACTGATGGGCTCATGTTTTCATTCATTCGACAAACACGTCCTGAATTCAGGTGCTTTTCTATGCAGTGTTGACAAGGGTCATACACCCACATCTGATTCACTCATTTGTTAAAATATTTGGCCACTATTTGGCAGGGGAATTCTCAAGTAGTACCCCCGCATGCACACAGATATTCTTTTCCTGGCCCCAGAGGACACCTCCATACACCCAAATGCTCAAGTCACACTCCAGGTTATTTTGACATTTCTCTTGACCCCATCCTCCCTCATTTTGCCCCTCAACTCACACTGAAAGCCCCAAGTCCCACCTAGAGACCCCATTCACCCCCATCTAAGCCACCCCTGAATCTCCCCTAACACGTGCAGCAGTTCCACGTCTGTTGGGTTCTTGTATCAACTATATGTGCGCGTGCTAAGTCACTTCAGTCATGTCCTACTCTTTGCAACCCCCAAGGACTGTAGCCCACCAGACTCCTCTGTCCATGGCATTTTCCAGGCAAGAATACTGGAGTGGGTTGCCGTCCCCTTCTCCAAGGGATCTTCCCGACCCAGGGATCAAATTTGCATCTCTTATGTCTCCTGCATTGGCAGGAGGATTATTTTCCATTGCGCCAGCTGGGAAGCCCCTATATTAACTGCATTATCTGTTTGTAAAACATAGATACGCTGCTGTCGTGAAGCGCAAAAGATAAATAAAGGAAATTGGAAACCAAGAGGTCCTGGGGGAGACGAGGAGCTGTGGCAAGAACAGGGTCATCAAACCCGAGGCTGCACATCAAGACCAGAGAAAACAGGGTTCAGGAGTCAGCCAGCCAGAGCTCACCCCAGAAAGCAAGCAGAAGCAGGGTTGAACAGTGAGTTCCAAAGAGATTAAAGTCAGAAAAATTAGCCTTGATTACCCAGACATGTCCTTCCTCTCCTGAGAGAAAAGACCTCCCTGCCTTGTTAACCATGAGCAAGTATTGATTGGAAATAAGTGTTTCTAAAAATGCCAACAGACCAGGACACTTCCATGTCAGGACAGGACAGTGGGCTAGGTAATTCCAGCCAAGCCAGACTTAAAAGGGAGCCACCTGGTAACCAGCCAGGATCTGTAAAGGGGCCAAGGTTTTGAAGGACACAGAAGGACTAAAGGACTGGACACAGACTGAAGGAAGCTAAGGAGACCAGGAAACATTCGTGACTCTGGACTGGACTTCCAATGGGAGAAAGGACACTGGAAGCAACCCTGGTGAAATCTGAATAAATTCCAGCCAGCAATGCTCACTTCCTGATTTGGATCAACGGACCATATTTATGTAAAGTGCTCACGTTTGGAAAAGCGAGGTGAAAGGTGTATCAGAATTCTTGGTCCTCTTTTGTGCAATGTTGTTTTTTTTTTTAAACTCTGAAATGGTTTCAAAATTACAAGTTCTAATTTTTTTTGAAATTCACCTTATTTAAAACTTAAATGTACCATTTGGGGATAGAGCTGAAGTTGCAAGAACCGGAAACCTGCTGAAAGATGGTATCTTTGCTTCTGAAGCATCACATGCACATCCACACCCGGGGAAAGCAGGGCAGCTCTGGACTTACACTGGAGGAACTGCGGCCTGGTACAGGGCTCAGGTTTCGAGGTCCGATGTCTGTGCTCAACGACCGCGCACACCTGAGTTCTGATGTCGTACTCCTCTAGAAAATCAAGAGCTGTAAATGCTCACCTGTCCAGGTGGGCGAGGGAATCTAAGGAACAGGAACCCCCCACTTCAGCTGCTTGTCCCTGGGCCTCCCTGGGAAAGTCGGGACCAGACACTAGTCATGCTTCAGAGAATTCTGCCCAGTGGACCACATCGAAGTAAAATCCACTGAGGAAAGATCCCAGCCTGACCTGGGTTTCACTTGAAAGCACAGGCATCAGTGACCTTGGAAGTTAGTCTGCACTTGAGTGGAGATGCGGGCCAAGCGCATACCAAGACCATGTTTTCTGAAATCAGTTGTAAGTTAACATCATCAAGGTATGTGTCCACCAGCCACACGGTCCAACCAGAGGACGGCTCTGAAAATGGGAAATTCTCTCCACCCCTGTTCTGTTCTCCTTCCCTGACTCCCGCCTCCCCTGCCAACCCCTCCAGAGATGTCACAAGCCCTGGCGTCTCACCATCCTTGGAGAACTCCTGGAGCTTCTCTTTGTAGCTCTGCAGCAGCTGGATCAGGTAGGCAGTGGAGTCCGTGATGACCTTGTGGATGCCTGATAGCTTGTCCTTGAGCCCTATGTAGACGCTGGGGAAGGCGCCATCCTCCGTGTTCTTGAACTTGCAGTACTCCTGCAGGAAAAGAAACACAGCGGAACTTGCCCTGGCTTCTGTGCTTCCTAAACAGGGCTGCCCTACTCAATACAGCACCTTCTGCATCTGTGACACGGGCTGATAGGGGCGTGTACTTCACAAAATGTAATGGGTCCAGCTCAGCACCTGGCCACATAGAAGGCATCTTCCACGACTTGGTCTGGCCTCCCGCTCTGGGCAGCCCTCCCTCCTACTCCTGTTCTCTGCTGCTCTCTGCCTCATTTATCAACAGGGTGGTTGCCTTGCCACATCCACTGCAGACCTAGCAGAGTGAGGGTCTCTCTGGCTCTGGCGTCACAGTGACCCATACCTCCAGGAATAGCACAGGACTGCCAATGGCAGCGATCCTGTCCAGCTCCTGCCTGGCCTTCTCCATCTCTGCACTCCTGTACTCCAGGTGGGTCTTGATGCCATTGGCCTGGCCCAAGGCAGCTTGCTCTTTCTCCTCCAGGAAGAGCATCACGTCGGCCTGGGCCTTTGTCACGGCAGCACGAAGCTCCCCGAATTGCTCCTCCACCCCGGCCTTCACCTCCGACACTGACACCTAGTAACAAGGGGGTGGGGGAGAATCAGTGAAAAACCCATTAGTGATTAGTGAAGCATCAATCTTATCAAAGCTGAACACACAGAAATGTAAACCCATGCATGCATGCTCAGTCACGTTCGACTCTATGACCCCACAGACAGCAGTCCACCAGGCTCCTCTGTCCATGGAGTTTCCAAGGCAAGAATATTGGAGTGAGTTGCCATTTCCTCCTGGAGGGGATCTTCCCCACCCAGGGACCAAACTTGCATCTTCTGAGTCTCCTGCATTAGCAGGTTAATTTTTAACCTCTAGCACCACCTGAGAATCCCAATATAAACCCAAGAAACCCTCAAATTAAGGAATAATTTCCTACTATAAAAGAAAGCCTTTATTCTCATTTGAATCCTGGGTTCCATAAAACAAGGCCCCCCCGCCACCCCGGAGTGTGAGTCCTTATTTACTCTTCATTAACTTTGTCTCTCATCTATTGGACAAGACTGTGCATTGTCTGCTGAGCCAGCTCTGACAGTCAGGTTCCTCTTCAAGTCTGTGACATCAGTCTTCCTGCCTGGATAATGGACCTGTTCAGTGTACTTGATAGTCATAGTTCTTGCAGTAAATTAATAATTTGGCTTCTTTGTACAAATCAGTAGCATGAATTTGCTTTCTCAGCACTTCATTATGTCCAGCTAAACTACCCACCAAGGAAATCAAACTGTCCAGCAAGGAGATCACACCAGTCAATCCTAAAGGAAATCAACCCTGAATATTCATTGTAAGGACTGATACTGAAGTTGAAACTTCAATACTTTGGCTACCTGACGTGAAGAGCCAAATCATTGGAAAAGACCCTGAGGCTGGGAAAGATTGAGGGCAGAAGGAGAAGGGGACAACAAAGGGTAAGATGGTTGGATGGCATCACTGACTCAATAGACATGAGTTTGAGCAAACTTCAGGAGATAGTAAAGGACAGGGAAGCCTGGTGTGCTGCAATCCGTGGGGTTGCAAAGAGTCGAACACGACTTAATGACTGAACAATAACAAACTGCCCACTAGATCCATCTGAGCTGAAAGCACATCCTCTGGTGTCTGGGCCAGGCACAAAACGTTTAGGGCATGCAAAGACAACCACAGCACCTAAGCATTGCAGGACAAGCCTACCTGTGCGGAATGGAATGCCATGTTCAAAAATATATACAACTAACTCCACGTGATGGACAGTAGGGATTTGCCTGATGGCACTTGTGTATGTGGGAGTCTGTCCTTCCATATCTTTAGTAAATGCCTTAGTCAAGGTCATATTTACAACTTCAATCCACGTTGTTTTCAACAGTTTCCTCTTATCTTTGGTAGTTCTTAGGTACTGGTGCTGACAGGTGAGTGGGTGGATGGATGGATGGATGGATGGATGGTTGGGGGAGGGATGGATGGATGGGTGGATGAATGGATGGAGGGGTAGAATCATTCTTCCTATGCAAAGATGCCACTGCTCCTAACTGCCAATGTGTGCACGTTTTGCATTCTCCTCTGAGTTGTGGTTATTGGCTTGCCACTAGTGAGAAGCTTTTGTGAAAGTTTGGGTCCACTTAGAGTTTATTATGGAAAGTGGTCAGCAACCAGAGAGACTAAAACTAAGTAGCCTGGCATACCATTCATTATGGGACTTCCCAGATGGCCCAGTGGTAAAGAACCCACCTACCGATGCAGGAGATACAAGGGACTTGAGTACAATCCCTAGGTCCGGAAGATCCCCTGAAGGAGGGCATGAAGAGCCACTCCAGGACTCTTGCTTGGGAAGTGCCATAGACAAAGGATCCTGGTGAGCTAAAGTCCACAGGGCCGCAAAGAGTCAGACTGGGCACACACACACACCACTGGCCTTATCTAGTTGCTATTGCTGTTGTTTAGTGACTAAGTCATGTCCGACTCCTTGCAACCCCATGGACTGTGGCATGCCAGGCTCCTATGTCCACGGAATTTCCCAGGCATGACTCCTGGAGTGGGTTTCCATTTCCTTCTCCAGGGGATCTTCCTGACTGAGGATTCAAACCCGAAGTACCATCCACTAATCCAGCCGCTCTCACCTCTTTTCTGTCTGCCAGGATTTGGGAGAGGCGAGAATCACATGCGGAACACCCTCTCACGGTGGAAGAAGCCAAGATTATACATAATTTCTGGAGTTCTAGCTAACCACCCCTCTCGATTCCCACATATACCATTTGCTGCTGGTCAAAAAAGCATATGCAAATATACAAATAAGCCAGAGCTATCACAGGACTGGAGGAGGGCATGGTAACCCACTCCAGTATCCTTGCCTGGAGAATCCCATGGACAGAGGAGCCTGGTGGACTAAAGTTCATAGGGTCGCAGAGTCAGACACAACTGGAGTGACTTAGCATGCACACACATCACAGGACTAGTTTGCTTCTATTCTCTATTGTTAAAAGTGAATCACTTGCCAGTTTTCAACCTTGAACTAATTTCACAGCAAATCCCAGTGACAAGGTGACGCCACCCTACAGTGTAGCCAACCTGATCTGTACCCACAGTTTCCATCAGATGATAAGACCTAAGGGGCCTGCAGACACGGAGGCCGGGCCTGTGGACGTGGAGGCCAGGCCTGTAGCTGAGTCCCACGGTTTCGGGTGGGCCTGACTGAACCAGCAGCAGCAGCCAGCCAGGTGTGTCAAAGCCCGGTAGGTGACTCCGGCCAGACTTACCAGGACAGATTTATGGTTAGCCTGGAGCCTGGAGATAGCATTTTCATTCAACTTGAGTTTCTGTTCCAGGTCTAACTGGGTCCTCCGAAGCTCAGCCTAAGAAGAGGAAAGGTCAGCAGCATTAGGGAGGAAGGTACCCAGGGCACCCGGAAGGTCCCCGGGAGCAACAGTGCCACCTGCCCTTCTTCCACAGAAAGGAGAGTTTGCCTCGGAAGTTGCTCTCAGGAGCAGGCTGGGTGCCCTCCGTGGAGGCAGAGCGGGTCCACTGTGCACCAGCATTACCAGCTGAATCTCCTCCTGTCATTGCGACCATGCCCACAGCAGGTAAACATGCTGTCTCCATAGCACAGGTGAGAAAACAGAGCCATGAGGGCCACACAGGTGTCAGTGGAACGGACAGGGCCATCTGGCCCTAGAACAGGCTGACAGGGAGCACAGGGGCTTGGAGCTGGCGGTGGAGGGGACCGCAGGGTTTCTGCTTAGCAGCCAAGACTTTGGGACAAAGTTGACTTAAAGCTTCCCCACTTGCATTTCTTCACTGTGAGGTGGGGAAAGCTAGTGTCCAATCCACAGGGTCCCTATGAGGACGGGAGGCAGCGGGGAGTCTGCACAGCAGCTGGCACCTTGGGGTACTCCATCGGTGGCAGTGGTGTCACTGACGTCGTCATTTTACCGGGGCCTCCTTGGTTGCTCTCCATCACAGAATCTTCTCTCCTGAACGCAGGCAGGGCAACCCCTCCCTGCCGAGGTGAGTGCCCACAGGAGAACTCTGGGTTTGCCTGCTTTGACCCCCTACTCCCGACCCAGCCCCACTCTGCCTCCCTAAGCGCTTTCTGCCCAGAACCTGACAAGACAGGAAACCAGAGCCTTTGTGAACCTCAAAGGCCCCCATCACTTTCTGCCTCCACAAGGGTGTGAGACAGCGGCAACAGAAAGGACAGCTTTCGCTGCTTTTCACAGCAGCGTGTGTCAGCACTGACTTCTGAGTCACTTGCCCTAACAGGTCTTGGACTGGCAGGGAGCACCTGACGTGTCTCCCCTTCCTCCCACCAAAGCTCGCGGTAATCCCAGGCCCCAGGGACAGAAGCCCAGGCGGGCAGCAGACCCGCCTCACTCTGCCAAAAACCAGGAACTTCTGATCAGGCTCCAGGGTCCTGACTCAGAGCTGATGGGAGTCCACTGACTTCCCACACCTGAGACCTGATGTCCTGGAGTGGGGGAAGAGGGGGAGAAGGAGGGGATCTGACCTGTCTGGGGGAGATTGTGGAATCCTGGTCTATCAGAAAGGCTTACCCAGTGGCCTCTCCAGGTTGGGCGGGGGGAAGGACATGAGGTGCTTGTTTAAAAGGTGGTGGGAGACGCAACAGGATATATAATAGCAACAGCACAGGCATGAGGACATGTTAAAGGAGCCAGCCCCAGCATGACCCAGGGACCCAGGAGACCCCCAGAGTATATAGGGAGGCGTTTCTCCCCACTGTCTGCAGACAGCCATTAAAGGAGAAAAGGACTCCAAAGTGCCTCATGGGGACCTCTGAGTCACCCCACCAGCGGGCACTCCCGCTTACCCATGACAGGCGGGACCACTTGGGCAACCAGCACCTCCAGTTATTCCTGTTCCTAGAAAATGATGGGGTGCCTCAGACCCCAGCTCCAGGATTTCCCAAGACTTCAGCCTCACACACATCACAGGCCAGGGCAAGCTCCGCACCAAAGCAGAACAGCGGTGCCAGTGAGCATAAATGCCCCACATCCAGGGGCAGGGAGAGCCCCGCCCGCCTTGGCGGGGAGAGGACAGATGCTGTGCAAAGGGCACCATGTCTGTGACCCACCACGGCCCTCGTCAGGCCCTCTAGCATCTCCTCTGGCACCTCAAGAAAATGTTAACAGACTGTTTCTTGCCTCTTCCTCCAGGGCACAGGTGGCACCCAGCTGGGTGGCCGGGATCAGGTTAGAGATACAAACTGGAACAGCAGAGGGAGTGAGGAGAGAGAAAAAAAGACATTCCACATGGTGTCAGGCACTCTTGTGGGAACACAAGAGTCCCGCCTGGGCCCTGACTTTGCTCCTCAGGCGGCTGGTCAGTGCCCACTACATGTCAGTCCAGTTACATAAGGCAGCCTCCCTGCTCTTGAAGGCAGTAGAATGTTTAAGAAAAAACAAGTTAGATAATACTGAGTCCAACACACTCTTCAGAAGTTCTAGAAGAAATTCTTCTGAACGGCCTCAACCCATCCACCTTCTGGCAGCAGACGGCCGTGAACAACGCTGGTTAACTGCTTCCCCGAGAACTGGGGACACTTGTGGCTCTCAGAACCTGGCTCTTGCTTCACCTTGAGACTGTGTCCATGTCCCTACCCTGTCATTAGCTTTCTGGAACCTGTGCCGAGGTTGCATGCAGTGACCTGCCAAGAATGGACCTAAAGGTCTAAGACGGTGTCCAGCCCAGGCCTTCTCTCCTCCCCAGACCCCCACCCCTCACCTGCCAGGGGCTCCCTCCCCAGAACACACAGCTGAGCTTTTGTGCTGTTCCAGCCCTTGGACGTCGGGGGAGCCAGGGGCCTGCCTTGGCTTCCTGATTACAGCCCACACTCCCTGGGAGGGTGCAGCACACTGAGCCCACAAAAAGCTCTTGGCAATGTTTGATAAACACAGTGAGGAACAGAAAAGCGCAGAAAAGCAATCACAAAAGCGGTACGGACTTCACAACATGCACACACGCACACAGGCATGCAAGCATGCAGCCTCGCTTCCTGGCAGTGAGCCTGAGTTCTGAGAAGGTGGGAGGAGTTAAGACAGCTGCTCTTGAAGGCTAAGGGAGAGGGATAGACTGGGAGTTTGGGATTCAGTTCAGCTCAGTCGCTCAGTCATGTCCAGCTCTTTGCCACCCCACACACTGCAGCTCACCAGGCTTCCTGTCCCTCACTATCTTCTGGGGTTTGCTCGAATTTATGTCAATTATATACAGGATGGATAAACAACAAAATCCTACTGTATAGCATAGGGAACCATATTCAATATCCTGAGATAAACCCTAATGGAAAAGAATATTTTAAAAAGAATATGAAAGTAAAAAGTGAAGTCACTCAGTCGTGTCCGACTCTTTGTGACCCCATGGACTGTAGCCTGCCAGGCTCCTCCCTCCATGNTCCTACTGTATAGCATAGGGAACCATATTCAATATCCTGAGATAAACCCTAATGGAAAAGAATATTTTAAAAAGAATATGAAAGTAAAAAGTGAAGTCACTCAGTCGTGTCCGACTCTTTGTGACCCCATGGACTGTAGCCTGCCAGGCTCCTCCCTCCATGGGATTCTCCAGGCAAGAGTACTGGAGTGGTTTGTATATATATGTTAAAACTGAGTCACTCCATTGCTGGACAATGGAGATTGGCACAGCATTGTAAATCAGCTATACGTCAATTAAAAAAAAATTGTTTTTAAGTTAAGGGGCCCTGGGAAGTTGGCCCCAGGAAGGAGAAGAGGTGAGTCCCCACAGGAAAGGGCTGGGCCCTAGGAGCCCAGCAGCACAGAAGAAATACTCAGAGAACACCTGGAACTCCCAAATTCAAGAGTTTTTGCCCACAGGCATAGCTGGAGAGCATAGGAGCCACAGAAGAGGCTCAGTTGGAGAACGGAGAAGCCAGTTGCTCTGCAGACCCTGTGCAGGGTCCTGGCTGTGTGAGGAAGTAACCTGTAAGATTTAGGGATTTTCCAGACCAACTGAAAGGTTATCTCTGTTATTTGTGACTCACAGACCCTGACCTGGAGGCTTACAGACCCTGACCTGGAGGCTTACAGACCCTGACCTGGAAGGTTTAACTTTCCAGAGAGTCAGAAAAACAAGTTGTGTAAACTGTGTGTTATCCGCAGAATTATGTCGCCAAAGCCTCACAAGCCTATCCTTGTAAAGGTCAGCAATATTGTGACCAATCATGATATATCTATACCTCCCCGCCCAATGTGGTTTTTTGTGCTTAAAACCTGTTCTGTAACTGTCATCGGGGTTCGCTCCTTGCTTAAGGAGGACGGAACCCCGGCGCGCCGGTTCAATAAATCCTCTTGCTATTTGCATCGATCCTGTGTCTTGGTGGTCTTGGGCGACGGACTCCAGGGCGGAACCGTGCGGTTCAACATTTGGGGGCTCGTCCGGGATCTCCGTTCGGCCCCAGACCCCCAGGCATCAGGTTTCGGAGGTACGCTCGAGCTTTGTGCGTTTTGTGTGTCCCTACTAATTGTTGCTTTGTTGTCAGTCATTATTGTCGTTGGTTGGTTCGCCGCGGCTTCCTTCAGTTTTCTGGTTCCTGTCTGGGTGACAGGTTTATGACGAAACCTGGGGACGCCCAGGACGTCTATCTGGAAGAGGGACTTGATTCAGTCCCTCTTCGTCCGAATCAGGTGGAGCCTTTAAGGAGACTCCCGTCTGTATTTCTGTTGGTTTTGTGGAAGACGCGCGGCGGCCGGCTCTGTCTCACCACTCTGCTGATTGTCTGGATTCTGTTAGTTGTTCTCCTTGTCTTCCCTTTACGTGACAAAGACGACATGGGACAGACTGTGACTACTCCTCTCTCTCTGACATTAAGCCATTGGTCTGAGGTTAAAACTAGAGCTCATAATCTCTCAGTAGATATAAGGAAGGGAAAGTGGCGAACTCTGTGTTCCACAGAGTGGCCCACCTTCCAAACAGGGTGGCCACCCGAAGGTAGTTTTTCCTTGCATCATGTCAAGCAGGTAAAATCAGTGGTTTTTCTCCCTGAGCCCCAAGGACACCCAGA
>SJYX01019307.1:578473-601118 GCA_006410675.1 Oreotragus oreotragus
GTGTGAGGAAGTAACCTGTAAGATTTAGGGATTTTCCAGACCAACTGAAAGGTTATCTCTGTTATTTGTGACTCACAGACCCTGACCTGGAGGCTTACAGACCCTGACCTGGAGGCTTACAGACCCTGACCTGGAAGGTTTAACTTTCCAGAGAGTCAGAAAAACAAGTTGTGTAAACTGTGTGTTATCCGCAGAATTATGTCGCCAAAGCCTCACAAGCCTATCCTTGTAAAGGTCAGCAATATTGTGACCAATCATGATATATCTATACCTCCCCGCCCAATGTGGTTTTTTGTGCTTAAAACCTGTTCTGTAACTGTCATCGGGGTTCGCTCCTTGCTTAAGGAGGACGGAACCCCGGCGCGCCGGTTCAATAAATCCTCTTGCTATTTGCATCGATCCTGTGTCTTGGTGGTCTTGGGCGACGGACTCCAGGGCGGAACCGTGCGGTTCAACAGCTGCGCTTTGTCCCTGTGGCTGACCCTGCTGTTCTCAGCTTCCTCTGCATGATAGGCTTGCCTGAGCAAGCAGCCCCAAACACCATCCAAAGTGACCTTCAGCAAGCAGCTCCAGCAAGTTCAGGCTGGCTGAAGGAAAGATGGGACTTCTGGAGCCTTACTTAGGTCAGTTAAGGCTTTCCAAATAATCCTGGTGGAGGTTGCAGCCTCCTCAAGGAACTGTGTCTTCTGAGCCAGTCTCCTGGCAATAAATCTTTCGGCTCCTGAGCAGTGAGGACCACTGAGAGAGAGCGTACTTATTGGGCACGCTCGCTCTGAATTGAAAGCAAGGACACAGGGCAGTAAAGCAGAAAACTCAGTCACGCAGACCCACAAGCAGAGGCGGTCAACAGGCCAGAGATCTGGGGCCAGGGCTACCGCACTGCTCCTATAACCGCCACTGCTTTCAGCACCAAAAACCGTCCTGGGTGTCTTTGTGTTACCTGACACAGCTCCCTCCTGGGATGTCCGAATTTGGGGTTCCGCACATGTACAACATAAGCAGTCTCCAATTTTATCGGCACCAGGAACTGGTTTCGTGGAAGAAAAGTCCTCCATAGATAGGGGGATGGTTTTCTGGATGATTCAAGCACGTTACTTATTTCTATTATTTATTGTGTACTTTATTTCTATTAATGGTAAAGAATCTGCCTGCAATGAGGGAGACCCAGGTTCAATCCCTGGGTTGGGAAGATCCCCTGGAGAAGGGAATGGCCACCTACTGCAGTATTCTTGCCTGGAGAATCCCACAGACAGAAGAGCCTGGAGGGCTACAGTCCATGGGGTCACAGAGGTGCACACAACTGAGTGACTAATACTTATTTCTATTATTATATCAGCTCCACCTCAGATTGTCAGGTTAGATCCCAGAGGTTGGGGTTCCCTGCACTAAACAACTCTCCCTGCTCAGAATGACAACTACTCAATGTCTCTGTAACGCACCAGCTTACACTACATTTAAAATTCATATTGTATCTATGTTGCTACAGGCACAGAATTTCTGAAAGGAACAAGAAGGAAGAGTTTATGATGGTGTTTACTTCTGAAGAGGAGCTTTCCAGGTGGCTCAAAGGTAAAGAATTTGCCTACAGTGCAAAAGATGCAAGTTTGATCCCTGGGGATCGATGTTATTCCCATGTAGAGTTATTCTCCTGGGTTGGGAAGCTCCCCTGGAGAAGGAAATGGCAACCCACTCCAGTATTCTTGCCTGAAAAAATCCCATGGACAGAGCAGCCTANCAGTGCAAAAGATGCAAGTTTGATCCCTGGGGATCGATGTTATTCCCATGTAGAGTTATTCTCCTGGGTTGGGAAGCTCCCCTGGAGAAGGAAATGGCAACCCACTCCAGTATTCTTGCCTGAAAAAATCCCATGGACAGAGCAGCCTAGCAAGGCTACAGTCCGTGGGGTTGCAAAGAGTCGGACACGACTTAGTGACTGAGCATATTATACTTCTGAAGAAGGAGAAGGGTGGATCCAGGATGGGAGGGAGACCTTTTCTGGTAAAATCTGTTGCAATATTTGGTGACTGCTCCTCTGTGTGTACGTACATGCATTCCTTTTCCAGCTAAACATGACAGAATTCAGATATTATACCCTGAACAAGGGAAATGCACTCTGCCTTCAACTCTTTACTACATGTATGGCAATGTTTTTGGAGCATTAAAAAAAAATGAGGTTATAATATTGTGACCTTGGAGTCCTTCCTTGTGTCCTCCAGCGGGTGGCCTTCCAGAAGCTCCCATCCCTCACTCCATGACTTATCCATCTGTGTGAGCTTGGACAAATGTGGTGGGGATGAAGAGTCACCACCTCGTAGAGCTATCCCAGGACCAAATGGGGAAATCCCAGAGAAGCATGTTGCACATGGCAACGCTCCAAGACCAGTTTCCTCAATTACCTGGAGCTCTGTCCTCTGACCTGTCTGTTGATCCAGAGCCTCCTCGTGGCCGTGAACGTGAGGAGTGGGTGGAAATGACCAGCTCTCTCCTGACAGGACGTTTCCTGGCACTAGAGACACTGGGAACAGTCGACAAGTGGATTCTAGAGCTGGAAATGGTGACTCACTGACATCTGGGATACAGAACTTTCCAGAATTATTCCCACTAACACCAGATAAAATCCATACTTAAGGGAGGACGTGGCAGAGGGACCCTGCTAGGAACCTGCCCCTCCCAGGAAGCTCCTTCTCAGCTGTCTCGGAGCCCTGGGCCAAGGCGCTGTGCTCAGTGCCAACAAGGGAGCTGCCCAGCATCTAGACACAAGAAATGTGGCACAGGGCTTCCCTGGTGGTCCAGTGGTTAAGAATCCACCTTTCAATACAGTCCCTGGTCAAGGAACCAAGATCCTACACGCAACTAAGCCGGCTCGCTTCAAGCGGCTAAATAAATAAACATTTTAAAAAGAAAGAAAGAAATGTGGGACAAAGTTCAACTGCACCTCACCCCACCCCCCAGAACCAAAGTGCTCGTAGGAAGTCCAAGTAAGAGAAACAAAGCATTTAAGTCCATTCCCAAGAATTCTTCAGGCTCTCAGCTTTAAGGCAGAGAAAAGCCAGTTGTTCTAGAAGCAGTTTCCCTATCTGATGAGAATAAAATTACAGGCTATGAGCACAGTGTTTTTGTCTCTCCTGATGCCTCTATCTGATGTGGAGGTTTACTTTCCCAAAGGGAAGTGGTCCTTGACATTATCCAGGAGGGACTTCCCAGTTCTGTTATCTCAGCCCATCTCAAGGTCTTGAATTTCATAGCTGGCACCTCCAGAGGGGCCCTGTCTCCTGATATCTCGTTTGGGGTAAAGGGAAGAAGAGAAACTAGGGGGAAATTTTGGCTCTTTTCTCTAGAATTTCTGCCGAGATTTACAGTTCATTCATTGCCACTCAGACCTGACCAGAGGGGAACACCACTGTCCTCAGTTGTACACCTTGTATACCCCGCCCCAGACACAGATCAGCACTGAAAGCTAAGTGAGAAACAGCAGGAAACTAGCAAGAGGAGAGACAGACAGGGAGCATTTCAGGGACAGTGGGGCCAATGGGGACAGAGTGAGCTACTACAGCATCCAAAGCCAAGTGCAAGAGACATTCAGGCCGGGTGTACTGCCAGGTAGCAAGGCTGAGAGAACACAGCCCCTGGAGCCTCGGCAGAGGCCTGGCGGCCTCCCCACCTCCCTCTCCCCTAGACCCCAGCACTCACCTCCTTGTCCCTGCGGGCGGCGTCCAGGGAGACCAAGGCGTGGCCCCTGTGCTCCGCCTGGCTGCACTCCTCGCAGATGCACTGCCCATCGGGGTCACAGAAGGCGATCAGTGGGCTGCGGTGGGCGGGGCACACCCGCAGGTCCCGGTCCCTGGCGGGCTCGGTCAGCTGGTGGCCGTGCAGCCTGCTGTTCTCCTGGTGCGGCCGCAGGTGCTCTGGGCAGTAGTTCACCATGCAGGTCAGGCAGGACTTGACGGCCTTCACCCTGCTGGCCCCAAGACAGAAGTCACACAGGACCTCCTCCTCCTCCTCCAGGCCCTCTGCCTCGGGAGCTCCCTGCCACTCAGAGCCCTGTCCCCCAGTTTCCCCTGGGGGGCTCCCCGGGGAGCCCAGGTTCTCTTCTTCTGCAGGACTGGCCGAGCCAGAGTCTGGGCTGAGAGAGGCCGGAGGGTGAGTGGGGACCCCGCTCAGCGGGCCTGGAGCCATCAAATCCAATTCAGCCATGTAAACAGTCTGCCACTGCGGAGCTGGGCTTCCTCTGCCTCTGGGCCCAGGATCCGGAGCCCCAGTCAGACAGCAGAACCACGCCCAGAGGACTGCAGCTGTGGCAGGACTTTAACTGTTTCCTCCCCCAGAGGCAGCACGGTCGCTCATTACTCCACTGAGCTGGGAGGACGGCCAACTGTGATGGCCACCAGGAAGCCCAGGTCCTCGGGCTCAGTGGCCCAGGCTCTGGCCCCTCCTCCAGCCCAGAACCGAAACAGCTATTCTTCTGTGAATCATTTGTACCATCACCCCCACCCCATAATCTCAGCCAAGGCAGGTCAGTCTGGAAAGGACCGGAGATTCCTGAGATCTGCAGTCACAGCCGATGTTGCTTTATATAACTTGACAAGCTCGACTTTTTTGTCTTCTACTTTTTCTTTCCTGGGGCCACGCCACATAGCATGTGTTCAGTCACTAAGTTGTGTCTGACTCTTTGTGACCCCGTGGACTATATCCCACCAGGCTCCTCTGTCCAGGGGATTTCCCAGGCAAGAATACTGGAGTGGATTGCCAGTTCCTCCTCCAGAGGATCTTCTTGACCCAGAGATCGAACTTGCATCTCCTTTGTCTTCTGCATTAGAAGGCAGATTCTTTACTGCAGAACCACCTGGGAAGCCCGCCAGATAGCATACAAGATCTTAATTCCCCGACCAGGTATCAAACCCAAGCCCCCTTCAGAAGTACTGGACCGTCAGTGTGAAAGTGAAAGTGAAGTCAATCAGTCGGATCCAATTCTTTGTGACTCCACGCACTGGAGCCTACCAGGCTCCTCCATCCATGGAATTTTCCAGGCAAAAATACTGGAGTGGGTTGCCGTTTCCTTCTCCAGGGGATTTTCCCAACCCTTGGGTCTCCCTCGTTACAGGCAGACACTTTACCATTTGAGCCACCTGGGAAGCCATCAGGGTAGTCCCTTCTTTTCAACTTTTAAAGAGACCCAAAATGTACGGACTTAAGTAATAGGACAGCTCTTCATCCCTTCCCACCTTTTAGAATAGGAGGGACACAGCTGAGAACAAGATCTGTGTCTCTGCCCTTTTGTATATGACCTTCTCCATTCCAGAAGGGCTTCAGAGGTGGGTCTAGTGGCGATCAGGAGGGTCAGGAAGAATTTGTCTCTTTCCACATAAAACTAAGCAGACAGCCCTCTCGGGCTACACAAACTGCCCAGGGGCTTCTAGAGATGGCGGGTCTCTCTATCCACTTATTAAGGTTTTCCTAGATATGGTGAGGGCTTCCCATGTGTCTAAGTGGTAAAGAATCTACCTGCTAATGCAGGAGACATGGGTTCGATCCTTGGGAAGATCCCCTGGAGAAGGAAATGGCTACCCACTTCAGTATTCTTGCCTGGAGAATCCCATGGACAGAGGAGCCTCGTGGGTTACAGTCCGTGGGGTCACAGAGTTGGACAGGACTGAGCGACTAAACAATAAGATGCGGTGATGGATTTCCTACAGCTACACAGATTGGCTGATTTAAGCAGCAGAAACTTATCTTCTCCCAATCTGAGAGGCCAGAATTTCAAGATCAAGGTCTGAGCAGGGTCGGTCTCTCCTGAGGCTTTCTCCATGGCGTGCAGATGGCCGTCTTCTCCCATGTGTTCACATGACCTCCCCTCTGTACACACCTGTGTCCAGGTCTCCTCCGTTTATAAGGACAGCAGTCAGATTTGGATGAGGGGCACCCTCATGACCTCTCTCTTACCTTGATTCCCTCTTGAAAAAGCCCAGTCTCCAAACTTAGTCACATTCTGAAGGTTAGGACTACAACATATGAATGCAGGGGACACAATTCACCGCATAACAGATGCCAGAGGATAAGACGTGAGCTTTTAGCTCCTTAGGAGAAAGATGGGGATAGACAGCAGATGAAGCATCTAACAGGTGGGCATCACGGAACAAGGATATTCCAAGGCACCTGGCCCCCGTCTGTATCTGTTCTACAGCTCCCGCCTGCCCAAGGATTTCTCCAGATATACTCAAGGGATTTGGAACGTTAATGGAACAGAGACAGAATGGGGTGGGGATGATCTGGTTCGCCCCTGAGATTAGCATTGGGGTAAATCCAAGTCATGGCACCACCCCCCTGCCATGGCTCTCCACCCATGTGAGTTCTACAGGATCCAGATAAAAGCAAATAAACCAAGAAGTCCTGCCTAGTGCAAGATGACAGGCAGGCAGTAAAAATCTATGTCAGGCGCAGCCCTGTTTTTTGTCAACACGTACAGAGCACGTATGACAAGACGGCCTAGACACGGTCCTTTTCAGCAACATGAAGGTTCTTCTCCCCTCTCCACTGGTGAAGACACCCAAGAAGAGGTTTCCCTGCATTTCATTCCATGGTTTTTCCCTAAGCATTCTATTTACTGATTGATTTTTGGCTCTGCTGGGTCTTCGTCGCTGCCTGGGCTTCTCTCTACTTGCAGCGAGTGGGGGCTACTCTCTAGTTGCAATGCTCGGCCTCAGTGCAGTGGCTTCTCTTGTTGCAGAGGTTCTAGGGTGCTTGGGCTTTAGTAGTTGCGGTTCCTGGGCTCTAGAGCACATGTTCAGTAGTTGTGACACACGGGCTTAGTCTCCACGTGGCATGTGGGATCTTCCTGGATCAGGGATTGAATCCAAGTCCCCTGGATTGGCAGGTGGATTCCTCACCATGGGACCAGCAGAGAAGCCCCACTTCATGGCTTTAAATCTCCAGGTGGGAAGAAAAGAGGAGACTTCTCCTGGTTCAGACCATTCCTGGAATTTTAACAAATAGGGTTGCTTTCCTTTCTTTCTCTAGATGACCTGGTTCTGGAAACTGAACTGGTCTACTCACATGCCAGGAGCCTCTGATCTTTCTGGGGAGGAGGAGGGGAGGTAACTGCCCGGCCCGACCTGTTCCACAACCTCGGGCACCAATCCAAGGGCACTGAGCCAGCCTCTCCTTCACGAATGGTCACTTTGCCTGCCGCTCCTCTCCTGCTGACCCAGAGGGCAGCTCGCACGCTTGGTGCCCAATGGAGTCCTGAGCCAGCAGACACTCCACAGCAGCATGGAGAACAGGACATCTGACATTCTGATGCCAGCCTGACCTGGGACAATCATTTGTCCTATCTCAGCCTCAGCCTCCTCATCTATGAAGTGGGCAGGCTGGCAAAGCCAAGGCCAGTAAACACATTCCCGGCTTGGCTCTCGGGGCAACTGTGCTGCTGTACCTGAGATCTGCCCAGGCTTGTGGGAAAGAGCACTGTGGTCTAGTTGGGACGTCTGGCCTGGGCTCAGGCCTGGAGAACGCTGACCATCTGGAGGCCCCTGACCCTCTAAAGACCACGGAATCCACCTCAACTTCTAAGTGCCCTTCACTGCCGGGCCTGATGCAGCTTCTTCCAGACAACACTGCTACCTGAGCTCCAACCTGACCTCCCAGGACTGTAGTGCATCTCATCATGCCCCAGGCCCCCTGCTGCAATGCACTAGCATCTCAAGATTGGGGCTAATGACCCACGTGTCTCCTAAGCCCAAATTCCCTACTGACCCAGCTTGCCACAGTCACCCCCTCTCTCCCCCATGCCCCAGGTGCCCCAATATTCTCAGTCACAGTTCCCCACTTTCCTGCCTTAACTGAAGCTCATGCATGCTAAGCCTCTTCAGTCATGTCCAACTCTCTGTGACCCTGTGGACTATAGCCCTCCAGACTTCTTTGCCCATGGGATTCTCCAAGCAACAATACTGGAGTGGATTGCCATGCCCTCCTCTAGGGGATCTTCCCGACCCAGGGATCAAACCTGCGTCTCTCACGTCTCCTGCATTGGCAGGCGCGTTCTTTACCAAGTTCGGCTTTTCCCAAAAGTGCTGTTTCTCCCACTAACCCCCTCCCCTTCCCCAGACCCCTGCCATATCTCAGGCTGAGGTGGAAGTCCCCCATAACAAAGTCCAGACCACCCTCCAGCCCTCTCATCACACCTGCTCCTTTGATGTCAGATGGAACCCCACATATTTTTCTGGGCTCCAAAATCACTCCAGATGGTGATTGCAGCCATGAAATTAAAAGAAATGCTTACTCCTTGTAAGGAAGGTTATGACCAACCTAGACAGCATATTAAAAAGCAGAGACATCACTTTGTCAACAAAGGTCCATCTAGTCAAGGCTATGGTTTTTCTTTTCCAGTGGTCATGTATGGATGTGAGAGTTGGACTATAAAGAAAGCTGAGCACCGAAGAAGTGATGCTTTTGAACTGTGGTGTTGGAGAAGACTCTTGAGAGTCCCTTGGACTGCAAGGAGATCTAACCAGTCCATCCTAAAGGAAATCAGTCCTGGGTGTTCATTAAAGGACTGATGTTGAAGCTGAAACACCAATACTTTGGCGACCTGATGGGAAGAACTGATTCATTTGAAAAGATCCTGATGCTGGGAAAGATTGAGGGCAGGAGAAGGGGATGACAGAGGATGAGATGGTTGGATGGCATCACCGACTCAATGGACATGGGTTTGGGTGGACTCCGGGAGTTGGTGATGGACAGGGAGGCTTGGCATGCTGCAGTTCATGGGGTCTCAAAGAGTCGGACACAACTGAGCGACTGAACTGGACTGGACTGGAGCCCCACAACTCCACCCTCTCCTGTCTTCCACGCCAGCCTCTGACCATTCAGCCTCGCATAATACTAATGTTTTTCTTCTTCTCAAAACAAACATAATTTCCTTCTTCCCTGAATCACATCTGCCATCGGGGGCCTCAGGGCCAAGCTGCAGCTTGGTTTTCCTTTCCAGAATTGAGGGAGGTTTCCTGCCCAGCATTTGAGCCCCAGTGGTAGGAAACGAGTCGGCAGGTAGGTAATGGTTAATCTCTCATGGGTGACTCTGTGATGAATAACGCCACGACCTGACACTCTCCCTCAGGGCCACATGAACAGCAGCGCCAGCACACCCCTTCCTGGTTTCTGGGTTTAAGGTCATCCCCCTGAGGGAAGAACTCAAGAGGAACTTTCTCCACCCAAAGACTCTTGTCTGGCAGTTTCAGGATAAGGAAGCCTCTCAGCCTTTTCCCTAAGGAAACAGCTTCCAAACTCTCACTGAGGACTTCCCGGGTGGTCTAGGGGTTAAGAACCTGCCTGCCAATACAGAGGACGTGGGTTCGATCCCTGGTCTGGGGAGATCCCAAATGCCTCGGGGAGACTAAGCCCATATACCACAACTGCTGAAGCCCGTGTGCCGGAGAGCCTGTGCTCTGCAACAAGAGAAACCACCACAGTGAGATGGCCGTACACCAAAACTAGAGAGTAGCCCCCGTCACCACAACTGGAGAAGCCTGCACACAGCAACAAAGACCCAGCGTGGCCAAAAATAAGTGAATAAATACATCTTTTTTAAAAAATCTCACTGAATATTTCTCATCTATGTCTGCTGAGCTGTGATTTATAAACCTAGCTAATACCTGTCTGTCAAAAATCAGAAAGGGGACTCCCCTGGTGGTCCAGTGACTAAGACGCCACACTCCCAATGCAGGGGGCCCAAGTTCGATCCCTGATCAGGAAACTAGATCCCACATGCCACACTAAGAGTTCGCCTGTCCTAACTAAATGATTCCACTGCATCAAAGATGGAAAATCCTGTGTGCCACAACTAAGACCTGGCACAGCTCAATAAATAAACATTTTTCAAAAAGAAATTAAGAAAAAGAAGGCATCAGACTGGGATACATAAGGACAATATAATAAACAATCATATATCTGAATTTGACCCATCTCTAGGGATAATACTTAATTGAGGCTGTGTCCTTTCCCCTTTTCTGGAACTGGCAGTCTTCTCTTTAATAAGTGGAGTAGAGTTATCTGGAAGAGTTACACCGGTCCTCCAAACTCACTTTGCAGCTTTTCTGGTGAAATCCCAGGATCTGAGAACCACAGAGGTGGAAGCTGCACCATCACTCCTCCAGACACCAGCCCAGACTTCTCCTGCCACCTGGGGATGTGGGTCCAGTGGAGTTTTCAGCCTATGATCACCATCAGCAAACTGGTCCCCAGCCCTGCCTTTCTCTCAAGATGAAAAGACGGCCTCTTAGATCATTCTGGTAATTTGCAAACTAAGAGAACAAACTGAAGAGAATAGACTCAAAGGGTCTTTGCTCTAAGTCTCAGAGCCGGATGGCTGTGACTACCCCAGCCCCTCCCCAGCCTCACCCCCAAGCCCCTGGTCCGTTTGTGGGGTAGTGACTGTTCCACTTGGGATTCCAGCATTTGAGCCCCAGTGGGGCGGTCCTGGGGTGCTGCACATGCTTGCTCTTCACAAAGATGGGGGACACACATGTTGGTTCAGGAAATAAGACTGTGAACCTGACAGGATGCTCTGCCTTGCTTGTGAGCACCTACCACAGAGCCTACAAAACTCATGCTGATGGACAGAGAAAACTGGCCGAAATCAGCTTTCACTGTGCTTGGAGTGACAGACCTCCTCCAACTAAGGAAGCACATGGGTCACTTCCTGCCTCATCCACAGAAGGTCTGGCCCTGGGCTGTTCCCAGGCCACTCTTGTTTGCCCATGAGGTGTGGTCATGATGCACCCCTTGATCAGCAATCCTCAAGCCACCCAGGCTCTCAAGGCCATAATTAGCTGCTTGACCTGCCAATAACTCCCATGGGAACTCTCAATGCCCTGGAAACAGGGAGCCCAGGATCCAGGCCACACACTCCAATCATTCCTCATACATTCCAGACCCAAGAGCATGAAGCTTTATGTGGCAGGCGGCTACCACATCCCTTAAACTGTGCCCTGTCCAACCTACTTAATAATTCTAAGAACCATGTGAGAAAACCCAAAGTAACTACACAAACTAAATGCTAGTCCCCTTTACAGCTTAGGCATAAAACAGCCAAACAACCTATTCTGACCAAATGAGTAAGTCTTTTAAAATATAGAACAAATGCTCTTTCCCACCCTGGGGATGGAAGATGGGTTCCAATTGTGGCTCACCCCAGAGGTCCCAGGACAGCTGCAGCTTTGGCCAGTTTCCTGGACCTGGGACAGCTGCACAGCCCCCAGTCAGAACAGGCTGGGGCACCACACATTCCAAGGAGCCCTGTTCACTTTCATAAAGGTATTTCAGGCCAAGAAGGCTTTCTGGGACTTCCCTCGTGGTACAGTGGATGGGAGTCCACCTGCCAGTGCAGTGGACACAGGTTCCACCCCTGGTCCGGTAGGATTTCCATATGCCGCAGAGCAACTAAGCCCATATGCCACAACTACTGATGCCCTCGAGCTCTAGGGCCCGCAAGCCACAACTACTGAACTGTGTGCTGCCATTACTGAAACCCAGACGCCCCAGGGCACATGCTCTGCAACAAGAGACGCAACCACAATGAGAAGCGCTCGCACCACAAGGAAGAGTAGCCCCTGTTCACCACAACTAGAGAAAGCTCACGCAGAGCAACAAAGACCCTGCTGCTAAGTCACTTCAGTCGTGTCCGATTCTGTGTGACCCCATAGACGGCAGCCCACCAGGATCCCCCGTCCCTGGGATTCTCCAGGCAAGAATACTGGAGTGGGTTGCCATTTCCTTCTCCAATGCATGAAAGAGAAAAGTGNTGTTCGCCGCAACTAGAGAAAGCTCACGCAGAGCAACAAAGACCCTGCTGCTAAGTCACTTCAGTCGTGTCCGATTCTGTGTGACCCCATAGACGGCAGCCCACCAGGATCCCCCGTCCCTGGGATTCTCCAGGCAAGAATACTGGAGTGGGTTGCCATTTCCTTCTCCAATGCATGAAAGAGAAAAGTGAAAGTGAAGTCACTCAGTCTGTCTGACTGTTAGTGACCCCATGGACTGCAGCCCACCAGGCTACTCCGTTCATTGGATTTTCCAGGCAAGAGTACTGGGGTGGGGTGCCATTGCCTTCCCCGAACAAAGACCCAGAGCAGTCAAAAATAAAATTTAGAAAGTTTTTTTAAAAAAGAAGTCTATCTGTTTACCTCACCTGAACAGTGTGAAAGAATGTAGAGCGAGGGCCTGTTCCAGGAAGGGAACTGTCACCAGAGATAACTACAGTGAGAACTAGGTGTGGGACAGGGAGGAATCCAGCTGAGTCTGTTTGTTAGAATTCCACTCAGCATCCCATTGACTCCACTGGCCCAGCAAACACTTGTTTACCAAACATTCACTTTTCCATCTACTTGTAAACTGACTTCCTCCCCTCTGAAATCCCAAACCACTACCCACAACATCCTCTTTTCGTCTTTAACTTAAAAGTGTTGGTCACTCATGTGTCTGACTCTTTGCAACCGCATGGGCTATAGCCCGCCAGACTCCTCTGACCATGAGATTTTCCAGGCAAGAATACTGGAGTGGGTTGCCATGCCCTTCTCGAGAGAGTCTTCCAGATCCAGGGATCAAATCTAGGTCTCCTGCATTGCAGGCAGAATCTTTACCATCTAAACCGCCAGAGTTGAAAATGGTATGTAAAGTGAGGGTTTCGACCATTTTGCTAAGTTGCTCAGTTTTCCTGGGTGTCTCCCAAGTACACGTATTGTTATCAAACTTTTACTTGATCCCCTCCTGTTAATTTGTCTCATTTAACTCTCAGACCAGCCAGAAGAACCCAGATCACTTCAGTTCAGTCACTCAGTCATGTCAGACTCTCTTTGACCCCATGGATTGCAGCATGCCAGGCTTCACTGTCCACCACCAACTCCCAGAGTTTGCTCTAACTCATTCATGTCCATTGAGTCGGTGATGCCATCCAATCTCACCCTCTGTCATCCCCTTCTCCTGCCTTCAATTTTTTCCAGCATCAGGGTCTTTTCAAATGAGTCAGTTCTTCTCATCAGGTGGCCAAGGTATTGGACTTTCTGCTTCAGCATCAGTCCTTCCAATGAATATTCAGGACTGATTTACTTTAGGGTGGACTGGTTGGATCTCCTTGAAGTCCAAGGAACTTTTAAGAGTCTTCTCCAACAACACAGTTCAAAAGCATCAGTTCTTTGGCACTCTGCCTTCTGTATAGTTCAACTCTCACATCCATACATGACTACTGGAAAAACCATTGCTTTGACTAGATGGACCTTTGCTGGCAAAGTAATGTCTCTGCTTTTTAATACGCTGTCTTGGTTGGTCATAACTTTTCTTTCAAGGAGCAAGCATCTTTTAATTTCATGGCTTCAGTCACTATCTGCAGTGATTTTGGAGCCCCAAAAAATAAAGTCTCTCACTATTTCCATTGTTTTCCCATCTATTTGCCATGAAGTGATGGGACCAAATGCCATGATCTTAATTTTCTGAATGTTGAGTTTTAAACCAACTTTTTCACTCTCCTCTTTCACTTCCATCAAGAGGCTCTTTAGTTATTCACTTTCTGCCATAAGGGTGGTATCATCTGCATATATGAGGTTATTAATATTTCTCCTGACAATCTTGATTCCAGTTTGTACTTCATTCAGTCCAGCATTTCACATGAAGTACTCAGCATATAAGTTAAATAAGCAAGGTGATAATATACAGCCTTTTCCAATTTGGAACCTGTCAGTTGTTCTACATCCAGTTCTAACCGTTGCTTCTTGACTTACATATAGACTTCTCGGGAGGCAGGTCAGGTAGTCTGGTATTCCCATCTCTTTCAGAATTTTCCACAGTTTGTTGTGATCTACACAGTCAAAGGCTTTGGCATAGTCAATAAAGCAGAAATAGATGTATTTCTGGAACTCTCTTGCTTTTTCAATGATCCNATCCAGTTCTAACCGTTGCTTCTTGACTTACATATAGACTTCTCGGGAGGCAGGTCAGGTAGTCTGGTATTCCCATCTCTTTCAGAATTTTCCACAGTTTGTTGTGATCCACACAGTCAAAGGCTTTGGCATAGTCAATAAAGCAGAAATAGATGTATTTCTGGAACTCTCTTGCTTTTTCAATGATCCGGTGGATGTTGGCAATTGGATCTCTGGTTCCTCTGCCTGTTCTAAATCCAGCTTGAACAACTGGAAGCCCACAGTTCACATACTGTTGAAGCCTGGCTTGGAGAATTTTGAGCATTACTTTGCTATCATATGAGATGAGTGCAATTGTGTGGTAGTTTGAGCATTCCTTGACATTGCCTTTCTTTGGGATTGGAATGAAAACTGACCTTTTCCAGTCCTGTGACCACTGCTGAGTTTTCCAAATTTGTTGGCATATTGAGTGTAGCACTTTAACACCATTATCTTTTAGGATTTGAAATAGCTCAACTGGAATTTCATCACCTCCACTAGCTTTATTCATAGTGATGCTTCCAAATGTCTTCCTCCCTGACGATGCCAAGATGGGGACAATAAATACAAGATTTGGAGGAGAGCCAAGGTGATAAAAAGCATAAATGAATGTAAAATGGGAGCAAAGGCAAAGGTGGGAAAGTTCAGCCTGAAGAAATCCAGACAGACGTCAAGGAGGACCTGCTCTGACTTCTTACCACACACTCTGGGTCTGTTTAGACTTCTGGGCTCTCTCCCCAGCATGACATCTCAGTCCCGGCATCTCAAAGCTGGACAGACCGCGTCCTAAGAAAACACACACCAGGGACGCTTCCTAGGTCAGGCAGGAGACAGTCTCAGGATCTAGGTTGTTGTTCATTGTTCAGTCACTAAGTGGTGCCTGATCAAGGCAGAATGTGCCTTAGGTCTGCAGCCCTGGCCACGAATAGGCAAACAGGGCTTCCACTGACCCTGAGGTTATGTGCTCCCCTCCTGCTCTGGCTTCGCGTGGGTGCCTTCTGGATCGGTGTCAGGTTTGAAACTGGATCCTCCCTGAGACCCATCCTGACACCCATATGAACCTATCTTTTTGTTCCCTTCAACTGAGCATAGGGGCTTCTGAAGTTCCGTCTTTGAAATACAGTGTGGCTTCCTCTTAGGGATCAGGGAAAGGGTGTGCTCATTCTGCTCCCATAAACTAGAAACCCATGTGGACCCACAGGGCCAGGAACATCATGTCAGGCCCAGGCACAGAACACATGCCCTCCAGGGTCGCATGAGAGCGGTGGGGATTACTGATGTGAGCCGAGGAGACTTTAGTTCCGGAACTGCTGTTCATTCCAAAAAGTGAATGCATATGTTCCATAGAAAGTATATAAAAAGATCATAGGAGCTGGGTAGGACTGAAGGTCATCCACCCAGCAAGGTTTGTTTGCTTCTGACAAGCTGCTCTATTTGCTTTTTTAACTCATTCTAAATCAGTTACTCATTATTTAAAGGCATGAGGAAGGATCACAATATATTAAGTTTCTTAAAGATTATATAAAGTAGATTGTACACTAGGAAACTATGTCAAAAAGAACAGCTTTAGTATATGCGTGCCACTGCAGGAAACACGGGTTCCACCTCTGGGTCAGGAAGATGGCCTGGAGGAGGAAATGGCAACCCACGCCAGTATTCTTGCCTAGAAAATCCCATGGACAGAGGAGACTGGTGGGCTACTGTCCATGGAGTCGCAGAGAGTCGGACATGACTGAATGACTGAGCAAGCACACCACATCTATATGTGTCTAACAGGAATGAAGTTATTCCAGGTACTCCATCCAGAGATACATGAAGTTCTTCCAGGTAGTTGTGCTTTCTACCTGGAATGTGCTTTCCCAAATTATCCAACTTTTAAAATAACAACTCATAACATACACTATCATAACATAGTATTCATAACTTTAAAAAAATAAACCTGTTTGTCAACACGTCCCCTGTGGCAGCTCAGGGGTCATCTTCCAAGGAGAGATGTCCAAGAGTCGGGAATCAGAAGACAAGTCTGCACTCAACTCAGCCCCTGGTTCAGTAACCACTTTTGCATGTCATTTGCCATCCAATCCTTTAGTTTCTTCACCTGAAAAACAAGAGTAGGACTTGCTTTGTCTAACTCTCAGGGTTATTGTAAGATTCTAAATTTTGAGTCAAGAGAGCGTAGCAGGTAACACCACATTGTAAATCAACTACATTTCAATAAAATTTAATAAGAAACAAGATAATGTAGTAGAAAACTGGATAATGACTAGACAACCTTCAAAGGACACCCCCCTTTCTGCTGACTGCCCCGCCTCACGGCCACAACTTTTCCTTTTGCTCTTCTTGCTCCTCTCCCTCTCCCTGGCTGTAAAGACAAGAAGTTCGCTGAAGTTCAAGCCAAGATCACTTTTTCTCCCAGCTAATGCTCTGCCCTCAATGAGTACATCCCTTCCTTAACCTTCAGTGACCAGTGGACAGGTTGACATCTCCAGCTCACACTTTCGGTTCTGTATCTCCAACTACATTCTAAATATAAAAACTTGGGATGTCCCTGGTGGTCCAGTGGTTACAACTCCACACTTCCATTGCAGTGGCCACAGGTTCAATCCCTGATCAGGGAACTAAGACCCTGTATGCCGTGCACTGAGGCAATAAATAAATAAATAAATAAATCATTCTAAAACCAGAACAAGATTAGATTTAACAGAGTCTAAAATTAGACCATTTCATTACAATGGAAAGGACGGAATTAAGTAATAAAGGTTGTTAGTTCAATTAGCTAGCTGTTTGACAAAATATTAAGTTTTATCCCTAACTCACCCTTATTCTAAAAGGTCTTGTAGGTCTTCATAGAACCATTCAACTTCAGCTTCTTCAGCATTACTGGGCAGGGCATAGACTTGGGTTACCATGATATTGAATGGTTTGCCTTGGAAACGAACAAAGATCATTCTGTCATTTTTGAGACTGCATCCAAGCGCTGCATTTCGGACTCTTTTGTTGACTATGATGGCTACTCCATTTCTTCTAAGGGATTCCTGCCCACAGTAGGAGATATAATGGTCATCTGAGTTAAATTCACCCATTTCAGTCCATCTTAGTTCGCTGATTCCTAGAATGTTGACATTCACTCTTGCCATCTCCTGTTGGACCACTTCCAATTTGCCTTGATTCGTGGAGAAGGCAATGGCACTCCACTCCAGTACTCTTGCCTGGAAAATCCCATGGACAGAGGAGCCTGGTAGGCTGCACTCCATGGGGTCGCTAAGAATTGGACACAACTGAGCGACTTCACTTTCGCTTTTTACTTTCATGCATTGGAGAAGGAAACGGCAACCCACTCCAGTATTCTTGCCTGGAGAATCTCAGAGACAGAGGAGCCTAGTGGGCTGCCGTCTATGGGGTCGCATAGAGTCGGACATGACTGAAGTGACTTAGCAGCAGCAGTAGCAGTGGACCTAACATTCCAGGTTCCTATGCAATATTGCTCTTTACAGCATCAGACCTTGCTTCTATCACATCCACATCTGGGTGTTGTTTTTGCTTTGGCTCCATCCCTTCATTCTTTCTGGAGTTATTTCTCCACTGATCTCCAATAGCATATTGGGCACCTACCAACCTGGGGAGTTCATCTCATTTCCAATTTGCTTTGATTCATGGACCTAACATTCCAGGTTCCTATCCAATATTGCTCTTTGCAGCATCAGATTTTACTTTCATCACCAGTCACATCCACAACGGGTATTGTTTTTGCTTTAGGTCTGTCTCTATTCTTTCTGGAGTTTATTTCTTCACTGATCTCCAGTAGCATATTGGGTACCTACCGACCTGGGGAGTTCACCTTTCAGTATTCCTATCTTTTTACTTTTTCGTACTGTTCATGGGGCTCTCAAGGCAAGAATACTGATATGGTCCTTCTCCAGTGGACCACATTTCAGTTTTCATTCCAATCCCAGAGAAAGACATGCCAAAGAAAGTTCAAACTAGAGCACAATTGCACTCATCTCACACACTAGCAAAGTAATGCTCAAAATTCTCCAAGCCAGGCTTCAAGAATACATGAACCGTCAACTTCCAGATGTTCAAGCTGGATTTAGAAAAGGCTGAGGAACCAGAGATCAAATTGCCAGCATCTGTTGGATCATCAAAAAAGCAAGAGAGTTCCAGAAAAATATCTGTTTCTGCTTTATTGACTATGCCAAAGCCTTTGACAGTGTGGATCACAACAAACTGTGGAAAATTCTTCAAGAGATGGTAATACCAGACCATCTGACCTGCCTTCTGAGAAATCTGTATGCAGGTCAAGAAGCAACAGTTAGAACTGGACATGGAATAAAGACTGGTTCCAAATCAGGAAAGGAATGCATCAAGACTGTATATTGTCACCCTGCTTATTTAACTTATATGCAAAGTACATCATGAGAAATGCTGGACTGGATGAAGCACAAGCTGGAATCAAGATTGCCAGGCAAAATGTCAATAACCTCAGATATGCAGATGACACTACCTTTATGGCAGAAAGTGAAGAAGAACTAAAGAGCTTCTTGATGGAAGTGAAAGAGGGGAGTGAAAATGTTGGCTTAAAGCTTAACTTTCTAAAAAGGAAGATCATGGCACCTGGTCCCATCACTTCATGCCAAATAGGTGGGGAAACAATGGAAACAGTGAGAGGCTTTATTTTTTGCAGCTCCAAAATCACTGTAGATGGTAACTGCTGCCATGAAATTAAAAGATGCTTGTTCCTTGGAAGAAAAGTTATGAACAGCCTAGGTCAGTTTAATTCAGTCACTCAGTTGTGTCCGACTTTTTGAGAGCCCATGACCTGCAGCACACCAGGCCTCCATGTCCATCACCAACTCCTGAAGTAAATCCAAACCCATGTCCATTGTGTTGGTTATGCCATCCAACCATCTCATCCTCTGTCATCCCCTTATCCTCTTGCCTTCAGTCTTTCCCAGCATGAGGGTCTTTTCAGATAAGTCAGCTCTCCGCATCAGGTGGCCAAAGTATTGGAGTTTTAGCTTCAACATCAGTCCCTCCAATGAACACCCAGGACTAATCTCCTTTAGGATGGACTGGTTGGATCTCTTTTTCCAGTCCTGCGGCCACTGCTGAGTTTTCCAAATTTGCTGGCATATTGAGTGCAGCACTTTCACAGCATCATCTTCCAGGATTTGAAACAGCTCAACTGGAATTCCATCACCTCCACTAGCTTTGTTCTTAGTGATGCTTTCTAAGGCCCACTTGACTTCACATTCCAAGATGTCTGGCTCTAGATTAGTGATCACATCCTCATGATTATCTGGGTCGTGAAGATCTTTTCTGTACAGTTCTTCTGTGTATTCTTGCCACCTCTTCTTAATATCTTCTTCTGTATGTATATATGTGTATGTACACACACATGTCACCAGTATTGTACTGTTTCTTTTGTTTTACAACTCATTTTTTTTTTCCTCAACATTATACTCTGGATAACTTCACAAGTTCTCTTGAGCTACCATGTGCTTTAAATGGATGTATAGTGTCTGGTGTACTATAATTTATTTATATATATTATATGTATAATATTTATATATTATATACAATATTATAATATATATTAATTATATACAATAATATATTGATCATTATATAAATATAAATATGATTTATTATATATAATTTATACTTTATATTATATATAATACATTATATATAACAATTATAAATACTATAATTTATTTTTATATATTTTCTTATTGATGGGCACTTGAGTTCTTACCGGTTTTTTTTTTCCTTTCTTCCAAATGCAAGCAATTCTGTGATTATCCTGCTATTGCTACAGGATAGGTTTCCAGAAATGTGATGAGTCAGAGTGCATGAAAGGTGGGATCTTGATGACTCAGAAGCACTGATTTGTGCTCCAAAGTGCCGGAGAGAATCCGTTTCCCCATATTCTCACCTATACTGGCATCCATTAGTATCTCATATCTATACTGAATCCTGTCTTTTTTTTTTTTACTTTTTAGCTGTACTGTGTGACATGTGGACTCCTAGTTCCCTGACCTGGAATGGAACCCGAGCCTGCTGCATTGGAAGTGCAGAATCTTAACCACTGGACTGCCATAGAAGTCCTCAATATTTGATTATCTTTAATTCATATTTTATTGTATTATTCTTAATGAAGTTGTATGTTTTTTTCATATCTTTTAAAATATTTTCTAATGTTTATCAGTACATTTCCCAATTTTATATTCAGTTTAGAAAAATCAATTTGAAGTAGCTCTTTATATGTTTTGCTTATTATTGCTTTGTCTGAATTTTGATTTTGAGTAAGCAGTGATCAGTTCAGTTCAGTTCAGTTGCTCAGTAATGTCCAACTCTTTGAGACCCCATGAACTGCAGCATGCCAGGCCTCCCTGTCCATCACCAACTCCCGGAGTTTACCCAAACTCATGTCCATTGAGTAGGTGATGCCATCTCATCGAACCATCTGTCATCCCCTTCTCCTCCTGCCCTCAATCTTTCCCAACATCAGGGTCTTTTCAAATGAGTCAGCTCTTCGCATCAGGTGGCCAAAGTATTGGAGTTTCAGCTTCAACATCAGTCCTTCCAATGCACATCCAGGACTGATTTCCTTTAGGATGGACTGGTTGGATCTCCTTGCAGTCCAAGGGACTCTCAAGAGTCTTCTCCAACACCACAGTTCAAAAGCATCAATTCTTCTGCACTCAGCTTTCTTTGTAATCCAACTCTCACATCCATATGTGATTGCTGGAAAAACCATAGTCTTGACTAGACGGACCTTTGTTGACAAAATGATGTCTCTGCTTTTTAATATGCTGTCTAGGTTGGTCATAACTTTCCTTCCAAGGAGTAAGTGTCTTTTAATTTCATGGCTGCAATCACCATCTGGAGTGATTTTGGAGGCCCCCCCCCAAATAAAGTCAGCTACTGTTTCTACTGTTTCTCCATCTGATTGCCATATTTGCCATGAACTGATGGGACCGGATGCCGTGATCTTAGTTTTCTGAATGTTGAGCTTTAAGAAATGGTATTGACCTAACAGAAACATTAAGAAGAGATTGCAAGAATACACAGAAGAACTATGCAAAAACAATCTTCATGACCCAGATAATCACGATGGTGTGATCACTCACTTAGAGCCAGACATTCTGAAATGTGTAGTCAAGTGGGCCTTAGAAAGTATCACTACTGGAGAAGGAAATGGCAACCCACTCCAGTATTCTTGCCTGGAGAATCCCAGGGATGGGGGAGCCCGGTGGGCTACCATCTATGGGGTCGCACAGAGATGGACACGACTGAAGTGACTTAGCAGCAGCAGCAGCAGACCCCACCCCCAGGAAGGCCAATGCTAACCCCTTTCTGGAGTTATGATCCACTTTGAGAAAGAGAGAGAGCTAATTGAAAAGCTCTACCTAAAGTGGCAGATTCATAATTGATTAAATACTCTTAATCCTCATTTTGGGAATCTTTTGTAAAGGTATGGATATTATTAATGAGGAAAGACAAGAATTCAACAAAAATATTTTAGTTTCTAAAGTAGCCACACATGCAGCCTTTTCATTGGTATGTGCGTATGTTTCTATTTCTCTTCACATTGGAATAAGAGGAGACACTCTTAATTCTTCTAGAATTTGAGTTTTTAACATAATGAAGGCTTTACATTGCATTAGTTCAACTGCAAATTTATGCCTGTATGCAGACACTGTTTGTAATTCCTAGTGTTAAAAATAAAAGTATCTGAGACTGAAGAAAAAAAAAAAGAAAAGTATCACTACGAACAAAGCTAGTGGAGGTGATGGAAATCCAGTTGAGCTCTTTCAAATCCTAAAAGATGATGCTGGGAAAGTGCTGTACTCAATATGTCAGCAAATTTGGAAAACTCAGTAGTGGCCATAAGACTGGAAAAGGTCAGTTTTCATTCCAGTCCCAAAGAAAGGCAATGCCAAAGAATGCTCAAACTGCCGCATAGTTGCACCCATCTCACACGATAGCAAAGTAATGCTCAAAATTCTCCAAGCCAGGCTTCAGCAATACATGAACCGTGAACTTCCAGATGTTCAAGCTGGTTTTAGAAAAGGCGGAGGAACCAGAGATCAAATTGCAAACATTTGCTGGATCATCGAAAAAGCAAGAGAGTTCCAGAAAAACATCTATTTCTGCTTTATTGACTATGCCAAAGCCTTTGACTGGACCACAATAAACTGTGGAAAGTTCTGAAAGAGATGGAAATACCAGGCCACCTGACCTGCCTCTTGAGAAACCTGTACGCAGGTCAGGAAGCAACAGTTAGAACTGGACATGGAACAACAGACTGGTTCCAAATAGGAAAAGTACGTCAAGGCTGTATATTGTCACCCTGCTTATTTAACTTATATGCAGAGTACATCATGAGAAACTCTGGGCTGGAAGAAGCACAAGCTGGAATCAAGATTGCCAGGAGAAATATTAATAACCTCAGATATGCAGATGATACCACCCTTCTGGCAGAAAGTTAAGAAGAACTAAAGAGCCTCTTGATGAAAGTGAAAGAGAAGAGTGAAAAAGTTAGCTGAAAGCTCAACATTCAGAAAACTAAGATCATGGCATCTGGTCCCATCACTTCATGGGAAATAGATGGGTAAACAGTGGCTGACTTTATTTTTTTAGGCCCCAGAAGTCACTGCAGATGGTGACTGCAGCCATGAAATTAAAAGACACTT
>SJYX01019307.1:605972-655074 GCA_006410675.1 Oreotragus oreotragus
GTGAAGAAAGCTGAGCACCGAAGAATCGATGCTTTTGAACTGCGGTGTTGGAGAAGACTCTTGAGAGTCCCTTGGACTGCAAGGAGATCCAAACAGTCCATTCTGAAGGAGATCAACCCTGGGATTTCTTTGGAAGGAATGATGCTAAAGCTGAAACTCCAGTACTTTGGCCACCTCATGCGAAGAGTTGACTCATTGGAAAAGACTCTGATGCTGGGAGGGATTGGGGGCAGGAGGAGAAGGGGACGACCGAGGATGAGATGGCTGGATGGCATCACGGACTCGATGGACGTGAGTCTGAGTGAACTCCAGGAAATGGTGATGGACAGGGAGGCCTGGCGTGCTGCGATTCATGGGGTCGCAAAGAGTCGGACACGACTGAGCGACTGAACTGAACTGAACTGAACTGTGTACATACACATATATACATACATGTGTGTGCATACACATATATACATACGTGTGTGCATACACATATAAACATACACAGACATACATACATGAGGAGGGATTCTGAATAGACACACAGATTCACGCTCCATTCTTTCTCATTTTTGGCTGTGCTATTTTACTCCTCGTTGCCAAGCGCAGGCTTTCTCTAGTTGTGTTGAGCAAGGGCTAGTCGCTAATTGTGGTGTGCGGGCTTCTCAGTGCAGTGACTTCTCTTGTTGCAGAGTTTGGGTTTAGTTGCCCCGCGGCTGAGATCTTCCCAGACCAGGGATAGAACTTGTGTCCCCCAACACTGGCAGCTGGATTCTTAACCACTGGACCACCAAGGAAGTCCCAAACTCCTTTCTTTAAGGGTAAGACTTGCAGGGGAACAGAGGAACCCTTCTATTATACTTTAAGATCCCCTGGAGGAGGGCATGGCAACACACTCCAGTATTCTTTCTTGAGAACCCCATGGACAGAGAAGCCTGGTGGGCTATACAGTCCGTGGGGTTGCAAAGAGTCAAACACAACTGAGCCCCAGGAGAATGCAGCTGGGGCAGGCGAGCACCTGTGATCTAACATCTTAGCATCAGGCATGACTGCCACCTGGTGGTCATGTGCTGCCATGGCATGCCACCAACCTGAAGGTTTCTCAGCCTTGCACTTTTGCCATTGTGGGGGGGTGCGGGGCTGTTTTGTGCACACTATGGGAGGCTCAGCAGCACCCCCATGGAAACCAGCACCTTCTGGAAACCAGTGACACTCTCTCCCCAAGTGGTGACAGCGAAAATGTCTCCAGACACTGGCAATTGTCCCCTCTGGGGGCAAAACCACTCCTGGCTGAGAACCTAAGAGTCTCGTGAATGCAAAGTAAATAACTAAACTGTGTTTGTTCTTTCACTCACGAACAGCTCATGTTAGGCAAAGGCTTTTGTTCCTAACGTCAGCTGGAAGGAGTGAGCTCTTGGCCAGGGTCACTCACACACAGAATGCCTCTCACAGCTTTGCAAGATTCTGAGCTTTAAATTCGGGAACAAGAAAATCCATTCTTATCCAGTGATTCCCCACCTGCCTCAGGCAGAAATAACAAGCATGGTGACTCCCGGCACACACACACACGCCCCACACTCGTCTCAGACCTCCAGTGGGAACTCACATTGGACCACGCTGCGGCCTCATCACGGCACTTCAGCCAGCGACTGTCACATCACCCAGACAGAAAGCTGCTTTACCCCTTGGACTTGAGTCTCCTCTCCCCCACCTAGAGCTGAAGTCAGGGTGAAGTGGCACTGACAAGGGGGATCCTACTTAAGAACCCTCTTTGTCCCCCGCAAACCTGAGACTCCACTAACCCACAGAGAGAAACCAGGCTCCAGGTGGCACTAGCAGAGGTCCAGGAAGTACACTCNAGACATCTGGGCTCAATCCCTGGGTCTTGAAGATCCCCTGGAGAAGGAAATGGCTACCCACTCCAGTATTCTTGCCTGGAGAATTCTGTAGACAGAGGACTCTGGTGGACTACCTCCATGGGTTGGTTCCCAAAGTGTTGGACACGACTGATGACTAACACGTAGTAGGTATTCTAGTCTGCTCTGGTTTCAGAGGGATGTGTGGAAATACAATGGAAACACAAGATTCAGTCTTCTTGCCTATAGGTGGAAGTTGTTGGGGGTGGGAGTGGGCCAAGGGTACTTCCTGGAATGTCAGCTGAAGAGTCATGTGTTGTTTCGTGTCTCACTTCTTTCTGCACTGCAAGTTGTCATTCTTCCAAAATTCAAGGCCACGATTCCCCAAGAAAATCCAGCCCAGCACTGGCCCTGAATCATTAGGGTATGAGCTCTGTGTTTTCCAGTCTGTCATCAGGATGAGCAGCCTCTCCTGGGATAAAATCTGAAAGTGGTCCATACATGAGAATCAGATTTCCTGTTTCTATGATCCCATTGCCTCAAGCTGGCTAGCTCTCTTAATTTTCTGACATCTCACTGAAGCAGCTTGATGTGATAGAAGGAGAATGTGCAGGTTTTGAATTCTGGCAGAACTGGGTTCAAGTCCCACCTCTGCTTCTTGACATGACTGTGGGCAAGTTATGTAACCTCTGGCAGCCTTCTGTTTTAATCTGTAAACAAGAAGTAATAATATTTACCTCATCAAATGGCTGTAAGGAATAAAAATAACTTTGAAGATTAAAGATAATGTTGACACACAGTAACCTCAATAAACAGAAGCTACAAATTCCATGTATGTAACGTCTCACTGATTTACCTGGTTTAAGTACCATGAATGATACTAATAAATAACCTTTTTATGTCCTTCTCTCTACTCATCATAGTAGGGATGTTATATGGCACTTGTTTCAACATGCACTCTTTTTAACAGTTTTGAAATAATACTTCTGCCACAACCATGTCAAAAGGTAGAAAGCAGTGGGTGTCCCCTTGGAAGCCCTTGGAGATGAATAGCTGTAAGTGGAAAGTGTGGCACATGCCATGATGTAGTCACTCTTAGGTTGTTTTTAAGGTTACTCCAGATTCAGAGTCACACAATTTCCGTGTGCCCAAAATATTTCATGGTCTTCGATCCAGTACCTTATCCCAATTTCAAGACAACTCTGGTTTGAAGGAAGTCAGGTCGGCCTTGCTGCATGGGACTCATCACTTCCTGACTCCTGGGAGCTGACAAAAGGAGGGATTTCCTTAGTTTTCCTTTGAGCAGCTTGTTCCTGTGTCACCCAGGGAACTGAATTATGAGCAGGCCGGAGGAGCACTGCCTTTTGTAAAGGTTAAGAGCAGGCACTGTGGAATCAGCCCACCTGGGTTCCAACCTAAGCTGCTGTGTACACCAGCTGTATGGCCATAGCAAATCATTTGAACACTCCATGTCTCTGTTTTCTTATTTGCAAAATGGGATACTTCTAGTCCTCCCATCAAAAGGTACAGGCAGGAGCTTAGAATAATGCCAGCATCATCAGCAACATCATTGTGGCAGCCAGAAGCCTATGTACTGTGTCTCTTTGAATATATAGCAGCTGACTTTTAAGCTCTACGTTGCCCATTTACCAATCACAGATCATTAAGTGGGTACATCAGTTAAAGAATAGATTTAGCTTTCTTTGTGTTACTATTCTGCATGAATTATGTAGATACTTGTGTGTGTGTGTAGGTACATCAGTGCTCCGTTTGATGAGCCATACTCTGTGCTTGACACTGTGCTAAGAACTCTGCACCTAATTTTTTGTTTTTATTGTTTATTGTTGGCTGCACTGGGTCTTTGTTGAAGCTGTGGGTTTTTTCTAGTTGTGGCTTGTGGCCTTAGTTCCCCCCCNTGCAATCAAATGCACTTTTGCTCACGTATACCCAAACATATGGCTGTTCACACACACACATAACTGTGCCTTATTCATGCACATACAGGCACACACGTGCTTAACATGTCCACACACCACTTACACATATATACAAACATATATACACAAACATTCACGTATATCCAAAGCACATCTGCACAACTCCTGACGACATACTGTCACATGTATATACAAGCACACATCTGCGCACACACAAATGCAGATGCCCATTCTTATAGACACACAAAAGCACATACACATACACTCTCTCATGCATGCATGTGCTTTGTCTCATACAAGCATATATTTACGTATGCACTCACACAGGCCCACTCACACATGGATCCTCACACATGCCCTTGTAGAGCCCACAAACCCCGCTGAGATGAGCTCTTAGCCACAGATAAACTTCTCTGCTGGTTGGTTATAATCTTTCATTGGAACTGACACATTGATAGCCCCAGTTTTTCTAGGAAGTGACCTTCATGCCGGCTATTGATTTCCAGTGGCTATCAGGCACCCACCACTGGAGTGACAGGCCCGGTCGGAGGTCAGCCCTTAAATAAAGCTCTTGGATTACTAAGCGCCAGGCACTCCAGTGAAAATGGAAATTGGCAGCCCTGGCTCTTTTTATGTGGCCTGCTCCTGTGGATGGGGTTTCAGCCCTGGTGACCCAGTGACCACTTCCTGTTCCCGCACCCTGCCCACCCCACTCTGGGGTGCTGGGGGTGCCCATAGTTTTTATCTTGCAGGGGAGCTGGGCTGAAGGCTGTGGGTGGTGGCAGTTGCCAGGGCCTGACCCTTCCTGGATTCTGTTTTCCAACAAAGCCTGGGGCTGTCCTCCTGAGCCCAGCGTTCTGGTAACAGACAACTATTACAGGACCCAGAGACCCACTGGTGACTCTCCTTGCAGCCTCAGTCAGGGGGTGTCGCCTCTCTGGACCTCAGCTACCCCCACCCCCACTTCCTACCCCATCCATATGCACTCACACATCCTTGGCCATTTCACATCCAAATAAATGGGACAGTAGAGATAGATGTGTTTTGTATACAACATGGTATACTACAATATCCATGTTTTCAAAGTAGTGCAATTTTCTAATCACTAAATTCCACTGAATTACATTGTGTGTTTACTTGCTGACCCAAAAGCCCCTTAGATTGTTGCAGCAACTTGGGGCTTGACGGCAAGCAGAGGCATGGAAGGAACCAGGGATTGAACCCGGGTCTCCCGCATTGGAGGCAGACGCTTTAACCTCTGAGCCACCAGGGAAGCTCGGCTATATGAATTCATAAAATCCTTCAGATATGGGTCCTAGTTCTCCCAGAGCAAAAAGAAGGGAGAGAGTACTTTGGGTAAGAAGGATGCACCTACTACATACCAGGCTGTTTTGTGTATATTATCTTCTCTGACCTTCAAAGAACTATTACCTCTACCTTATGGAGAAAAAGAGTTGAAGTTAAAACAGATTAGACAATTTTCCCAAGGTCACATGGCTATGAAGTGGCAGAGAAAGGGTTCAAATCCAGAACACTGTTACTGGAACTGAGACATCTGCTTATTTCTTATTTCTGCCTGGGAGATGGGGCTTTTATGTCTCACACATTGTTAGTGATCAGGTTTTTAAATGTCTGATAAACTCTAAGTCTATGCATAAAGTTGACCATTTGGGCATAAACCCTTCAGGCTTTAAGAACCTCCAAGAAGAGTATGCTACAGGAGGAGGCTTCCTAAAGGCCAAGACAAAATGCCACTGGTCATATCTGTACAGGGAAAAATATAAACTCTCTTGGGACCCCATGATGGGTCTCACAACAGTTCCTACAATGGCAACTTGACATCTGAACTTGGAGGATATCAATGTCAGTTGCAGCTGATTTGCTTTGAGGTCATGATCAGGGAGTAAAAGTTTCACCAAAGACAGCTCTTTGGTGGCTGTGTGTGTGTGTGTGTGTGTATACCAGGCCTCCAGTGATAATTTAGCTACAATCTAACAAGTCCCTGAAGCTGACTGCACTCTGGATAATGAGTTCACTCTGAATAATGGGCAAGAGCTTGGAGTTGAGACATAAATGCCTGGGCCACCCGCTCCGTGTATTCCCAGCTGTGACCAGCTCGTGTAAAGGTAGCTACTAAACACTCACATGGTGCGGAGGGTAATAAAAGCTTTTCTCATAACTTCTTCTGCCAGGAGAATCTTTCTAAGACACGTGAAAACCTCTAGTTTTAACAGACAGAAGCTATACTCTCCTAGAAGTAGGAGGCAGGTACTGTGGCCGCCCCCAGATGTCTGAGGGACCAAGAAGGCTCTGGGGTTGGCCTAATACACGATGTAGAAGGTTCAGGGCAGGAAGAAGGTAGCCGAGACCGAGAGCAGATGTTCACCCCTGCACTCTCTCATAACAGTGCTGGGCGATCCAACAACTGCATCTGAAGCTTTGTTACACGACTGCCAGCCCAGAGCTCAAGGTGGGAACTGCTAGCTCTTCACACAGACAAACGTCCCTGAAACCAGCATGTCCGAACGGTCACATCCCAGGGGCCTGGGGCCTGAGGGGAAGACAGATCACCAAGTACTTACTAGTAAGCTCTTCAGGTTCAAGGAGCGCTCCTTCTTGAGGATGACCAGTGCAGCCAGGCCACAGAACGTGTAGCCGCCATGGGCTTCCATTCCTGGTACCCCGCCGATCCCACCTTCCCAATTCTGACACCTGGGAGGAGGTCGAGAAAACCCGACTTGAGTGTCAACCAATGAGCACCCTGGATGGCAAAGAGTGAAGTGGCTCAGCTTAAGGCATAAACTGCTGCAACTATATTCATTATCTTGTGATAAACTATAATGGAAAAGAATATGAAAAAGAATATATATATATATATATATAAAACGGAATTAATTTGCTGTACACCTGAAACATAACTTATAAATCAACTCTTCTCGACACGACTGAGTGACTGAACTGAACTGAACTGAATTCTATTTTAAAAATTGCAACTATGAATGGAAAGATGCCAGCTAATTAACTTTTAGAAAATGCCTAAAAATTAAAATAAAATAAAGATTCCACATAAAAGNTGAAACATAACTTATAAATCAACTCTTCTCGACACGACTGAGTGACTGAACTGAACTGAACTGAATTCTATTTTAAAAATTGCAACTATGAATGGAAAGATGCCAGCTAATTAACTTTTAGAAAATGCCTAAAAATTAAAATAAAATAAAGATTCCACATAAAAGAGAAAAAAAAAAAAGAAATGCCTTTTCCTCCACCTGCAATGTGGGAAACCTGGGTTTGATCCCTGGGCTGGGAAGATCCCCTGGAGAAGGGAACAGCTACCCACTTCAGTATTCTGGCCTGGAGAATTCCATATAGTCCATGGAGTCACAAAGAGTTGGACACAACTGAGTAACTTTCACGCTTTCCTCCAAAAAAAAAATGGGCTGGGAAGATCCCCTGGAGAAGGGAACAGCTACCCACTTCAGTATTCTGGCCTGGAGAATTCCATATAGTCCATGGAGTCACAAAGAGTTGGACACAACTGAGTAACTTTCACGCTTTCCTCCAAAAAAAAAAGGAAACAGAGTCTACTAATGAACAAACATAGAACCTCAAATCATTACTTTTTGGAAAGAGTTATAAAATCATATGTACACTGTGATAATCATCAGGTTAAAATAAAATTGAAAAATAATTGCTAATGATGGTTATCTTTCAATACAAACCTATTTGCTGATACCTTTCCTCTTTATTTTTCTGTGTTTTCAAAAAGCTTCCAGAATGAACATATATACCTTTATAGCTATCCAAAGTAAATTTATTTCTCCAAATTACAAGTTCTTATATTTTCAAATTATCACTATAATAATTATTGGGATTATAAGATAATTAGATAATGTAAGATAATATAGAAAATATAACTATTTTCTAGTCATAAAAACTTAATACTCTTTGGCTCAGCTATATTAGGGTCATTTCTAGGAATTAAAGGGATTCCCTGATAGCTCAGTTGGTAAAGAACTCACCTGCAATGCAGGAAACCCGGGTTCAATCCTTGGGTTGGGAAGATGCCCTGGAGAAGGGAAAGACTACCCACTCCAGTATCCTGGCCTAGAGAATTCATAGACTGTATAGTCCATGGGGTAGCAAAGAGTCAGACATGACTGAGCGATTTTCATTTTCACTTTTCACTTTCTAGGAATTAATTCTACCAAGTAAGTACAAATGTGTCCAAAGATCAGATTATAAGAATGTTTATTGTATCCCCATTTATAATAGTGAAATGTTAGAAACTCAGAAACTCAATAGTAAGGGATTGGTTATATAAATTATGATGTATCCATATAACAGAATACTATATAGTCATTTAAAATGACATTACAGAAGTATACTTTAAAATGTTCCAAATACATCACATGAAAAAGTCATAAAATGATAATGTACTGCGTGGTTTTTCTGGAGTTCTGGAAAGATAAGAAACATGAGTGGTTGGTGACTTTAGATTTTCTTTTTGCATGTCTTAATAAACCTGTTTCATTTGTGATATAAAGAAATTTTCCTTCCTATATATTTTCATATAACATAGAACTTTACTTCCAATGATCTACAGATGTGTATATAGAGTCACATTCCCTCACAAATCCTCACAGGTATACAGGTCAATAAGCACTTAATCCAACTTCCGGGTGGAAGAAAGAGGAATGTGTAGCACTTCCTGTCTTCCAGGCACCTCTCATTATAGGAGAGGCCTTGGGAATTCAGGGCCTTTTTCAGAGAAGCCTGATAACCTCAGATATGCAGATGACACCACTCTTATGGCAGAAAGCGAAGAACTAAAGAGCTTCCTATGAAAGTGAAAGAGGAGAGTGAAAAAGTTGGCTTAAAACTTAACATTCAGAAAACTAAGATCATGGCATCTGGTCCCATCACTTCATGGCAAATAGATGGGGAAACAGTGGAAACAGTGACAGACTTTATTTTGGGGAGGCTCCAAAATCACTACAGATGGTGACTGCAGCCATGAAATTAGAAGACGTTTGCTCCTTGGAAGAAAAGTTATGATCAACCTGGACAGCATATTAAAAAGCAGAGACATTACTTTGCCAACCAAGGTCTGTCTAGTCAAAGCTATGGTTTTTCCAGTAGTCATGTATGGATGTAAGCTGGACTATAAAGAAAACTGAGCATCGAAGAATTGATGCTTTTAAACTGTAGTGTTGAAGAAGGCTCTTGAGAGTCCTGTGGACTGCAAGAAGATCCAACCAGTCCATCCTAAAGGAAATCAGTTCTAAATATTCATTGGAAGGACTGATGTTGAAGCTGAAACTCCAATACTTTGGCCATCTGATGCGAAGAGCTGAATCATTTGAAAAGACCCTGATGCCTGGAAAAATGAAAGGCAGGAGGAGACGGGGACGACAGACGATGAGATGGTTGGATGGAATCACCGACTCAATGAACATGAGTTTGAGTAAATTCCGGGAGTTGGTGATGGACAGGGAGGCCTGGCATGCTGCAGTCCATGGGGTCACAAAGAGTCGGACATGACTGAGCAACTGAATTGAACTAAACCGAGGCCTAGGGAGTTCACAGCATAGTCAAAAACTGGCTGCTGCCCCCTGAATAGCTTCTTCAGCATCCTCCATCTCTCAACCCCATGGCCACCCAAAGACACACAATCCAAATTTTCTCTCCAATGCATCTGGCCTCTTGGAGCATATGAACAGCTCAAGTTTGAAAGGTCTGATGAGTGAAGAATATGCAAGGGACCTCTTTTTTTTTTCTTAACTTTTCTTAACTCAGCTTTAAAACACACACACACACACACACACACACACAATATCCATTTATTTACACATTCCACTTTCCATCCCTTTGTTTTTACATGCATGAGAGCAATTTAGCAAAATTCTTTGGGAGTTTCTTCTAGCTAAATATAATGGATTGAAAAGAGCCTGGTAAAATGAAAGTAAAGGAATTTTAAAAAAGGATAAACCCACAAGGATAAGGAGAATAGAAGAGGATATGAATACAGACAGGAAATAACAAAACTGTGAAAGCTGGAAAAGGATGAAGAAGTAACTGACTTAATAGAGCCGAGAAACCTACACCAGCCCTGAGAGGAAAGGAGGGATGAAGCAACAGAAAGCAAGGTGATGTTCTCCAATGACAAGTTGAGGGACGTAAGCTACCCCTAAAGTGGGAAGGTTTCTAACTGAGTTGACTGGTGGTAAATTGATAGAGACTCAGTTAGACCTCCAGATACCCAGCAGATGGGAGGTTGCAGGGGCTTAATCAAGAAGTGTGAATTCCAGATTTCCAGCACAGCTGAGAGCAGGCGGAGGTACTGTACTGAGCAGGAGGATTAAGTGGAAGCCTATAACCTGGGCAAAAGCACTCCCAACCCCTTTCCCTGTGGCTGTTGTTGTTTAGTCACTGTGTCGTGCCTGACTCTTTGCAACCCCATGAACTGTAGCCTGCCAGGCTCCTCCATCCATGGGGTTTTCCAGGCAAGAATACTGGAGTGGGGTGCCATTTCCTCCTCCAGAGGCTCTTCTTGACCCAGGGATCAAACCTGCATCTCCTGCATTGGAAGGTGGATTCTTTACTGCTGAGCCACCAGATAAGCCCCCTTCCCCTATTAGAGTTCACAAAGCTGGCTGCCAGCTTCATACCATAACCAGGAATCTGGAAGGTTCTCCACAGAAAAATCCTATGGACACTGATATGTGAGAATTCCCCATGAATGGCTGGATCCCAGGCCACTCTGGCAAACATAGCTCTCCATCAGCTTTCTAGCACCTGACTCTTAAATATGAACATCAAACATTAAGCAAAGGCTCTTACGTGAAAGAGATTTTTATGTAAACATGACACAGAAATAAAACAAATAAAAATAAACTGGAGGAAATAACATAAGGAGCAGAAGTAAACTTTCTAAACACTGCAAGGACAAAATATCCCTGAAACAAGAACAGAGCGTACATAACAAAGTATTCTTTTTCTATATAAATGGAGATTAAAAATAAGCTTTGAAAATTTTTACATAGAATTACAGAAATAAAAACTCAACAGAAGGATTAGAAGATAAAAGGTAAGGGAACCTCTCAGTAAGTAGGGACTGAAGACACCTGCTGAGTACCCAGCACCACAAACAACAACAACAAAACCCTATCACAGCTCATCATCATCACGAACTTTCCAAACAGCAGGAACAAGAGAAACAAGACAGAAACAGACCATGATTGGGAATACAGTGGACGGGGAGGCAGTAACGCACAGTGGAAACCATAACAAGTTTTACCACTTAAATTCCTTTGTATTTCAGCTTAATATCAAGTTCAATATCCCATCATTTGACGCATATGGAGACTATGACATGGAGAAGTTAAATAACTTGACCAGGCCACTAAGCTAATAAATGACAAAACTGGGCTTCAAACCCAGGCAGTCAGAATCCTGCAAATATGAATAACTACATGCTTCAGACAAAACACACTAGAACTATTTCCTGAAGTCGCAGCAAACGAGAAAAGGTGGGGATTCGAGAGTCAGCCCCTCCTCTCCCGCATTCCTCCCTTTTTCTGGATTCGCCCTGAGGAGGGCTGCAGTTGCCCAACAGTGGCCAGCAGGTCAGTGGAAGGCAGCCGAAACCGAAAGCCCCATATTTCTGGCAAGAAGAACCAGAATAACAGAAACTGACGAGGAATCCCAGAAAGAGGAGAATCAGAGAAGGAAAATACCAAATTCCACGTTTAATCTTCGCTCAAATTTCTACCTGACCCTGAATCAGACCTGCACTGGACAAACTGAAAGGAGTTTCTAAGAACTGACCCAAGAGCTGAGGCCCTGCCCACTGCAATCAACTAACCAAGATGATTGCCTGCTAGAAGAAAAAGATCAACACTCTTTAAAGCAATCTAATGACTCCAGTTTCTATAACATCACATCACAACATCCAGTGATGCGAGCTAAGTCATTCCAGTCATGTTTAACTCTGCAACGCTATGGACCATAGCCCACCAGGCTCTATCCATGAGGTACTCCAAGCCAGAATACTGGAGCGGGTTGTCACGCCCTCCTCCAGGGGATCTTCCTGACCCAGGGGTTGAACCCATGTGTCTTATGTCTCCTGCAAGCAAGTGGGTTCTTTACCACTAGCGCCACCTGGGAAGCCGTAATGTCCAGGGTACAAGCCAAACGCCACGTGACACAGGCACTCAGGAAAAGGTGACATGTCAACTCCAAGATAGCCAGACGGTGAAATTTCCAGGCAAGAATTTTAAAACAGATATTATAATTTTCTATTTATGAAGAAAAATATACTTGTAATGAATGAAAAAATAGGAAATCTCAACTGAGAAACAGAAGGTATAAAAAAGAACCAAACCCAGGCCATCTAGCTCAAAAGGTTATATTCTCAATGTTTAGACTAGAGCTCCCTTACTATTAAGTATTACATACGAAGCCCTCAGTAAAGGTTGGCCATCATTCTGATCAGCCTTTTTAACAATGACACTGGGAGCCACAAGATAATGGAGCAAGGCTCAAAAAATCTGAAGGAATACAATTTCTAGTTTTCAATTTAGAAGTCTCTAACTAAACAAACTAGCCATCAAGTGTGAGACTAGAATAAACCGCTAACTGCTAAGTCACTTCAGTCGTGTCCGACTCTGGGCGACCCCACAGACGGCAGCCCAGGCTCCCCCGTCCCTGGGATTCTCCAGGCAAGAACACTGGAGTGGGTTGCCATTTCCTTCTCCAATGCATGGAAGTGAAAAGTGAAAGTGAAGGTGCACAAAAATAATTACAAAATCTTAAAAATCTGTCTCCCAAGTTCTCTTTTTTTGGGATCTGTTGAAATAAGCGATTCATTCAAATGAGTAAATAAACCAGGAGAAAGGAGGACTGGGGCTTTAACAAAGCAGAAAAGTGAAAGGAAGCCTGCTGTGCAGCAAGCTGAGATCAATACGTCCAGATTGAAGCAGGAGGGCAGAGGCCCAGGGGTAGATGACTCAAAACACACGAGCACACACATGTACACAAACACACATACACAAAACAGACCTGATACATCACCTGAACTGTTTGACCACATTGAGAGCAATTTTATAGCTCTGGCAGAAAATTTGGGAATCAGGAGGTAACGATTAATTCCAGAGGGGAAAAAAGTCATACAAAAAAAGTAAATATGATCATAGTATATCATTTGGTTTAGCTGAAAATTGTATTTTCATAGCAGTAAGTACTACTTTGATAAAAATTAAGATATAAAAAATAAAACAATACAGCTTGGATATAATTCCTCAATAGTACAGATAAACCTACTATACCTTTTTTTTTTTTAATAGAGATAATTGGAAGGATCCTGGAAAGTAGAGCAAATAATATATAGAACCTATGTGTATCTAACACCAACCTTTGATTTAGTCATATGCATTTAAGGTTTTGTTTTTTTTTTTTAATTTTAAACAAATAAACAGTTACAAATACAACTGAAGTCTCCTGAGTACAAGTGTGCATGCTAAGTCACGTCAGTCGTGTTCAACTCTGCGACCCTACAAACTGTAGCCCACCAGGCTCCTTTGTCCATGGGCTTTTCCAGGCCAGAACGCTGGAGTGCTGTGCACTCCTCTAGGGGATCTTCCCGGCCCAGGGGTTCCTTACCACTAGCGCCATCTAGGAAGACCAAGTAGAAGTGCAGACTTTCTGTAATCTCATTTTGTTTGCTTTCCTCCCAGTAACCACCATCCTAAATTTGGTGCTTATTCTTTCCAGCATGTTTTTATATTACTACATGCCATAAAAAATACAGAATTGTTTTGCATGTTTTCAAATTTCCAGTCAATGTGCTAATCTGCATGTTTTCTTTAACTTTTTTTTACACTAGTTTAACACTATCAAACACAATAGTGTTCTGAGATTCACCCATATTGATAACATGTAGCTTTAGCTCATTCATTTTAATTGCTATATTATATTCTAATGTGACTACATCACAACTCATTTATCCATCTTGTGCTTATGAACGTTTAACCGGTTTCTAGCTTTATTTACTATTATAAATGAGTCCTATGTTTGTCTCTCTCATGCATGTGTGTGAGTTTCTGGAGGAGCGGAATTTGGGGGTCATCAGCAAGGACATTTTTGAGATATTTCCAAATTTCTCTTCAAACTGGTTTAAATTCATTTAGACTCTGACTAATACTGTTTACCGAGTTTTGATCCTTGCCAATCACATTAAAGAAAACTGGAAAAAAGAAAACTTTTAAAGTATTTTTGAAATGTAAAATCTTTCAACCATAAGACGTCTCTTGTAATTTTACATTCTCTTCTGGTTCTTCTGCACTTCCTTTATTTTTCAGCAGTCTTGACCGCCTGCTGTCTAAGAAATGGGACAAATCCCAGCATCTCTCACCTTGCGATCCATTCAGCAGTGCCCTCAAACAGGTCTGGGGTGATGATGTTGGTCAACGAAGCTACCGAGGCAGCACAGTACGCACTTCTGGAAGGACAGAAATAGAGGGGCAAGGGTCACACTCTGAGGAAGAGCTCAAACAAGGCTCACTGAACTTCTTGGGTGGACTGCTCTCTGCCTCACAAGCTGTAATCACCACCTGTCCTCACTCCTAATCTCCAACCAGGAGCTCCAACATTCCATTTGGATCAAGTTCCTCACAGCATGGTCTCAGAGAAAGAACATGACATTTTATTCTCCCTCCCTCCACACAGTCAAATCTACTCGACACGAAATAACAGCCATATCAATTTATGTCAACAGTGAATTCAGCTCTTCTTTCAAAGACCTACAACGACTCCCAGAATTCCATGTTGTCATTCAGGTATTTCTGAGATGCTCATTCATCCAGCTGTCAGTACTGCTCTTAGATCCAGGACTTTCCATGCTTATAGCATGGCCACATTAAAGGTTAACCGCATTTCTTTCAAACAGACAACCTCCAAAGCAGGCTGCCAGACCACATGGCTGCACAGACCAAGCAAGAGGGACCAGAATAGACGAGCTGCTCAGATCCATTCCTTAGACTTCTAAAGCGAGCAAAGAGTTTTGATTTCAAGCACCCCTCCAGTATACACACACACACACACACACACACACACACACACACACACACTTACTTTAAATAGAAAAAAGAACACATCCCACTTGATTTGGAATAATTCTTGCTATTCCATCCTGCCAGCCCTAATTCTTCTCAGGACACATTTTATTTCAGCTTCTCTCTCTATTATAGAACACACCTACAAACTGTCTTTTCTTTTCCACTATGGGCTTCCCAGGTGGCGCTAGTGGTAAAGAACCTGCCTGGCAATGCAGAAGATGCAACAGACGCAGGTTCGATCCCTGGGTAGGGAAGATGTCCTGAAATAGGAAATGGCAACCCAATCCAGCATTCTTGCCTGGAGAATCCCATGGACAGAGGAGCCTGGCAGGCTACAGTTCATGGGATTGCAAAGAGTCAGACGCAACTGAAGCGACTTAGCACATGGTCTTTTCAAACATCCAACATCTCAGCTTCATTTTATGCTGAAGACAAGCCTGTTTGTTCTATTTTCTTTCAAGATCCTTTATCTAAGGGCTCCTAAGGAATATGAAAGAGAGGAGAGAGGAGAGTCTAGCTTCCATATTGTTCAATATGGACATAATACTAAGTCCAGCAGACTGAAGCATTCCAGTGAGCTGCAGGTATTATTCTCCTCCCAGCATTTTAATCAGCCTGCTCACACTGGCCAAAGGCACAGCAGAGGCTGAGTTAAACCAGCAGGCATCAGAAGCATGCAAGCGTTCTTTCTGCCAAGTGATATCATCTACCGTAAGCTAACTTCGAAAGTCTGACCTGACTCCCCTCAGGTCTTGAGTCTCACAAAGGGGTTCAAAAGTATTTGCTCTTGAATGTGAATATAACCTCTGAGGTAGGGAGGCAGTCAGCAGTGTGGTCTGTTTCATAAATGGAAGACCTGAGACCTGCTGCCAGATCTCACACTGAGACAAGGAGTGAACAAAACACACTTTCCTTGAGCATCAGCTTCCTCTGTGCCTCTGTCCAGTCGTCATCCTCTCAAATTTGTCAGCTGCCCTCTAGCCTCCTGCTGTCACCCAAATCCAAGTCATCCTTAATCTGGGTCAGTTTCCTGTCCAGTCTTCCTCCCTCCAGCCCTGAAACCAGAGGATTTTCACTAAAACACCATAATGCATTCACTTGGTCCTTTTAGTCACTAAGTCGCGTCTTTGCGACCCCATGAGCTGTAGCCTACCAGGCTCCTCTGTCCATGGAATTCTCCAGGCAAGAATACTAGAGCGGATTGCCATTTCCTTCTCTGGGGGATCTTCCCGACACAGGGACCAGACACAGGGATCGAACCCAGGTCTCCTGCATTGGCAGGAGTTTTCCTCACCGCTCAGCCACCTGGGAAGCCCAATGTATTCCCCATAGAACTTCTAACAAAACACAAATCAGATCACGTCACTCCCTACTTAAAACTTGTCAGTGGTTTCTACTACCTTTATTTTTTTTTTATTTTTTATTTTTTTGTATTTATTTATTTTTTTACTTCTCAGGGAGACTGCAGTGCTCCTCGGGCCCTTCCCAGCCTGGACAGCCAGCTTCATTCTCTGCCTGCACCCTCTGCACTTCAGCAACACTGACCCCCTCCTTCCCCAAACACACTCAACACCCTGTTGCCAAAACTTTTGCAAATGCTGGGTCCCTATCTCCCCACTACCCTCCCAGAATACGCCAAGTTATATAACCTAAATTAGGAGGTCAGGAATAAATAATTGCTCCTTTCTTAAGAACTAAGGGGAAAGACGGTGCTGGCTACAAGTTGACTTGGATTAGTGGCAGTCCATGGGAGCTGTGAATACCTGAGTAAGCTCATCTCAGAAACGAGGACTTATGACAGGCCTGAAATATCAAGAGATCGGTTCTAACCCAGAAGAAGACAGGCTAGCCTCCAGATGTCCCTGTCAACCGCTGCTTCTCTTCAGGTCAAATCCACCTGGCAGCACTCAGGAGTAACTGCTGATGCTCCCAGGCAAAGACAGTTAAAGGAAAATCAAGTGAAAAGAAATGGAACTGGGGCAGGAGAAACCACGCCGAGCAGGCGAATGGGACGCAGCCTGCTAGGCTACATCCACCGTTCGCATCTTTAATCGTCTGTAAATGTAAACCATGGCTCAAATGGCAGGATGTTACCAGAGGAAGCATATGGTTAAAGAGCTCTACAGAAACAAACCTATTTTACTGGAGGAGCTTCCTAGCATTTGTCTGGCAGATATGAATAAGAACACAGAAGGAAATCGGCACTGGAATGAAAAAGTTAGAGAATAATCTTGTCTGAAAAAGGTAAGCAATGAAATGCCAAAGCGATCTTGCCAGCGTTCGCCTGCTTTCACCTATCATCTCAGGAAACCTTAAAAAGCTACATTTGGAGTATCTGCAGAACAGGATGAAAATGTAGTGACCAAGAGGGGAAAAGCAGCCTTTAAATTTTTTTCTAAAGATGTCAGCACAATACTGCTTCTCCTCAGTAGTTATATTGGCTTCACTGGCGTTGTGATCAGTTGCTAGGTTGTGTCCGACTCTTTGAGACTCCACAGACTCCAGCTCACCAGGCTCCTCTGTCCATGGAATTTTCCAGGCAAGAATACTGGAATGAGTTTCCATTTCCTCCTCCAGAGGATCTTCCTGACCCAGGGATCGAACCCACGTCTGCTGCGTCTCCTGCATTGGCAGGTGGATTCTTTACCACTGAGCCACCCGGGGAGCCCTCACTGGCATATACAAAACAAGAGGCCCCAAAAGGAGGCCCTTATGCTAAACTCCACATCACCGAACCAAGACTTCATTATGGTTTCCGGTTTCCCAGAAATGGGATCTTCAGTCAGTCAGTCAGGAACCACCTGATCAGCACTAGTGAGATGCTCTGCAGGTCAACCCCTGCCGTCCCCTCAGGGAAAGTGGCCTTGCAACAGCCAACCCACTCTCTAAGCGCCTGATGTCACTTCCCTGTCCCTGCTCCCTTCGGCCTACAGAGGTCTCTCACTGTGCACAGCTCTCCTCGGACTTCCTTCCTATCCGAGAGATGGGATGCTGCCCTATTCCAATCAATTTTCACTCAAATAAGTTCATAAAAATTTTAACATGCCCCTGTTTATCTTTTAATAACAGATACTGGGGTATTGTGATATAGTAAAAAAAACATTATTTGATCTTTTCGGCACAGAGATCATAAAACTAGTGGAATTTTTCCTGAGTGATGGGGTGAGAGTCTTGTAATTCATAACAAGCCCCATTCAACCATATCTGAGTTTATGCTACTGAGGTGACTCCTGGAGGATGGGGGCTGGTTGCCAGAGGAACCAACCATGGGATCAGAGAGTTGGAACTTTCTGCCCCACTCCCCAGAAGACTGAGTTAGTCACCAATGGCCAGTTAATCAATCATGCCTACATAATGGAACCTCCATTAAAACACTAAGGATGAAGAAGTTCAGGGAGCTTTTGGGTTGGTGGCTGCACCCAAGTGCCTGTCAGGAGGGTGTCACACCCCATCATCATGGGAACAGAAGTTCTTAGACTCTGGACCTTTCCAGACCTCATCCTATATGTATGCCCCTTCATGTGGCTGTTCATTTGTATCTTTATGATATCCTTTATAATAAATGGTATTAGAAAAATGTTTTCTGAGTTCTCTGAGCTGCCCCGGAAAATTACTGAACTGAGAAGGGGGTCATGGGGACCCCTGATTTACAAATCAGGCAGAACTGGTTAACCTGGGAACCCACTACTTGTGACTTCTGTCTGAAGTGCAGACAGTCTTGCTGGACTGAGCCCTTAACCTGTAGGGTCTGTGCCAACCCTGGGTACTTAGTGTCATTAATATGAGGGTAAACACCCCCACATTTCAGGTCAGAAGTGTTGTGGGCAGAGAAACAGTTTTCCAGGTACCCAGGTTTCCAGATATCCCAGGGATGGGGGAGCCTGGTGGGCTGCCGTCTATGGGGTCACACAGAGTCGGACACGACTGAAGTGACTTAGCAGTAGCAGTCTTATTTTACGCTTTGAACAGACAGGTTACAAATAGACAAAAACCCTTCATGAAGGTGTCTGCAGATAAAGGTTACCTCCCTTTATCTGCAATGTGTTTTGTGCTCCACNTGGTGGGCTGCCGTCTATGGGGTCACACAGAGTCGGACACGACTGAAGTGACTTAGCAGTAGCAGTCTTATTTTACGCTTTGAACAGACAGGTTACAAATAGACAAAAACCCTTCATGAAGGTGTCTGCAGATAAAGGTTACCTCCCTTTATCTGCAATGTGTTTTGTGCTCCACAACCTTCATGTTTTTTCTTGCCCTGTATTTTCAAACCAATAGTTAAACCAGAGTATTTATCAACTCGTGTAGAGGACAACACATTTACAAATAGGCAGTAAGATAGCTTTGCTATAGAAACCTCATAATGATTTATTTATCAGGCTAAACAATAATAATTTGGTATATATCTCAATGATCCACTGCTTGTGAGAAATGACTAATTCAGTGAATTCCCTAGATGTTTTATAGGGAACCTCCTGCCAGGTGAGTAAACGACTTGCTAGGTACATCAGACAATTCTTGAAAAAAAAGTATTATTTTGAGCCCACTGGTTCCAATCAGTTAATGCCACTGTTTTTCATAGACTCCGCTGGCCCCTAATGGTTTCTGCATTGCCCAAAGCAGTTCTCACACAGGTGTTAAACATTCTCACGCTTTCATCAAATACATTCAGAAAATATTTACTAAGTCCCCACTGGGCCTTCTCCTCCCTTCCCATACCAAAAAGATGAAAGATTATATTACACCATACAGTTACCTCTATGGTATATCATCTCATGCCACACGAATGTATGTTTCATTTTTAAAACAAAAGCATTTGGTTTTGTTTCTGTGTTACTTGTATTTGGCATCTGCGTAAAAGAAGTCAAGTGACACTGAGCCCTGGGGACATCTGTCCCAGATTTGCAGGGATTATGAACCAGGTCACCGACACGTCTCTCTGTGTGACATTCGGTGAGACAAGGTGGCGATTTCCTGTGTCCTTCCCCGGGTTTGGCATCTCTGATGGCAGATAAGCCTGAGAATCTGCTGATGCAGCAGCCTGAGAGAAACCCCACTCACCTCACATCCACCTCACCTCCATCGTGCATGAGAAAAGAGCCATCGGGTTGCTTCAGCGAGTACAAATACTGGAGAAGCTTCTCTCTGAGAGGGGAGGGAGGTGACGGTCAGCGCAGCATCAGCAGACGGGAGCCCGGCTGGGTGTCCAGCCCTGCTGGCGTTGGCTGTACCTGTTAATGACGTCATAGGCCTCCTCGGTGCCCATGATGCACAGCGCGTTGACTGCTGCATACGTGGGTGCAAGGTGTGGGTACTGGCCAGGGCCCCCTCCAAAGCCGCCTTCTGGGCTCTGACACGACTCCAGGAACTGACACACGCTAGGCACATGGCCAAAGGGAAAAACAAAGATAGCATTAACTCCAAAACATCGAATTCTACCAGAGTCCAGGCCTTTCCAAGGCTCCGCCCTGCCCAAAGAGGAGAAACACCCTCCCACCTAGTGAATAGATATTGAATACACCTATAAAGGATGTATTCTCTACCTCCAAAGGATGAATTCTCTACCCTGCCTCGACCAGCTTTGTAGTTAAGCATTTGCCCAGTTGTGAAGCCAGGAACACAAGGCCAGGCAGAAACATATAGCCCTTCACAGAACGGGAGTGAGTCTCATGCTTCTTGACCCAGTCCTTCCCATACTTTTCTCTCAATTTGCCACCCCAGGGCTATGGAACCAGTCCCTTCTCTTTGCCTTTGGGGTAGCTCCGAGGTTTGGGATTTTGCTTAAATTGTGGTGATGCTCAATTACTTTTTCCCCCACTAACTACGCTGGTCTAGAGCCCTCACATAGGCCTATCAGAAATATTTAAAGAGGTGCCTTCTCACTCTCACTGAAGCCTAAGCCTCAGTGGGCTACTGATATTTATTCATATCATTGACAAGAAACAAGCTTTCAATGGAGTCTGCCTCCATGGTTAGGAGAATGAGAGGTCGACTTCTGCACACTGAGCTCATGGTGGCAGACTTAAGCACTGCCAACTCCTATCACAAGAATGCATGCCAGGGACTTCCCTGGTGGTCCGGTGGCTAAGACTCTTATGCTTCCAATGCAGGGAGCCCAGGTTCAAACCCCGGTCAGGGAACTAGATCCCGCATGCCACAACTAAAGATCAAAGCGTGGGTGCCACAACTAAGACCTGATACAGCCAAATAAACAAGCAGATGCTTTTCAAAAAAACAAAAGAAAGAAAAGAAGAAGGCATCCCCAGCTGTGGGCTTTTGAAGAATTTTTCAGAAACTCCAGTGCCTTCACTGAGGGAAACTGCTATATTGAGGGTTGGCCTCTAAGCCCTTCCTTCCAAGCATGGCATCAGTTTGCCCAGAAGTTATCTTCTTGCTCTAGATGAAACCAAGAGAGCTCCTCTTTGTCAGAAGGTCCTCTGAAGTTCATCGGAAAGGAGACCCCAGGAGAGTTCTCAAGCTGTTTCCCCAACATAGCAGGATCCCAGCTTCCTATTGGGACAAGGCCTCAATTAAGAGCATGGGTGTGTGCAAGCTCAGCTGCATCCCACTCTTTGTGACCCCGTGGATTGTATGTAGCCCTCTAGGCTCCTCTGTCCATGGGATTTTCCAGATAAGAATACTGAGTGAGTTGCTATTTCCTTCTCCAGGGGATCTTCCAGATCTGGGGATCGAACCTGCATCTCCTTCATTGGCAGGTGGATTCTTTACCACTGTGCCACCTGGGAAGCCCCTCATTTAAAAGAACCAGAGGCAAATCTGAGTCCTTCTGGTGCTCAGACAGCCTTCTTTTCCTGGGCTTTTCCATCTCATTCCTTCTTATCCATGCTGCCAAAGAGATCACACAGTCTTCCTGATCTCAACTAAGACATGAGTTAATGGCTGCTCTCTCAGGTCATATTTGATTACTTTTGATCTCAGACCTGCTACATCGCCTGGGCAGGGACAGCCATAGAAAATGCTGCTGATTTCCTAGTAGAGTCCTGAAACTGTCACACATTAAAAGCAATACACACTTCATGTTCCACCCACAATTTTACTATAGGAAGCACATAGATTGAAACTAAAGTTGATGCTCAGAGAAGCAAGACAATTCTGTAGCATGTTTTTAACAGCAGTTAATTTTTGCAAAGAAAATGAGCTTGTCATTAATGTTTCCCAAACCTTCATTAATTCTTATCCTATTTCTCGGAAACAAATGGCAAAGGAACTCCAGTCTAACAAAAGTTGTCTGCACAAAAAAGTTTTCTGTATCACAAAAACAAAATTTTTGACTGATAAGAAACAGCACATGTTAAAAAAAGGAAAGGAAAAGTCATCTAGTTACCCATTCCCTTCCCCAGCTCCCATGACAAGATTACACCAAATGCAATACTCCTGACCCTGAGGCCTAAAGTCTGGAGTAGGCTGGGATCTGAATGTACCAGAGACGTCATTAAATCACCCCTCCACGCCAACTGTCCCCAGCTGACAGGCTACATCTGAGTGACTCCGGGGCTGTGTTGGGGAACTGGGCTCGGCTTTTCTCAACTCGGAGGCACTTCCGAACTACAGAACATTTTGATCCATGGGCTTTCCAACTTGTACCTTAAGGAACTGGCAGACTGACCATGAAGCTACCAGCTGTCGTGGGCACAACTCCGAGCAATTCTGAAAAGCAAAATGTGAATGACACTCTAACTATTCAAAGAGGGAAAAAAACTTAGCTTAGAGACCAGAAATTCACCAACTTAATTTAAAAAATCGCAAGCAGGAAACACTGAGCCAACACCCAGAGGGGCACGCTTTGTGAAAAACAAGTATCATAGATCACTCGCTCGCTCATAGGAGTAAACAATCCAGTAGATCAGTTTTCTTTCAAGTCAGCAAGGCGTTTCGTTCTCGCTTACATGACAATTTCCAACAAAGTGGGAAACTATCTCCTAGATCGGGGTTCTAAATAAACCCCAAATGCATACATTGGAATCACTGAAGGGCTAATGAAGAATACAGAGACCCAGGCTTGCTGAAGCAGGAAAGAGCTGGGCCTCTGTATTTTTACCAAATTCCCAAGTGATGTGGATATACACAAAGTTTGAATACCACAAGTCTTTGCTGTGTAATTAGAATCACTTGGGGGATGTTTAAAAAAAAAAATCCCAACGTCCAGGTCACACCTAGTACCAATTAAATCAGAATTGCTGATGGTGGGCCCAAGTGGCAATAGTTCTAAAAATTCCCCATGTGACTCCAGTGTACAGCCAGGTTTCAGTGCTTTTCTAACTTGAGTGTGTACAGAAGCCACCCAAGGATCTCATCAAACTGCAGATCTATTTCAGCAGAACTAGAAGGACCCGAGATTCTGCACGTCTAGCAAGTTCCCAGGTGACGGAGATACTGCTGGTCTGGGGACCACATTTTGGGTAGCAATGTGATACATCTGCTCTGTCCAACAGGTAGCCACTAGTCACATGAGGCTATTTACATTTTAATTATATTAATTAAGATTGAGCTCCTCAGTCACACAAGCCGCACCGCAACTGCTCCATAGCTCCATGGGACTAGAGGCTGCCTCAAAACATAAAACATTTCCATTGCTTTAGGAAGTTCCGTTGGACACGACTGCTCTATCATCCAGCTATTAGAGAGTCCCTAAAACCTATAAGAGGATCAAGTTTCAAAGCAAGAGTATCAACAATTTACTCAGACTTTTAGGGGATGATTAAGGACAGATCTAAAACCGGTTGATTCTGGACATCACTGTCACCAGTGTGGATGAAGGGCTTAAAAGCATGCACAGTGTGTAAGCAAATAGTCAAAACAAGCAGGGAAGTCTGTAAGGAGAGGAAGCCCAGAATAATATCAAACAAATCAGAAGTCAACAAGAATGAAACAAATGAGGGAGTTCCCTGGTGGTCCAGTGGTTGGGAAAATCCTCCTGCCAATGCAAGGGACACGGGTTTGATCTCTGGTCCAGGAGAATCCCGCATGCCATGTAGCAACTGAGCCTGTGACCCGCACCTGTAGAGACCCACGTGCCCCAAGCCTGTGCTCCTCAAAGAGAAGCTACCACAGTGAGAAGCACTGCAACGAAGAGTAGCCCCTGCTCCCTGCAACTAGAGAAAGCCCGCAGGCAGCAATGAAGACCCAGTGCAGCCAAAAATAATAAACAGAGAATAAAACAAATGAAACAGATATAAGTAGCAAGTAATGTACTTAGGGATGGCAGGAGTGGGGGACGAACAAAGTATATAAATATAAGGTGGGAAATAACAAGGAACACAGCAGGAAAAGGACCAGAGGTTAGGGTTCATGAGTTGTGAACAGTAATGAAAATGCTTCTTAAAAGCATCATAAGCACAGTATTGGTCAGAACTATAACTGGTTCAAGACTTCATTTTCCAACTCAAAGGAAGTTGAGAACAGAGTTGTAAGAATGTCTCAATAAAGAAGTGATTCCAAGGCTTACTATTACAGAATACCAAAGTGAGGGAGCAAAGTATCTCAAGTATACAAAGTATACAAAGTATCTCAAGTATACAAAGGATAGGGCTTCCCTGGTGGCTCAGATGGTAAAGAAACCCCCACCCCCACCCCGCAATGTGGGATGCCTGAGTTCAATCTCTGGGTCGGGAAGATTCCCTGGAGAAGGGAACAGCTATCCACTCCAGTATTCTGGACTGGAGAATTTCATGAACAGAGGAGCCTGGCAGACTACACAATCCGTGGGGTTGCAAAGAGTCGGACATGACTGAACGACTTAAAAAATAAAAAATACGAAGGATAATTACACAAATTTTTGGTAAAGAAATGAGAATTAAAGCTACTCTGTAGCAAGAATTATATCTAAATGAAGATATAAGAAAAATTTACTTTAAAGAAAAACTGAAGTTGGTTATTTTAGAGCAGAATTTCACCACTGTGGCACTATTGATATTTTGGGCTGGACGATTCTTTGTTGTAGGGACTGTCCTGTGGAGAACATTTAGCAGCATCCCTGACCTCTCCCTACTAGATGCCAGCAGCACCTGGCCAAAAATGCCCAGAAGACAAAAGAAGACATAAGCTATCTTCATTGAAAGATAAGGAAACAGACAGATTAAATTTAAAATTAAAAGGAGAGATATTTAGGAGCTAATCAAGGGACATCTATTTCTGCTTTATTGACTATGCCAAAGCCTTTGACTGTGTGGATCACAATAAACTGTGGAAAATTCTTAAAGAGATGGGAATACCAGACCACCTAACCTGCCTCTTGAGAAATCTGTATGCAGGTCAGGAAGCAACAGTTAGAACTGCACATGGAACAACAGACTGGTTCCAAATAAGAAAAGGAGTACGTCAAGGCTGTATATTGTCTCCCTGCTTATTTACCTTATATGCAGAGTATATCATGAGAAACGCTGGAATGGAAGAAACACAAGCTGGAATCAAGATTGCCAGGAGAAATATCAATAACCTCAGATATGCTGATGACACCACCCTTATGGTAGAAAATGAGGAGGAGCTAAAAAGCCTCTTGATGAAAGTGAAGGAGGAGAGCGAAAAAGTTGGCTTAAAGCTCAACATTCAGAAAACGAAGATCATGGCATCTGGTCCCATCACTTCATGGGAAATAGTTGGGGAAACAGTGGAAACAGTGTCAGATTTTATTTTTTGGGGCTCCAAAATCACTGCAGATGGTGACTGCAGCCATGAAATTAGAAGACGCTTACTCCTTGGAAGAAAAGTTATGACCAACCTGGATAGTATATTCAAAAGCAGAGACATTACTTTGCCGACTAAGGTCCGCCTAGTCAAGGCTATGGTTTTTCCTGTGGTCATGTATGGATGTGAAAGTTGGACTGTGAAGAAAGCTGAGCGCCGAAGAATCGATGCTTTTGAACTGTGGTGTTGGAGAAGACTCTTGAGAGTCCCTTGGACTGCAAGGAGATCCAAACAGTCCATTCTGAAGGAGATCAACCCTGGGATTTCTTTGGAAGGAATGATGCTAAAGCTGAAACTCCAGTACTTTGGCCACCTCATGCGAAGAGTTGACTCATTGGAAAAGACTCTGATGCTGGGAGGGATTGGGGGCAGGAGGAGAAGGGGACGACCGAGGATGAGATGGCTGGATGGCATCACGGACTCGATGGACGTGAGTCTGAGTGAACTCCAGGAAATGGTGATGGACAGGGAGGCCTGGCGTGCTGCGATTCATGGGGTCGCAAAGAGTCGGACACGACTGAGCGACTGAACTGAACTGAACTGTGTACATACACATATATACATACATGTGTGTGCATACACATATATACATACGTGTGTGCATACACATATAAACATACACAGACATACATACATGAGGAGGGATTCTGAATAGACACACAGATTCACGCTCCATTCTTTCTCATTTTTGGCTGTGCTATTTTACTCCTCGTTGCCAAGCGCAGGCTTTCTCTAGTTGTGTTGAGCAAGGGCTAGTCGGTAATTGTGGTGTGCGGGCTTCTCAGTGCAGTGACTTCTCTTGTTGCAGAGCTTGGGTTTAGTTGCCCCGCGGCTGAGATCTTCCCAGACCAGGGATAGAACTTGTGTCCCCCAACACTGGCAGCTGGATTCTTAACCACTGGACCACCAAGGAAGTCCCAAACTCCTTTCTTTAAGGGTAAGACTTGCAGGGGAACAGAGGAACCCTTCTATTATACTTTAAGATCCCCTGGAGGAGGGCATGGCAACACACTCCAGTATTCTTTCCTGGAGAACCCCATGGACAGAGAAGCCTGGTGGGCTATACAATCCGTGGGGTTGCAAAGAGTCAGACACAACTGAGCCCCAGGAGAATGCAGCTGGGGCAGGTGAGCACCTGTGATCTAACATCTTAGCATCAGGCATGACTGCCACCTGGTGGTCATGTGCTGCCATGGCATGCCACCAACCTGAAGGTTTCTCAGCCTTGCACTTTTGCCATTGTGGGGGGGTGCGGGGCTGTTTTGTGCACACTATGGGAGGCTCAGCAGCACCCCCATGGAAACCAGCACCTTCTGGAAACCAGTGACACTCTCTCCCCAAGTGGTGACAGCGAAAATGTCTCCAGACACTGGCAATTGTCCCCTCTGGGGGCAAAACCACTCCTGGCTGAGAACCTAAGAGTCTCGTGAATGCAAAGTAAATAACTAAACTGTGTTTGTTCTTTCACTCACGAACAGCTCATGTTAGGCAAAGGCTTTTGTTCCTAACGTCAGCTGGAAGGAGTGAGCTCTTGGCCAGGGTCACTCACACACAGAATGCCTCTCACAGCTTTGCAAGATTCTGAGCTTTAAATTCGGGAACAAGAAAATCCATTCTTATCCAGTGATTCCCCACCTGCCTCAGGCAGAAATAACAAGCATGGTGACTCCCGGCACACACACACACGCCCCACACTCGTCTCAGACCTCCAGTGGGAACTCACATTGGACCACGCTGCGGCCTCATCACGGCACTTCAGCCAGCGACTGTCACATCACCCAGACAGAAAGCTGCTTTACCCCTTGGACTTGAGTCTCCTCTCCCCCACCTAGAGCTGAAGTCAGGGTGAAGTGGCACTGACAAGGGGGATCCTACTTAAGAACCCTCTTTGTCCCCCGCAAACCTGAGACTCCACTAACCCACAGAGAGAAACCAGGCTCCAGGTGGCACTAGCAGAGGTCCAGGAAGTACACTGTCCCAGACGGTCCTGGGAGTCCTCACTGCCCCTGGAACACACACACATACACAAACACCCCTAGAGACACCAGATGGCTGGGTGCTGGCGGGGAGGTGCCACCACCCAAAGCTCTCTCCCCAGGAAGTTCCTCTTCCTCACGGGCAGACGATCCCCTATCCATCCAGTCGCATTCCCTTTCCACCCACTCAGGCAGCATAGGCAGGGACCAGGTAGAGCTCCAGCAGCACCAGATCAACCAAGCTGACCAAAATAGTACCACAAAGGCTCTGAAGATTAAATTGCCATTGAAACCACGGCCCACAAAACTACACCGAGACCTACTATAAACAGGGTGACGATGCTCTAAAACAGATTTAAATAGCACCCTCAGTTACGTGAAAGTAACACGTAAAACCCTAGATTGAAAGCTTTATCTTTTACCATTTGAAAAGATCCTTTTCTTTCTGTAGTCAGTGCTACTGACAAGTCAGATTTTCTCAGTCAGTTATTCACTGAGGGACCACAAAATGCCAGGAACTGGGTTTTTTAAATTTTTTTAAATTTAATTTTGGCTGTGCTGGGTCTTCATTGTTGCCCACAGGCTTTTCTTTAGTTGTGATGAGAGGAAGCTACTGTGTAGTTGCGGTGTGTGGGCATCTCATTGGGGTGGCTTCTATTGTGGAGCACGGGCTCCAGAGCACAGGCTTCAGGAGTTGTAGCACCTCTCCCGCAGGCGTGTGGAATCTTCCCAGACCAGGGATCAAACCACTGTCCCCTACATCGGCAAATGGAGTCTTAACCACTGGACCATCAGGGAAGTCCCAGGCACTGCTTTTGACACTGGGGTTTTAGCACTCATTGAACAAAACAAATCATTTTTTTTTTTTTTTTTTGGTCTTGTAAGTGATCCATGTTTAGTCTCTGGAGGTTGTCAGAAGTTCTTCTTTGTTATTTATTGTTAGAGGACTTCAACAAGAGGATGTGACCATTGGTTGACCCAAGACCTCTTGTTTAGTTGCTAGTTGTATCCAACTCTTCACCACCCCGTGGACTGTAGCCTGTCAGGCTCCTCTGTCCATGGGATTTCCCAAGCAAGAATACTGGAATGGGTTGCCAGTTCCTTCTCCAGGGGATCTTCTCCACTCAGGAATTGAATTTGTGTGTCTTGCATCTCCTGCACTGGTAGGTAGATTCTTTACTAGCTGAGCCATCAGGGAAGTCAAAGGAATTTGAGTTATTTTCAAAGCAGAGAATCCATGGTGTTAAAATATGGTCAAGACCACTCCCCATTTATCACCCTCTTCCTACCAGGTGATCTTATATAATAATAAATCTATTTTCACCTCTGTTTTGCAGTAATCATCTGGCTGACTGCATGTATGTTCCTGCATGTGTGTACGTATTTGGGTGTTCATGTGGATCAGGGTGGGACAAAGGTGAATAAAACCTTTGGAGGTGGAGCTGCTTGTATCTGTTAGTATCCACTCCTCTCCCAGCCCAGCTGTAACGTTACCCTGTGCTATGGTGAGTGGACAAAGATTTCCCCAGAGTGATGTCAGAGAGAGCAGAAAGGAGCACACAAGACATCAGAAAGCACCCCCACTCCCAGAGCACATCCCTGAGTCCCCTTGTGGCATCTGGACCTTTTCATCACTGCTACCATTCCATCCCCATCTAGACACGCCGCACACACACCCTAGGGCAGACTGTAGCCATCTGTCTCCCAGAGGGTCTCCAATCCATTTTTCATTCATTTCTGAATTCAGCAACCTCCCTCCTTCCAGAGGCAGCCAGGTTGGGTTTGGGACAAGGACCTAGCCATGTACATTAGCATGCTGTGTTAGTTACCGTTTTCTATCTAACAGTATTACTGCATACTTAGTGGCTGAAAATGGCACACATTTGTTATCTCACAGTATCTGTGGATGAAGGTCCAGGCACAGCTTAGCTGGGTCCTTGCAGTGGGCTGTCAAGGTATCAGCCAAGACTGGTTTCTCATGTGAAGACTCTGCTAGGGTTGATCCACTTCCAAGCATCTGGGGGTTGTGGGCAGGGGTTAGTCCTCATCTGTCTTTCTGGGCTGACAGTTTCTTGTCTTGCCGATTTCCCCAATATCACACTTGTTTCACCAATGCCAGCAAGGAGGATTCTCCTAGCAAAACAAGCATTAGAATTGTGTCACCTTTGTTGCGTTTTATAGGTTAAAAGTAAGTCACAAGTCCTACTCACACTCAAGGTCGCGGAGCGGATAACACAAAGGTGTGAATACCATGAGGCTCAGATCATGGGAACCACTTTGGAAAATGGGAACTGGATAAGGAGTACCTTCTTCTTCTTCTTTTGCCATGTCTTGTGGATTGCAGGATCTTACTCCCCCTACCAGGGACTGAATCTGCGCTCACTGCAATGGAGGTGAGGAGTCTTAACCACTGGACTGTCAGGGAAATCCCAGGGAGGTGCCTTACGGTAGGAACTAAAAATCTTTTCCCCAAAAGTTTTTGAAAACCACTGAAGGGTTTTAAGCAGGAATGTAACATCTTATTCTTAACTTTAGAATGATCACTGGCCAGAACATGTGGCTAACAGACTGGTGGGAAAGCAAACTTGACTTACAGAAACCAGCTAGGAGGCTGGCTGGTACCTTAACACCAGAGAAACGTCTGGTGTCTAGAACAAAGGTAATGGGGCTTCCCTGGTGGCTCAGACATTAAAGAAACCGCCTGCAATGCAGGAGACCCAGGTTCAATCCCTGGGTCAGGAAGATCCCCTGAAGAAGGGAATGGATACCCACTCCACTATTACCCTGGTGGCTCAGAGGTAAAAGCGTCTGCCTCCAATGCGGGAGACCCGGGTTCGATCCCTGAGTCGGGAAGATCCCCTGGAGAAGGAAATGGCAATCCACTCCAGTATTCTTGCCTGGAGAATCCCATGGACGGAGAAGCCTAGTAGGTTACAGTCCACGGGGTCGCAAAGAGTCGGACACGACTGAGCGACTTCATCTCATCTCATCTCAATACTGAAGGGAAAAGAGTAACATGAACAAACTGGAGAATGATTTAAAGAATACAGGGAATAGGACTTGGTGATGAATAAACAGTGAGACTTCAGGATATTTAGATTCTGACTTTTGCAAATGATTTGTGAGCAGTGATATTATTCACTGAGAAGAGGGACAGAAGAAGACAAAAGTTTGAAGTGGGTAGGTTTGTCCAATAACAGAAAGTGAAAGTTGCTCAGTTACGTCCAACTCTTTATGACCCTATAGTCCATGGAATTCTCTAGGCCAGAATACTAGAGTGGGTAGCCCCATTCAGGAACCGAACCCAGGTCTCCCGCATGGCAAGTGGATTCTTTACCAACTAGCTATCAGGGAAGCCCAATAACAGAGACTAATCGTGCTCCCTTGAGGGAACACCTCCTTTGATAAATTTAATTTTTATGCTTGCAGAGAACCTGTTGCTCAAATCTGTTGAGCCAGTTGAAACTGGTTGAATCTTTTCAACTCACCCATCTCACATGTGTGAATTTTCAGTATTACAAGTAGTCTACGAACGCATGTACATCGGTCTGCAAATACACCTTCTACACTGACGACAAAGGATGAGTTTGGGAGAAAGGAGACGAATGTAGGGAAAGCCAAGTACTCTGAACATCTTACACTGCTGCTGCTGCTGCTGCTAAGTCACTTCAGTCGTGTCCGACTCTGTGTGACCCCATAGACGGCAGCCCACCAGACTACCCCGTCCATTGGATTTTCCAGGCAAGAGTACTGGGGTGGGGTGCCATTGCCTTCCCCGGAACATCTTACACTGGAGTGTCTCAAGTGGGACGCCTCAGCAGCGCCACGTGCAGACATAGCGCGGGACTTGCAACATCTCGGTCCGGCAGTTTGCTCTCTTTTGAGTGTCCGCTGGATCCCGCACGAGCTAAGCGCCTGCTACTCTCGCGAGAGGGAGGCAACCCGCGGCTCCTAGGATTCCCCCAACCGCGCCACGCGTGCTCCCACCTGCTAAGGAGCGGGAGTCTGGCCGCGCCCGGGGCCTTCTGGGAATCGTAGTTTCGGGGCCGAACGAGGCCCGCCAGCCTAACCCCCTGCTCTTGCGCATGCGCGGCCCCGCTAGCCCGAGAAGTTCGTAGCCTTTGTGAGGCCGTGGTGGGAGGTGAGTTGTCGCTCAGGTGCCGGTTCTCTCACTCGGCCTCGGCGGCGCCCCCAGGGCAGCTGTCTGCACCGATCAGGGCTGGAGTGCGCGTTGGAGGAAGGGGCGTCGACGGCAGGAACGAGGGGCGCGGGACGGGCTGGCGGGTGGGGGGCTTGGTCTGCGCGGCGGCCCCTCGGCGGCGGCCCGGCCGCCCAGTCCCCGAGCGGCAGCGCCAGGCGCTAGCGCCCAGCCACAGGGATGCTTGTCCCGGCTTTCCAGGTGCCAGCTTCGAGGGCCGAGCCGTCTCGGGACGGAGCGAAGCCTTTTGGAGGAGCCCCCCGAGGGGCGGCGGGAAGGAAGACCACGAGGCCTCGGGGCTTCCCGCCCCTCCGCCCCGAGCGGGCTGCGCTGGGGGGCGAGCAGAACCTTCGCGGCCGGAAGGAGGCGGTGACCATGGAGACTGATGTGGCCGAAACGCCCGGGAAGAGAGGTGAGAGGGGCTGTTGAACTTGTGCTGGGGGCCGGGCCGAATCCTTCCTGATGAACCTGTGTCAGTGTTGTCTGGCTCCTTTGTCTGGGGACGGACGGGCTCTTCGAGTGAGAGTGGAGAGCTTGCTGTGGGATCCCCATCTTCCCACTCCAGCTGGGTGCACAGCAGACTCTCCAAAGCCTCCCTCAAAATGTGAGCGAAATGTTATTAATTGCTGCTGAGGCTTGGGCATAGCCTCTCGCTTTGTCTCACACCTTCTCCTGGGTGGTTATACCATCCTAGCCTCATCAGTGGGTCCGACGGTTTAGCTTTTTGGTTAACAAAAGTATCTTCCACATCTTCCTAGTTGGCTCAATGGTAAAGAACCCCCCTGCTAATGCAGGAGACACAGGAGAGAAAGGCTCGATCCCTGTCTTGAGGATCCCCTGGGCAAGGAAATGGCAACCCACTTCAATATTCTTGTCTGGGAAATCCCATAGACAGAGGAACCTGGCGGGCTACAGTCCGTGCGATCGCAGAGAGTCGGACACGACTGAGCACGCATGCATTTTCCGCACCAGTTTTTCCACTTTGCACAAAAACTCTTTGATTTCAGTAGAGCAGATCCTTTGTCTTACAGAGGAGACACGAGGCATAGGAGTCAGTGACTGGCTTCCAATTCTCCTAGATCAAGGCTTTCTTGAAGTTTGCTCTGTGACCTACATCAAATCTGCGCTCCTCCCGCCCCCCCTGCTTATTGGATTTCTAGGTTCTACCCCAGTCTCAAATAATAATAATTATTTGGAGGTGGGATCCAGCAGTCTACCTTTGAACTAAGGTTGCAGGGTGATTTCTTTCAGAGCTGTTGAGACTGTTTTTCCCATCTTAAATTAATGTAGATTAAGCCTGGGGCGAGGGCGGGGACTTCAATTTCCAGGCTCAGAGGATGCTGTCTTCCAGGATCTGTTAGGGTAACAGCAGCTGAATGAATTGAAGCCCCGAAGAGCAGCGTTCCTGAGTTATTTCCAGATTGGGATCCCTTCAATAGCAGTGTCTGTAAGGAGCACCAGTAGTATGGTGGCAAGAGTTTTAAAGTTGCAGATCTGCGTCTCGAGATACATTTGGGTCCTATCATGACTGCTTTCTTGCCTTTAGCTCTGCCTCCCCAGAATTCTCCCTTTTCCCAAGAAAACTGCACAGAAGAGGGAGAAGTGGCAGCTTTGCGCCTCACGGCCAGGTCGCAGGTAAGTGGAAATCTCTGCTGATTATTGAAATTCACCTTATCTCTCAGATCGTGGACACACTCTCTTCTGTCTAAAGTGGAGTTTCTGTGTCCCGCTAGAGCCCATCTGGAGAGCTGAGTTCTGATTCTAAGAGATGGCTCGAGTGACTAGTGGATTCAGTGGGAAATGTTTTCTACTTCTTCACAGTATCTTGTGCATCTAGTTTTATCACTTCGCAAGCATGGAAGGAGCTTTGCCCTTCTTTAATGTAGCGGCTAATTTCTGTGCCTGGTATTTGGAAATGATTTTAAAAGATAGTGTGGTGCACTCTTCTTAAAATGTATGTTTCAATAGGGGGAAACAGCATACACATGACTGTTAAGTAGGAATTTAAGAAAGCACCTTAAGTGCTGGAGTGAATTATGAACTCAGATAGTTCAAAGAAATACCGGAAGAGGAAGCCTATCAGTTCAGTTCAGTTCAGTCACTCAGTCGTGTCCGACTCTTTGCGACCCCATGAATCGCAGCTAGAAGGATTCTAATCAGCCCTCCAAGATGATGAATGCTCAGGTATTTTAGAGGTGAAGTGTTATCAAGCTGCAGCTCACTTTCCAATCTCTTCCTTCCCCAAGGGCTGATATTAAGAATTGTTAATTTGGGACTTCACTGGCAGTCCAGTGGTTGAGACTCTGCTTCCACTGCCGGAGGCTCGAGTTCAATCCCTGAATGATGAATGCTCAGGTATTTTAGAGGTGAAGTGTTATCAAGCTGCAGCTCACTTTCCAATCTCTTCCTTCCCCAAGGGCTGATATTAAGAATTGTTAATTTGGGACTTCACTGGCAGTCCAGTGGTTGAGACTCTGCTTCCACTGCCGGAGGCTCGAGTTCAATCCCTGTCCAGTGAACTAAGATCCCTCATGCCCTGTGGTGTGGCCAAATATATATATATTAGAATTGATGGATATAAGTGATGGTTGTACTATATGGGTGATTGGTATAATAGTCTTTCAACTTTCTTTGCATGTCCAAAAATTTTTAATTTTTATTAAACTTGGGTAGGAGAAAAGAGTTCTCCCTGATGTGTGTCATACCACAACCCAAAGATTCCTCCACTAGCCTCTCTCTTGGCTGCTTTAATCTACAGTGTGAAAAGTGGGCCTGGCACATTCCTACCATTTAGCAAAGTGATTTCTTGGTGGCATCCATTGGTTTCTTGAATGTCTTATATGAATATTGAAGATTTTATCACTCAAGAAGCTTTTTAAGTTGCAGCTAATGAAAACTCAGTTCAAACTGGCCTAAGCAAATTATTGACAATTAGAAGGGAAAATCCAGGTCTGGCTAAAATTAAGTTCAGACAGTGACATTAGAACCTGTTCTCTCCATTTCAGTCACCTTTTCTCTCTGTGTGTTTTGCACTCAGTCTTTTCTTCTAGTGCAGGCTGGCCCCTAACAACTTTAGGCTTACATCTTCCCATGTTGAAAATCAGAGGAAAAGAACATCTTCCTTTCTGGTCATTCCAGATTCCAGAAATACTGAAAGTTAACTTTAATGGGTATTATACCTTTCCTTGGACTATTATTCACCAAATCTGAGTGTGATGATCAGAGTATAGACCTGAGCACACACATGTAAACCTGTATCCCACCTGTGGGTTAGAACGGTGAGCTAGGACTGCCTGAACTGCGTGGACTAAATGTGGCTAGGCATGGCAGCCAGAGGACAGTCAGGGTATAAGCACCAGAAGAAGGGTGAATGCTTAATACATTTCAACAAGAGACTAGTTTCGAGAGTTGTTGCAGCTTCAGGATGGATTAAACCTTTTATGGAAATTTTGAAAATTCTCTGTGTGTCCTTTTTATATTGCAGTAGATTTTGTTTGATGCTAATATTGCAGCTGTCTTTCTTAACAGAATTTGCCTGGGCTGTGGATCTTTTACTTTTTTTAATGTTTTAAAATTTTGCTCACAGTAACCAGGTGAAAGGCACAGACATGTATAAATATAAAAGTATGTTACCTGTACTAACCTCACCAAATTGTTTGCCACCTCTCCCTACTGAGAATAACAGTTTGGTGTATATTTTTCCATATATTTTTGTTGGACTTAAACTACTGTATTCAGACATGTAGTATACTGTGTTTCCTTCTATTTCCCCACCATTTGTCTGGATCTCTTTTTCTGTAAAGAGGATGTGTCTGTTTTAAGAAACTTTTTTATAAGGGAAATGAATTTATTCATATTAATATAATTACTTGTGTATTTCACATTTTTGTTGGTGTGTGATTTTTGTAATTCTGTTTACTGTGCTTTCTCCTATATTTTTTCTGCCTTTTGTGCAGTAGTTTGCATTTTGTTTTTCTGATTTTTTGTTTGGTTTTCTGATTTTTTTTTAATGGTTTGGAAGTTAATTTCCACTGTCAATTTAGCTATAGATAGGCAGATTGGAGGATCAAAGTCATTTTTTCTCATAGTATCTTGTCTACTTAGTAGCTGATTAATGATTTTTACGTTTTCTAAGGATGATTCCTATATTTTTTTAAGATGCATTTTGTTTTTCTGATTTTTTGTTTGGTTTTCTGATTTTTTTTTAATGGTTTGGAAGTTAATTTCCACTGTCAATTTAGCTATAGATAGGCAGATTGGAGGATCAAAGTCATTTTTTCTCATAGTATCTTGTCTACTTAGTAGCTGATTAATGATTTTTACGTTTTCTAAGGATGATTCCTATATTTTTTTAAGTCTCTAAGATTAGTTCCATTTTGGGAAACTTTATTTGGAATAATTTGAGACTTAGGTAGCAAGTGGTAGAAAGATTTCTCATATATGTACTCCATTCAGATTCTCCAGGATTTAACATTTCACTTCATTTATTTCTTTTTCCAGAATCAGGAAGTTGATGTTGTTATAGTATTATAACATACTGCTCTTATTCACGTTTCCCAGTCCCTTATTTTTCTTGATTTTCTTTCCCTTAATTTCTGCTTTTATCCTATAATTCCTTCTGTTTTCCCTCATTCTGTCTCTAATTTTACTTGTATGCTTTGTTCACGTAATTATACTAATTTTTTTAATGAAATGGAAGTGTTTCTTCTGAGTACAATTTTAGCCTTATGACATTGATTTTTGCCTTTTATTTCATTATTGTTTTGAAATTTTAATATTTTTGTAATTAATTTTTTCAATTACCATCAGTTATTGCTTTTTCATTTCTCTTTTGGAATTTATTAACATTTACTTTATTACTTTTGCAAATGCTTTATGGATACTAATTTTTTTAATGAAATGGAAGTGTTTCTTCTGAGTACAATTTTAACCTTATGACATTGATTTTGCCTTTTATTTCATTATTGTTTTGAAATTTTAATATTTTTGTAATTAATTTTTTCAATTACCATCAGTTATTGCTTTTTCATTTCTCTTTTGGAATTTATTAACATTTACTTTATTACTTTTGCAAATGCTTTATGGATATTTAAATAGAAGTTGTTTTCTATCAAGTTAGAGCCTTTGGTATATTTATTTCAACAACGTGGAATATTATTCCCATTCTCCATCGCTTAAAGAGAAACTTTGAGTACTGGTATGTGTCTTTTTCCAATGAGTTTTTGTATTTTATGTGTTAGATAAAGTCAGTCCTAAGGTGTTTACATATTAACATTTACATTTTATATCTGTACCCTTTCTTAATCTGTTGCTGTCATTTTCCAGTTTAATGCTTCTTGCTTTGAATTGATTCCGTGCTTCACTGAGCTTGTCCAGTCACAAGTTCTGTGTAAATTATCTTTCAAAATTTTTATTGAGGACTTCCAAAGAGAATTATACAGATGTGCTGTTTGTCTCTACCTGTATTTCATTTACTTTGCCAAACTGTTTTGTTGATTCATTGGTTCCTGTTTTAATTCTTTATTCCCCAGAAAAAATGATAGTCTTTCAGTGCAGAAACCATGGTCTTCTTTTGATTCTCATGTTGGATCTTGGACAGTGTGCCTGGCACATAACTGTTACCCACCAACTCTACATGGAAAGTCCAAAACGCATGAGAATGCTTGTCTCTTACTGCAGTCATTCCCCCTATTGAATACATCTACGCACGGACCAGCAGAAACTGAGAGGTGATAGGGAGACTGCGAAGAGACAGATGGTAAATAGAAGTACGTTTTGTGTCTTAGGCATCAGTGACCTTCAAGGATGTGGCCATGGACTTTACCCCAGAGGAGTGGGGGAGGCTGGATCCCGCCCAGAGGGACGTGATGCTGGAGAACTACAGGAACCTCGTCTCACTCTGTAAGGACAGATTCTCCTTGTGACTCCTGACCTGCTTATGGGGACCTCATTGTTTTAGTGACAATGAAGTAGCTTAACAAAGCCAGAAATTATGTAAAGTATTGTTCCCTTTGGGCCCAGAGAGAATCTGTATATGCTCCAGGGTCTTGGTGAAAGGTCTGGGCTTGTTTTCTTTTATTAGGAGTCTTTGGATTCAGGTGACAGAAACTGAATTCACACTAGCTTGGAAGGGAATCAGGTACGGTGTCAGGAGTTTCTTTTACCTGCGTATTTTTTAATGACGTGCCATAGGTTTTCCCGAATCTCCCTGTGGGCAGAGATGGCCTTTGGCCCCTCTACTGTTAGGTCCTTCCAGTTACAGAGCTGAGTAAAGAAAGAGGGCTTCTGTCCTGGGAGTTTCAGCAGATAGGCTCTTGTGTCCATCATGAGACAGTTACTCAAGCCAGGGAAATAGAGAACACTCTGGCCAGTTTGGATCCTGTCTCCACGTCTGTGTGATGTGTTTGTGTGCAAGTGTGTGCATGCACACACATGCATGTACATGTATGTGTGTGTATGAGTAGTGGAAGGAACTATCTTAGCTCCTCCCAAATCTCATGTAATAAATTCAGTAAGAAAGTGGGTTCTAGTAACTGAAGAAAAAAGAAAGGAAAACATAAGAAACAACTAGTCAAGAAAGTGGGTTCTAGTAACTGAAGAAGAAAGAAAGGAAAACATCAGAAACAACTAGTCATAGTCCCCCAGACTCATGGTGCTGCTGCAGGGGTCCCATTTCACCCAGCTCTTTCCCTTAGCTGAGGACTGATGAGCAGTGTCTCCCTGGGACTCCCATAATAAAAAAGTGAGAAAATCTTTTTTTTTTTTCTTTCCATTTTTTACAGGCTAAATGTTTGTCTTTTCAAATGTGTGTGACTCCTTACTGTGCCCAGACGCTTGCTGTGCATGTTTTAAGCTTCATTTATAGGCTTCCACCTCCTTTATTCCAGAACTTCCTATGGTGTCTTGTCTTTGTGGATCCAGGGGTTGGGACTGTGGTCTGGGACACAGCTTTATACCCATTACCAAGAGCTAAATTCCCTTTTTTAATTTTATTTATTTATTTATTTTTTAAATTTTTCTAATGAGCAGGGCTTCCAGTTTCCAAACCTGAGACCCACAGTTTGGAGAATGGAAAAGAACCACTGCTGCTTGAGAGAAAAGCCCCCAAAAGCAGCTGCTCAGGTGAGTCAGGTAGATGGGGGTCTCCAGAAAGAACAATCCCATGGGATGCTAAAGAAGTCAGGACTTCTTTAGCATCTCATGGTCCAGTAGTTAAGACTCCTTGCTTACAATGCAGGAGCCATGGGTCCAATCACTAGTCAGGATACTAAGATCCCACATGCTGTCTCTACTTGTTTATGTCAGAGATGTCACAGTACAACATGTCGAAAACTGAATGCCTGGTATGTCCCCAAATTCTTCATCCCCCTAACAGGATCCTCTTCCAATAATCGTATTAAGGCACTTGCTGCTTATCAAATTGTACATGTCAGAAATCTAAACAATCTTTACATAACCCCTTTGCCTTTATCCAGTTCGTTCTTGTGTTTATCTGATCACTTCTAAGTATTTCCTCATCATTAACATCTCTCTGTCTCCCTTTCATCTGAGGTCATCTCCCTGAGTCCACCCTTACCCCTGTAAACTCCATTCTTCATGTGGCAGTGAGTGATATTTTCAAAATGCAAGTCCGATGGCGTCACCCTTTTGCCTAGGGCTTGTCTGTGGCTTCCCATTGCTCTTAGGATGACAGCCAAAATCCTAGAGGCCTAACTCATCATTAACATCTCTCTGTCTCCCTTTCATCTGAGGTCATCTCCCTGAGTCCACCCTTACCCCTGTAAACTCCATTCTTCATGTGGCAGTGAGTGATATTTTCAAAATGCAAGTCCGATGGCGTCACCCTTTTGCCTAGGGCTTGTCTGTGGCTTCCCATTGCTCTTAGGATGACAGCCAAAATCCTAGAGGCCTATAGACACTTGTAAAATCTGTCCCTTACTCATAATATCCAGCCCTGCTTCATACTTACTTTCCCTCTGATTTTGTACCTTATCTTAGCAACTCTTAATGGTTTTAGCGTCACTGAACCTATTTAACTGCCAAAATTGTTGAGAATCTTAGCAAGCTTTTGTTTATGTGGGTTATATCTACCAGTAGTTACCATATTAGAAATTAAAAGTGAGAAAGATTTTATATTGTATGATTAATTTAGAAATAACAATTATAAACCCATTACATGTTAACGCAAATAACACAATTTAAATAAAAATTATTTCTCTACAACAAAAATTTGTTGAAAAGAATTACATTGTTTTACATTTTTGCAGGTCTTTTTGTATATGGCTAATAGAGGACAGCTTTATAATTACATTTGCTTCTAAATGCAGCTTGATGTGATGCATTGTTTTGGTTGGCCTGTATGAAGAATATTGCCTCATGGCAATATTTAGTTGAAAGAAGTAGGAGTATTTTATAGCCTTTTGAGATAATTTTGGCTTTTCTCCTGATTATACACCAAAGTTGGGCAAGTAGTAGTTTCCTAAAGGGTTAGGTGCAAGGTGCATCTGAAACCATATCCATGAACTTTTCATACTCTTAAAATCTATTGATCTTTTGGAAAAGTTTGTTTACTGAGTTAGGTAGATCTTCCAAATATTGACACATTATGCAATATTTTAAAAGCACAATTTTCAGTATCACCACTGACCTTAACAGAAAAGCCTTTAAGTATTAGAAAACTATCAAGCTCCCAGTGGGAGGTAAAAGTTTTCCAAAATTCTAATTTCTGCCTAAAAGCTCACATTTTTTCAAATACTGTCAGTTGTTTTCTTTGAAATGGTAGGCTTATCTTTTTTCTAGTTTTGGGAGAATATCTGCCAGATACCCAACATAGATAACATAGTTTTGTCAGTCATTCTTTCAAGTAAAAGTGCTAGTCTATTTAAAAAGGAAAAAATGGCTGATTCCACAATGGATGGTTTTCCTCAAGACAAGCACCATATTTTGATATAAGTGGACTTGCATTATAAATATTTCCTATTTCATCATCTAGAATGTTAAAAAGGTGTGTAAGTCAAAGTTTAATAGATTAAAATTAATTTATTAAATTAATAACGTTTCCTGTTGTTTCCATAGACATTTTTAGGTGAAATTGGCTCCCCCCCTCCCCTTAACTGAGAGTACACAGCAGGGGAAAATGTAACAGCTACTAGTACATCTGGTGTTTTGTCCTGATTTGTGCCTAAGTTGTGGGCAGTTTCACGACCATTACTTTCGCAACATAAATGCAAATGTCAAGACAATGAAAAAGGCCAATAAGATCCAAGTATTATTTTGAAAACAGTTTTGAACCTAGAGACTCCCAGAGGTCCACAGACCACACTTTGAAATCACTGCCCATACTAGCCTTATATCAATTTATATTTTACAAACAACTTATGTAGCTCCTATGCTGTATCAGGGTCCTCAGTGTTTTATAAATATCCTCATTTGATGCTCCTTGAGGTAGGTGTTGTTTTTACTCTTCATGAAGCAGGTACTGTTTTTGCCCCATCTTACAGATAAGGAAGCTAAAGTAGAAAGTTAAATAACTTGGGCCAGGTCGCATGGCTGGAAGTGGCAAAGCTGGTTTTAAATTCATGCGTTCTGATTTCAGAGTCCATGCTGTCAACTGCTGTGCTCTTCCTAAGTGCTGCCTCTCACCTTGGGGCTTCTGTACATATCATTTCCTCTACCTGGAAGGCTCACCTCTTCATCTGTACCTGTTACCTCCAACACTCACCCGGACCCCAGACCCACTTGGATTTCAGCTCAGTGATTTACCTTCTCAGGGAGGACCTTACCCCCCATCCCCCTGGATTCCCCTTATAATCTTTCACAGCATCATTTGCCTTTTATTTCTTACTAAGGTACATTTTTTATATATATTCATGGATGTCAGACTAAATTTTTTTTCTCCCCTTGTGTACATAGGGACTGTTTGTTTTTCCCCAGAGCCTAGCATATCCAATAGATAATCATTGAATAAATGGATAGATGAGTAAATAAATGAACAAAGTTCATCTGGCTGTGTGGAATGAGGGACAGGTCTAACTTGTCTTCTGAATGTTTAATAAGTCACAGGACCATTTCCTTTAAAAACCAATTATCTTTAATTCACTGACTGAAATTCCACCTTTGTATTGTCCTTAATTCCTTTATATACTTGATTTTGTTTCTGAATTGCTCCTCTGTTTCATTTTTTGTTTTTTGTTGTTTAGTTGCTAAATCATATCTCTTTTGCGACCCCATTAACCCACCAGGCTTCTCTGTCCATGGGCTTTCCCAGGCAAGAATAGTGGAGTGGGTTGCCATTTACTCCTCCAGGAGATCTTCCCAACCCAGGGATTGAACCTGTGTCTCCTTCATTTCAGACAGATTCTTCACCACTGAGCCACCTGGGAAGTCCACCTATCAAGCTACCAGACTTTTTTTTTTCTACCAGACCTTTTTTTAGGCAACCAAGAATTTATCTGGTCAAATGGATTTCACTGAACAATTTATTCTTTGGAACTGTACTCTATCCAGGAGATCTTCCCAACCCAGGGATTGAACCTGTGTCTCCTTCATTTCAGACAGATTCTTCACCACTGAGCCACCTGGGAAGTCCACCTATCAAGCTACCAGACTTTTTTTTTCTACCAGACCTTTTTTTAGGCAACCAAGAATTTATCTGGTCAAATGGATTTCACTGAACAATTTATTCTTTGGAACTGTACTCTTTATAAATTATTTTGGCTTTATAATTTCATACTGAACATAAAAATTCTAATAGATATATAGTAGATAATATTCAGAGAGGTTGGCTACTGTCCCTGCTCTCTTGTATTCTGGTGCTCTCTCTGTAAGTAATCTTATTTACTAGTATTTCATGTATCTGTCCTTGATTTTGGAAAATGTAACCAAATATGTCGATAATATCTATATCTCTCAAAGTAGCAAACCAAACACACTCCTTTCCAGTTTGCTGGAGTTTTTTGTTTTGTTTTTTATTTCACTTTAAATATTGTATTGGTTTTGCCATACATTGACTTGAATCCGCCATGAGTGTACATGTGTTCCCCATCCTGAGCTGGGGTTTTTTAAGTCCATTTAATGTATCCTGAAGATCACCTCCTAGCAATTATGTAGTGATCAATGTACTATTTTTTTAAGTTTCACATACTCCATTGTGTGTATACACCATGATTTAATCAGTTCTCTATAGTAGACTATTTGAGACCTTACCAGTTTTGCTACCTCAGTTAGTGTTGTAATGTTTAGCCTTGTGCAGGTATAACTTAATATATTTGCCATTATATCTTAGGGAGGTCATAGAATTTTGAATAGGGACATTATAAATGCATTCTTAGGGGAGATTTTAAACTGAAAATGGAGTGCATAGTAGGATTGAGTAAGGCTGGGTGACTGGAAACTTAGAAGTCATCACTGTGCCTGCACCAAGGTGGTGACTGCTTGGCTGTTTCTGATAGACAGCACTTGATGTTCTGTTAGAGGTTGTTCCTCTCCTGTCCTGATCTGGGATACTCATTTCCTGCTCAGCCAGCAATATAGCACTTCCTCTCCATCCCTCCTCTTGTCTTTTTGGTCACCTTTTGCCTTATTCTGCCTCCTGGGTCAGATTGTGTACGGATTTATCTGCATAGCTCTGTACATTCATTCCCCTCCATTTGCTTCTCTTTGCAAATCATCTTCCAAGAGTCAAATCTACTTCCTCATTGAAGCCATGCTTTTCACCTTCATTAACTCTGACCCATTACAGAACTGCCATTTTGTCAAACTCAGAAGACGAAGGAAATTTACATTTCCAATTTCTTTCAGACTCGGAGACTAGTCCCAGAAGCAAGGATTCAACTTCAGTGCAAGATTTTTGCAAAGAAGAAGAATGCCAGGTTGCAATCATAGACAGGCTGACAAGGGACAGTGTCTGTATCTCCAGCACAGAAACAACTCTTGACTGTAAAGACTGGTTGGAGAATCAGCCTGGAAGTCAGGAGAGACACTGGAGAGGAATGTTCACCCACATGAATTCACTCCCAGAAGAGAGAGCCCCTGAGCACGACGTTTACTGGAAAACCCTAGGCCAGAAGTCAGTCCTTCTCACTCAAGACAGAGTTCCCAAAGGACCCTATGCTTTCCACACCCTCGAAAAAAGACTGAAACAGAAATCTACCTTAATGAAAAAGCAGAGGACCTATAAAGAAAAGAAACCTCATAAATGCAATGACTGTGGTGAAGTCTTCACTTACCACTCAGTGCTCATTCGACACCAGAGGGTCCATACGGGGGAAAAGCCCTACAGCTGTGCAGACTGTGGGAAATCTTTCAGCCACAGGGCTAATTTAACCAAACATCAGAGAACTCACACAAGAATTCTCTTCGAGTGCAGTGAGTGCAAAAAAGCCTTCACCGAAAGCGCATCCCTTGCCATTCATCAGAGGATTCACATTGGAGAGAGACCGTATGAGTGTGGCCAGTGTGGGAAAGGCTTTAATCGAAGCACCCACCTTGTGCAGCACCAGCTGATCCACACGGGGGTGAAGCCCTATGAATGTAACGAGTGTGATAAAGCCTTCATTCATTCCTCAGCACTCATTAAACATCAAAGAACTCACACCGGAGAGAAACCTTACAAATGCCAGGAGTGTGGGAAAGCCTTTAGCCACTGCTCGTCACTTACCAAACATCAGAGGGTTCACACCGGAGAAAAACCCTATGAGTGCAGCGAATGTGGGAAGACTTTCAGTCAGAGTACGCATCTTGTCCAGCATCAAAGGATTCACACAGGAGAGAAACCCTACGAGTGTCACGAGTGTGGGAAAACCTTCAGCCGGAGCTCCAATTTCGCTAAACATCAAAGAATTCATATTGGCAAGAAACCGTACAAATGTAATGAGTGTAGCAAAGCCTTCATTCATTCGTCAGCCCTTATTCAACACCAGAGAACTCATACTGGTGAGAAACCCTACAGATGTAACGAGTGTGGGAAGAGCTTTAAGTGCAGTTCATCCCTCATCAGACATCAAAGGATTCACATGGATGAGCAGCCCTGAAAAATGACTTGAGTGCTAAGGAATGTAAGTTGGTGTTATCACTGTGTTAAATACCTGAGTGGTTTAGGAGGAAGACCCAAAAAATGCTGCTTGAGAAACAGTTCTGTGTGCATCTAATTCTACTCACATAACACAATAGTTTTGAGCCATAAACAGAATGTTTTCTTCTATCATTGATTTGATCATTCTGAATGCTTCCAGCCAGAAATCTCAAAAGTAGATCCCTAAACCACCATCCCACTACCCATAATGCTTTTTTGTAGAAATTCAGAAAGTTTTTGGGAGTGGGTAGCAATACAGTCATTGTGAAGTCCAGTTCCCCCTCTTTGTCACGCCAAAGCTTGTTACTGTATCTCACTGTGTAAGAACGTCCTTGTAAGTGAGGCTGAGGGTTCATATCCTCAGTTATCAGGAAGACACAGAGCTGTTTATTTTCAAATCCAAAGTGGACACCCAGCTATCTGGAGAATGTTGTTTCTTTTACATTAACTATAAAAATTTAAAGATGAGAGTTTAAATACACTCTGACTTCCCTCCCAGCCCCAAAGGCTACTGTCTCAGTTGATGAACAAATGGGGTCTGTTATGCCCACATGGATTAGGCTGACACTTAGATAGTTATTACCCCTCTGCTGAATACATCCTCACTTCACACTTCTTGGAAGTGAACTTGAGATAGAGTTGGAACCTTAACTGTAGTTTTTTTTCAGGCCCCTCTTTCCTTTGACATTGAATGAATCTTTGGTTTTCTGTACTACAGAATTAGGGAGATTTCACTCCTTTACCTCATTCTGCTGTTTGTAAAGTAAGTTTTGTCACTTTGAGAAAAAACCCCTGGGATATGGAGAGTCTAGAAAGTTGACTGATTCAGTGTGCTGTTCCATTTAGAGTCCCAGGCAAGAAGAAGACCTGGAGCAGCTCCGAGGCACAAGAAATATATCCTCAGACCTCACATGATGCACATTTTTTGTCGTCATTCTGTGTATTGGTCTTTGTCGTATCCCAGAGCCCTGGAGAAGGTAGAAAAGGCACAGAGCCACCCTGATCTTGACATAAGTTACATGGCTGACCAAAGACCTTGTAGTGGGATGGAAACACAAAAGCAAGAGTTCAAATAAATATTTAGCAGGACACCACACAAATGTCTTATTATAGACTTTTTTTTTTTTTTTTACAGAGATAACAGAGACTGTTAAAAGATTATAGAAAGAGGAAACATTTGCAAATTTCCTCTCTCTTCTCCTAAATCCTGTCCTTGAACACTCAACAGCCAGTGCACGCTTTTCCCCTCCACGTTATCCCCATTACTCCTTACAGTTCTCATCATTCCCTCCGTATACCTTAAGTTCTATCGTTGAGGAAAAGGAGAGGAAGAGTTTAAAGTGGGGCAATAGAGATCAAGGTCAGGTCTAAAGCCAGCAATAATGGAAACCAAAACAATAGAAAATGGAGTGTAAAGGACTAAGGAGAGGCTTTGAAAAGAATTTTTTTTTTTTAATCATTTAAAGAGCTGGAACTCGAGATGGTACTAGGAGAATGGCTGACATAGGACAAAATAAAAAGGAGTTCAGCCCTCATCACTTGATACTCAGATTAACAACCTGAAGCAGGAATTGACAAACTGGCCTGGACCCACCACCTGTTCTGTAAAGAGTGTTTAATTGGAACTGGGCCTCATTCATTATTTACATGTCATGTGTAGCTGTTCTTATACCAAATAGTGGAGTCAAGTAGTTAAAGCAGAGATTTCATGTCCCAGAAAGCCTAAAACACTTGATGTTTCTCAACATTCCAGGTGTTTGAGTGAGAAGTTCGTTCATCATTTGGCGGCCAATACTTGGCTAACACAAGATTAGTGGGCTTGAATTCTGTCACCTCCACTTGGCAATTAATTATGTGACTAAAAAGCTACTTCTTTCTGAGCCCCAGCCTTATCTAAAATGGAAACAGGTCATCCCTCTCTCAAGGCTGTTGTGAGGATAAGACTGCAGGTAGAGAATCTGGCACACAATTACTCTGCTCTCATGAGTTTCCAGGAGCCCCCACGTAAGCTAAAATCCACGGATGCTCAAGTTCCTTACAAAAAATGATAGAGTTGGCCCTCCGTTTCTGAGGCTTTTGCATTCTCAGGTTCAACCAACCGTGGATAGAAATTTGCATCCACGGTTGGTTGAATCTGCTGATGTAAAACAAAATACAGAGGGCAGGTTGTATTTATTAAAAACACGCTTGTAAGTGGACCTGTGAAGTTCAAACCTGTGCTATTCAAGAAAGGATTGACAACATATTTTAATGAAGTGGTGAGTCAGTTTAGTCTGCTGTAACGAAATGTCACTAAGTGATTTGTTTATAAACAACTGGCTCACAGTTCTGGAGACTGGAAAATCCAGGGTCAAGACCCTGGTAGGATGTCTGATAAGGCCCCTTCCTGGTCCACAGATGGCCATCTGTTTGCTGTGTCCTTCCAGGATGGAAGGGCAGGGGAGCTCTCTGGGGCCTCCTTCATGAGGGCATCTTTATGAGTCCATGTTTCATGAGTTCTGTTTGTTAGGACTGCCCTTATGACCTCATCACCTCCTAAAGGTCCCGCTTCCAAATAGCAGCACTTTGGGGATTAGGTTTCATCGTGAATTGGAGGGTTGGGGTGGGGACACAAACATTCTATTAACAAGTGGCTGAGCATCAATCAGAAGTTACTTACTGTGTTTTCCATACCCTTTGTTTATTGATCTGGAGGTAACCACCTTGCTCCCAGCACATGGTAGAGAAGGGCTTCACAGCTCTCTGCTCTTGATCCATCCCACACAGCCTCCTGGAGGCCTCGTGGAATCTTTTTTTCCTAAGTATCACATAACCAGGAGCTGTCCCGTATGTCTTCTAACTGCAGTTTAGCGTCAAAGGACTTACTCTTAAGATAGTTTTACTAAGAGCTCTGGCCCTTTTCATATCAGTATTTGTTCTTTTTATGCTTAAGAGTTTAATCTGACTGCGTGTTTGTACTCCCACGGGAATCTTAGAAGTTTTAGTGTCCTGCTTTTCAAATGTTTTTGATAATCTGTAAACTAAATTTGATTGTTCTTATTGGCCCACTGTCAATAAAGATATTGTTTGTATATTTGTTGTCAGAAACTTGTAAAATGCTTTTAAATTCTCACTTAAGTGTGTTTTGAGAGGTAAAGACCAGCTATAAAATATCTCCACATCATTCAGGAAACTGATTGCATTTCTAATTGTTCACCTGGGCTTAATAACCTCTATCCTAGAGAAGGTGAAAGAGCCGAGGAAGATTATTCCTACCAAGTTGTTCTCACGCCAAGTATATCCCTCACTTCAGAGTGATGGGGAGACCAGGGAGGGAAGGACTTCATGTAAAAAGTACATTTAAAACTAAGCCAAATACATTGTTGGACCAGACACAGAATAATCCATACATACTAAATGCACACGTTTATAACACACAGGATACTAATCTGTAGGGTTGAAAACTAGATGATGCTTAGCTTTGGCAGGACAGAATGGGTACTGTTTATGGAGGTTGAGGAGAGAAGCCTCTGAGTTGCTAGTTTTATTCTCTTACACTGTGTTGTAGTTACAAAGGTATGTTCAGTTCAGTTGCTCAGTCGTGTCAGACTCTTTGAGACCCCGTGAATTGCAGCATGCCAGGCCTCCCTGTCCATCACCAGCTCCCAGAGTTCACTCAGACTCACATCCATCGAGTCGGTAATGCCATCCAGCCATCTCATCCTCTGTCGTCCCCTTCTCCTCCTGCCCCAAATCCTTCCCACCATCAGAGTCTTTTCCAAGGAGTCAGCTCTTCGCATGAGGTGGCCAAAGTACTGGAGTTTCAGCTTTAGCATCATTTCTTCCAAAGAAATCCCACTACTAATCTTTAGAATGGACTGGTTGGATCTCCTTGCTGTCCAAGAGTCTCTCAAGAGTCTTCTCCAACACCACAGTTCAAAAGCATCAGTTCTTCGGTGCTCAGCTTTCTTCACAGTCCAACTCTCACATCCATACATGATTACTGGAAAAACCATAGCCTTGACTAGACGGACCTTTGTTGGCAAAGTAATGTCTCTGCTTTTGAATATGCTGTCTAGGTTGGTCATAACTTTCCTTCCAAGGAGTAATCGTCTTTTAATTTCATCACTTGGTAATAAATCACTAAGCAGTAGAGTTATGATTTCTGTCCTTTTTGCTGTATGTTATACTTCAAATAATGCACTTGAATACATTTTGTAACTAAGGCAAATAATACAAATTATAATAAGACTTTGCAATCTTATTTCCATTTCATGAAAA
>SJYX01019307.1:658588-724171 GCA_006410675.1 Oreotragus oreotragus
TACTCTAGAAACCTTGAGGACTCTGTGTGACCCAATGTGGAAATATGGCCTTTGGGCATCAAAACCGTGGAACTGAGGCAAAGAAAGAAAACGTGCCTTAAATAATACTGTCAACATTTATTATGAGCCAAGGAAAATTTCAAAGATCCAGAAATGAAGGCATTATGATTTTTCGGCCAAGAAACTGAACGAGGCAGATACAAGTGGACACGCAATCCCCAATTCCCCCGCCCCTAACCCCCAACCCCCGCGCGAGTCTGGGGTTTTAATTAGTTGCATGAGGCTTCCTCTGTGCCTCAGATGGTAGAGTCTGCCTGCCATGGAGGAAACCTAGGTTCCACCCCTGAGTTGGGAAGATTCTCTGGTGGAGGACACGGCAACCCACTGCAGTATTCTTGCCTAGAGAATCCCATGGACAGAGGAGCCTAGTAGGCTACAGTCCATGGGGTCGCAAGAGTCTGACAGGACAGCGACTTGCACACTGTTCTCTCAATGGCTTTATTTCTTTAGTCAAATGGAAGTGCTAGAGGCAAGGGCTGTGTCATTCTTTGTATCACTAGTTTTAATGCTCGACACAAAGTCGTGATCTCTCAACGTGACCAAACTTCTTAGGTCCACAAACTGTCTACGATGCCAACTCCCGCACCAAAGCAGAGAGGAGTTGCAAGGGCAGGGCGGCGGCGCGGAGGATTCTGGGCGCTGTGGTCCCCGCCGGCTGCGCAGGCGCACTGCCGTCCGCGGCAGCTCCCGCTGCCGGCGCCATTGCTGGAAGCGCTCACGCCCTGCTCTGAGAGCGCCTTGTCCTCAGGCGGCCGCCAGGTATTAGTTGCCCTGGCGCCTGGCCGGGTCCCCCTCACCCCTCCCTCGGCGCTCGGCTCCCGGCGGCGTCGGGGGCGGGGCCGCTTCCGGTGGGGCCTCGGGCCTGGAGCTGACCCGCCCACCTCAGAGGCGGCCGGGGTCGGGCTACCTCAGAAGGCGGCGACCTGGAGGCTCTGGGAGAGGGAGCCGGGCTGGGCGGGGGCGCGGCTGGACCCTCCCCTCTTCCAGGGGCCGCGCCTGGACTGAGAAACAGTGGGCTGAGAAGGGCTTTGAGGCGAGCAGACGGGTTGGAGGAAGGAGAATCTCTCCGTCCTGGGTTTGGCAGCGTGGAGGGACTGGGGTTCGATAGCGGAAACCTGACAGGTGTTCCCCCTCCTCTTTGGGAAGCGAAGGCAGCTTTTCCTGCCGGCGCAACTTCCAGATACCCAGCACAGGTTTTTTTGTCTGTTTGGTTTTGTTGCTGGGGTAACTTCAGTTCAGTTCAGTCTCTCAGTCGTGTCCGACTGCTTGTGACCCTGTGGACTGCAGCACGCCAGGCCTCCCTGTCCATCACCAACTCCCGGAGCTTACTCAGACTTGGAAGACCTTAGTTCCTCGACCAGAGCTTGACCTGGGCCGGGGCAGTGAAAGCCCGTAGTTCTAACCACTGATCCCAGGGAATTCGCAGAACGCAGTATTATTAACTCTAGTTAGTCATGGTGCTGTGCGTTGCAGCCCTGGTTGCTTATTTTATTTTATTTATTTATTTAATTTTTTTGGCCGTTCCATGCAGCTTATAGGAACTTAGTTCCCCAGCTAGGATTGGAACCCGTACCCCTGCAGTGGAAGTCCCGTGTCTTAATCACTGGATTGCCAGGGGAAGTCCCTTGGACTTAACTTATTTTGTACCTGGAAGTTTGTACCTTTTGACCACCTTCACCAACTTCGCAGCTACCACCCCCCCCCACCCCACCCCCCAAACCATCAATCTGTTCTCTGTATCTGGCAGTCTAGGGTATTTTGTTTTGGTTTTAGATTCCACATTTAAATGAGATCCTATGGTACTTAATTAGACTAAATCTTTTTTAATGTGGGGTAAGTTAGTAGTCCAGTTTCATGCTTTTGCAGATCACTGTCCAGTTTTCCCAAAACTATTTTTTGAAGAGACTGTTCTTTCCCTGTGTATATTCTTGGCTCCTTTGTTGTAAATTAATTGCCCATTTATGTGTGGGTTTATTTCTGTACTCTAATCTTTTCCATTAATCTGCATCTTTACAATATCATACTGTTTTCATTACCATAGTTTAGTAACATAGTTTGAAAGCAGGAAGCATGATACCTCCAGCCTTGTTGTTATTTCTCAAACTTGCTTTGGCAATTTGGGATCTTTTGTGGTTCTGTACAAATTTTAGTATTATTTGTCTCAATCCTGTGAAAAATGCCTTGGGAATTTTGATGGATTTTGAATCAAATCTATAGATTAAGTAGTATGGACATTTTTAACAACAATAATTCTTCCAGGCTTTGAGCAGGGAACATCTTTCCACTTAATGTCTTCAAGTTTTCAATGTATGCAGGTCTGTCCCTTTCTTGATTAAATTTATTCCTAAGTATTTCTTTTTTAAGCAACTGTAAATGAGATTGATTCTTAAATTTCTCTGTGGTAGTTCATTATTAGTGTACAGACGCACAACACACTTTTTTAAAAGTTGGCTTATTATTTATTTTTGGCTCTGCTGGATCCTCATTGCTGTGTGAGTTTTTCTCTAGTGTGGTGAGCAGGGGCTACTCTCTGGTTGTGGGGCACAGGCATCTGATTATGGTGGCTTCTCATTGCAGAGCATAAGCTCTAGGGCTCTCGGGCTTCAGTAGTTGTGGCTCCCAGGCTCTAGAACATAGGCTCAGTAGTTGTGGTGCACGGGCTTAGTTTCTCTGTGACATGTGGCATCTTCCTGGATCAGGAATCAACCTGTGTCTCTTGCATTGCCAGGTGGATTCTTTACCACTGAGCCACCAGAAAAATCTCGGATGTGGATTCTTAATGAAAGTATATTATACATGTAAAGGAGGGACATATTCAGCATAATTCAGCATAGATTCCTTTGGGCCTCCAAAGCTCTGCTGAATGATGAGAATGTCAAACTGCCTGGGAAGCTCTTATTCAAAAGTAGAATTTCACAAGATATGGAAAGCTCAATTCTCTCTGTGTTCCTGCCCTTTTATATGCCTTGCAGCATCATTCCACAACTATGCACTTGTTAAGAAAATGTTTTCAAACCTCAAGCTCGTTTTCAAACCAAACTCAACATCAACAAGGCCATATCTTTAACCAAAGACAAAAAGCAGAATCAAAAAGTGCTTCGGGTATCTGAACAAGATCTCTGCCACTTTGCTTCTCCACAGTGTAAACCCTTTATTAGGCATATAACATTTTCAGTATAAGAGGACTACTGCCCAGTGCTTTGTGCACTGGATTCCACTTTGTTTTATATCGTTATTACTATCCTGCTCCTTATTATTTGGTTTTGCCTGATATAGAAAGGATAGATATTTGAATGTGAGATTGAGAGAAGCATGTCAGGGTTTCTAATATCTTTAAGTTTGGAGTTGTGGTGTTCTTTTTACATGAAGCTGAGGTCTCTGAAACTGTTAACAAATTGACTCTTCATAGGAAAGACAGAAAGAAAGAGATTATTAGATTATTTCATTGTTAGGTAAGGAGGTGATTGTGGCAAGGAAAGATTGAATTGTTTTCTTTCACAACACATAGCAAGTTGATGTAATGGAAAAAGTGTGGGCATTATAATTAGATTGATTTGGAATCCTACATGGCATTGGGGAAAATGGTTTAATTTTTCTAAGCCTCGATTTTCTCATATGTGAAATGAGAATGTAGTTTCCACTGGGTGATGTGAAGGTCATTGAGAAAGTAGTTTAAAAGCTGGTTGTACCATGTTTGATCTGCTAGCTGTGACTGCATTTAGTAGTATTAAGAGCTACTCTAGTAAGAATAGTATTCCCTCACTGATCTTGGGGGTTAACTTGTAATTTTTAGAGAGGTCATACTTACTTGTAATGTCAAGATTTCACCTTAGTACATCTGAGATTTCCAAGACAAGATTGGTTTTCATGTCTTATTTCTCTTTCTTAGATTTGTCTCTGCAGGACTCCTTTTTTCCAGAGAGGGGAACCCAGAGGAAGAGATTATGGCTGCTGTAGTTTTTTCAGTTGGACCTCTGGTAAGTTGGGGAAACCTCCTCTGATCTGACCTATTGTCCTGGTTTGAGAGCACGCCTACTTTTCCCAAAGTTGTGTGACTTCTGTACCTCACCCATACCCCTTTTGGTAACTGAATCAAATTGTTTGATCCATGAAAATTGGATTTATCATAGTAAAGCTTATAATCTATAGGGAGATTCACTGTGCATATTGAAACAAATATCAAGACACCAGATCTCGCAAACAGTATATGCACTATCTTGAGATATGATAGGAAGTCTGGGAGATTTACTTATGATATTAACTTTGTGTTATTCCCAGGAAATTTGAGTTATTTATGCGATAGTAGAATGGAGTATTTTCCAATTGGAAAATTTTGTTTAGGAAACTTTGAAAAAAGAATATATGTACACATATGCATACATACACACACCTTAATTCATAGGGACTGTTCCCCTTGTGCCCACTCTTAGTGTTCTCCTCTTTTCTACCCATAAGAAGTGATCAAGCTTAATAGATGACATGGAGAGAAAGAAGATGTTTAAGACACAGTGCTTGGCTGTAGGGAGCTTACAGTCTCACTGAGGTAAGGCTTACAAAAGAAACAGTTACATAATTTATTTAGGTGAATGATAGTTGTTGAGCAGTATGATAAAGTTGATGAGTGTTATGTAAGAAAAGAAATGGGATATTAGTATGGCCTAAATCAGTCATGGAAAGCTCAGGAAGACGGTTAGATTTTAGCTGTGACCCAATTACAAGTGGGATTTAAATTGTCATAAATTAATTGTGAGGGTACTTCAGATGAGAAGGCAAGGCTCTGAGGCAGAGAACAGTGAGTGAGCTAGTGATTCAAGATAGATATTTGAGAAAGATAGGATTGAAATTTAGATATTTAAGCTGAATCTTTTCATGTTTCTCTGAAGACATTTAAGTGTATATATGCATGTGTGTGTGTTTGGGTATGTTTGAGGTGGGTAGTAATGTGAGTAAAGCTGTGTTTTAGAAGTGACTTAAACAGGAGAGACAGAAGAAAAGTAGTCCCAATATAATTTGTTATAGTAATGATTCATAGTAACCTGTAGTGGTGATCTTTTATTCTTGATAGCAAGAATATGTAACATGTAAATAGTCCTTAAGACAAAGCCTTGAAAAGATAAAATGAAAATCAAAGTGTTTCACTTTATTAGTAGATCTAAAGTATTTGTCTAGTATAAGCCTGATCAAACCCATCTCTAATTACTCTAATTATCAGAAGTTGAGCTCACATCATCATTGATTTTCTAGAAGCTGAATATTTGTATTTTTAATGTGAGAACTTGAAAGGGAAGAACTAAGATGACATTTTTCTCAATGAAATTTAAAAATAGTTCTGTTAACCTTAATTTTTAAAAATGGCACAAGATCCAAAATCAGTAAGTACTACTAGAAGGTATAGTAAAATTTCATTTAATTTATAAAATCAAGTCCTTATAGGCATACAGTGTCTTAAGGTTTGGAAGAAAACAGTGTTGTGAGAGGTCCCTGAAATATTTCCTGAATGAGTATGGAGACATGCCCTCCAACCCCCAGCCATGGTAATGATTTTCCAACTGTAGAAAACAGATGGTGTTATAGTAGCGTTTGAATATTATTCTTGAATAAGATAGATAATTTCTGAGAAACAGACTTCATCCTCATAGGAAAAAGAATTATGTGGCATCTAAGACCCCTTATATGTTTATTTTTGTTTTGATAGGTTATTTGTTAGAGCCTTTAAAATCTGTACAGTTATATCTTTCTCAGTCTTGTGTGTGTCATTGTCTCAAACAAATGAAAGAAAGTTATGATTGGATGTTGCTATGGACCTTAATTTCATCCCTAAATAAAACAGTAGAAGAGGTGTATATATACCACATCTGCAGTGGACTGGTGGTGCTTGTTGAGGCTGTGCTTTATGTAACAGGTAGTCATGGAGTGATCTTATCCTGTGTCCCCTCAGAGTCCTCAAGTTTTCCAGCCAGAGGAAGATCTTCACCTTCAGGCAGAAGAGCCAGAATTGGTAAAGGTAATACTTGGCATTGTATCTTAAGGGGAATGAAGTGACAGCTCCTCTTTTACTGCCCTAATTCTTAATGTTCCAATACCATTGCAGATTCACCATGCATACCATCTTGCTTGATCGGTGTAGTAACCCCAGGGCTAGTAGCATCAATTTGACAGATTTTGTTTCTCTTAGTGGTAGCAGCCCTAATTTGACAGGTGGTCTTGTTATAATTCCTGATGAAAAAGTAGCCTGTGTCACATACTTCACTTCTTGCCTACAGAGGCTCAATCATCTGATTCCATCTTATTGCTGTGCAAACTGGATGTTTGCATTGGAAAAGAAGGGCAAGGGTTGATTCTTTCTCTTTATTTACCAGTCTCCAGGAATCCTCCAAAGTTGATCAATGAGTATCCTTTTAGTTTTATAATGAAATAATAATTTTAAATATATTAGATATTTTTGAAATCCATTACAGTTATTGTTCTTATTGATGCTCAAGTCTTCCCATCTTTGGCTAGTGGGAGCCTCTTTAAGTTGTCTCCAGTGTCTTAGATATTGTCCTGGTAGTCTTTGAGAGTTTCCTTGCTTTTAATTATGACAGAAAGTTCCAGGTCCTTGTTTCATTTAGTGGAATCTGTAGAGGTCAGTCTAAACTGCATAAAAGTACCTTTTTGGTTATCGTTTCTAGACCTTTTCAGAGGACAAAGCTAGGAAGTATGATGGGATATTTTCCTTAAACTACTTAATGAGTTTATACCAATATTTCCAATTCACTTTTGAATTTCTTGAGTTTATACATAATCTCATTGATAGAATCCCCATATCAGATTTATTACCTCTGAATGATACTAGTATTCTAATATGCTTTATCCAATACTGCACACACAATGCGGGGAAGGCAATGGCACCCCACCCCAGTACTCTTGCCTGGAAAATCCAATGGACAGAGTAGCCTGGTGGGCTGCAGTCCATGGGGTCGCTAACAGTCGGACAGACTGAGCAACTTCACTTTCACTTTTCTCTTTCATGCATTGGAGTAGGAAATGGCAACCCACTCCAGTATTCTTGCCTGGAGAATCCCAGGGATGGGGGAGCCTGGTGGGCTGCCGTCTATGGGGTCACACAGAGTCGGACACGACTGAAGTGACTTAGCAGCAGCAGCAGCAGCACACACAATGTGGGTAAATACTGTGGCTCAGATGGTAAAGAATCTGCCTGCAGTGCAAAAGACCTGGGTTTGATCCCTGGGTAGGGAAGATTCCCTTGGAGTAGGAAATGGCAGCCCACTCCAGTATTCTTGCTGGGAAATTCCATGGACAGAGGAGCCTGGCCGGCTACAGTCCATGGGGTGGCAAAAGAATCAGACATGACTGAGCAACTAACACACACACAACAGTTACAAAATAGCTTAGCATTTCCATCACTGCCACCAGCAACAGGATTATTTACTGAAAATGTGCTGTTTTTTACAATTATTTTTCTCCTGAGAATATATCTCTCAAGAGATATACTGAAAAATTACTGTGTTTTAAAGATGCTCAAAATAGTTCCTCTCTGATGAATATGTATGCTATCAGTTGATTTCACTTTACCTTTAATTTTTAGGAATTGCTTTTTTAATTTAGTTTTTGTTTTTTAATAATATAAAGTATTTATATGGATCAAAAGTCAAATCTATAAGGCAGGAAATATTCAAGGAAATATAGCTGCTGTTCCAGTTCTCTTCACTCTGTTTCCTCCTTCCTCTAATGGGTAACCATTAAAGCAATTTTATAGCTCATTCTTTGATTTTTTTTTTACAAGATGCATATACATATATTTTATAACCTGACCGAAAAAGCTCCTCAAGGTCCCATGATTTCTTATTTTTCTTTCTCACAGCTTATTCTATAACTACAATCTGAATGATAAACTATGTATTTTATTAAGCCATATTTTATAGAATAGAACTGAAAAAAAGTTGATAATATACATATGGCAGGATTTTGAGGAAGGAAACATTTGGGTGGAAACTGCTAGTTTTCTTCCTCGGTTTTGTATGTATTAATCTACCTAATAGATCTAACTGTATAGTCCCCTGAGGGATCTCTGTATTTATTTCAGGAATCGGTGACATTTAAAGATGTGGCTGTAGACTTCACATTGGAAGAGTGGAGGTTGATGGACCCTACACAGAGGGACCTGCACAAGGACGTGATGCTAGAGAATTACAGGAATCTTGTCTCCTTGGGTAAGGATAAGCTCTGTGCATATGTACCTGCCACTGGACCAGATTTACTGAAGATAATAGATTCTCTAAAATACTTAACTGAATTTTGGGTTAGAATTTAAGCATTAAAATCTCAGTCTTAGGGGCATATTTTTAGGAGTTATACTGTCTCTTGCTCTTAACTCAATGGTCTGCCAGTTGTAGAGTAAGAAATATGTACTTCATTGTAATCTTAGAGAGTGTTGACAGTCCCTCTGATTGAAGACTAAAGTTTTTTCCAGTCATTTCTAGAGTAAGAGTTATCAGTGCCTCTAGAAAGAATGAACAAATATGTTTATTTTCTTTCTAAACAGATTATTTCCAAACCTAGGATTACAGTGTAGAGCTTCTTTGAGGTACTTTGTAATTCTCTACAAGACTGCTGTACAGTAGGATGTTCTCCTGTGATGGGAATTTGCTGCATCTGTGCTGTCCACTATGACAAGCAGTAGACACTGTGGCTACTGAGAACTTGAAGTCTGGCTAGTAAAATGAAAAACTGAATTTTAAATTGTATATAATTTTAACTAATTTAAATTTAGAGTTAAGTAGCCATAGGTGGCTCTTGGCTGCTGCCTTGGACAATGCACCTCTAGAACTTCTCATAGCCAGTCCACATAGGAGATAAAGAGCAGTTGACCCTGGTTCTTGCTCATAGGCACAATAAAATCCTATTCGTTTTTCTCTGAGCAGGGCTTGCAATTTCCAAACCAGACATGATATCTCATTTGGAGGATGGAAAAGGACCGTGGGTGGTAGTGAGAGAAATTTCAAGAACCCCCTTTTCGGGTGAGTTAATAAGAAACTGGAGGATGAGATTTATTTAAAATCAGTAGATCTTGGATGGAGCAGAATATTTGAAATATCTGGGGGGTATCTTTGTTCAAAGCTGTCTCAGAGGAAAAGATTCTCCCCATCTCATCCTCTCTCCTTACACCTCCCTCCTGCCTTTTCTCCCTTTCTCCCTTTTTCTCTCCTTTTCCTTCTCCCTCATCTCTGCCCTGTACTTGTAGTCCCCATCCCATCCTATTTTATTTTCTGGGGAACATGATTTTCATAATTGTTCTTTCATTTCTTCTTCATTCTTTCAATTCTCTCCTCTCCAGTTAACTTTATGTTTTTCTCATTTGTTTAACTACTATGTATCTGATATCTCTTCTTTCATTTTCCTGAAAGTTCTTTCTTAAGGATCATCATTGATTTCTTTTAAGCTAAACCTGTTGACTGATTATTTAACTTCCTTCACTTACAAGCCTGCTGAACCCCCCTCCACTCTTCCAGGATCTTAACTTATTGAGAATGTGAACAATAAATCAGTTGAGAATCAAAATACAGTATTTATCTATTTGGCCAATATTTACCCTTTTAACCAAGATTATTTTTCTTCTACTTAAAGAACACTGTTCAATACTCTCTTTTATTCAGATATGCCGGTGTCATATTCTCTCCATTTTTCTTTTTCCCTAAAAAAAAATCCTGTCACCTTAATTCATTTAGATACTTAAATCATATGGGTTTTAGTCCTTGGATTCTAGAGTGGTCTTTTTTGGTGACCCTGAATTCAGACCAGTGTCTCACTCTGTGAATTCATTGAAACTTCTACTTAACTTGAGTTTTAAAATCATCAAAACATTTCTTTTTTCATAAAACCATTTTACTAACCACAGATTTTGATTCCTTTTTAAAAAAAATTTAGATGTGATTACTTGGAAATAAATTAAAATTTTTCAAGAAGTTTGAAAGTGTTTTAAAATGTAAAATATTAAGTTTGCATATACAAATAAATTATAAGACCACCACCACCCAGTATAATTGTTTAAGAAAGTTTTGAAACTGTCAGAAATTTTCTTAAGACTCATAAAAAGGTTGCAAAACTACTCTTGATAAAAGTAATTGTTGTCATTTGTAATATTCACAACTATATTAATTTTGACTAGTTCAGCCTACTTTCTGAAAAATCAGTGTCTTCCATAAATGTTGTGTAAAAAGATACAGAAAAGAATATTTTTAAACAAATAACATATGTATAACTGAATCACTTTGATGCACAGCAGTAATTAATACAACATTGTATAATAAATCAACTGTAGTTAAATAGATAAATACCATTTTTAAAATCTAAATTGAGAGCAAGAAAAAAAAAAAAAAGATACATACAAAGACTTGAAGAAGCTATTCTGACAAGGAAATGTCAGAGAAAGCCCTCACAGAAAAGCTAGTGAACAAATAATGAGAACAAGTGGAAAGTATTGTTGGGGGTGAATGTCTGGTTTGTGGAGTAAATGGGAATCAAGGAAGTAGTTACAGCTTTTGAAGAAGCTCTCTAAAGAATTTGACTCTAAAAGGAATGAGAAAAGGAAAAAATATTTGAGAAACTTGGATCGTAGAAGGGTTACCAGGAATAAATTTTTTTTAATAGGAAGAAAACTCCTTGAATTACTACTATGGTTCTTTGCTTAATCAGCCACCCTTAACCCTACCTCCTTCTTCCTAGAAAACAAGGCCAATTTGCAAGCAGTTAAAAACATATGTTCATTATCAATTCAATTCCCTTTTGTTATCCTCTTAGTACAATCTCCTCAACCTAGGAATTAGGAATCATTTGATTTTTCTTTTTTTCCTCCCAGAGTTGGAGACCAAACCTACAACCAATAATACTATATCAACAGAGGATTTTTCTAAAAAACATTTATCACAGGATGCCATTGTAGAAAAACTCACTGAGAATGGTCTATGGGACCCCAGAATGGGAGGATCATGGAAATGGGGCGACAGGATACTGAGACTGCAGTATAGTCAGCAGAGTCCTGTAGGCCAAAGAACAGTTAAACACAAGAAAATCCCCACTATTCAGAAAGGCTTTGGGTTTGGGTCTGTTCTTCCAGAACCAAAAGTTAGCACAGAAGAGCCCCATGGCAAATACCAAACACATGATGGACATTTTACAGAGGGTTTAGATTTGATCACAGATACCCATCTGAGGAAGGAAATTTGCAACGATACAGAAGACAGCAAAGTCATAAGCCCTGCCTCAGAACTCACTTTAGAGAAAAAAACCAATCATAAAGAGAAACCCTATAAATGTAGTACGTGTGAAAAGGCCTTCCGTTATAGGTCATTACTCATTCAACATCAGAGAACTCACACTAAAGAAAAACCTTATGAATGTAATGAATGTGGGAAAATGTTCAGCCAGCCTTCTTATCTTAGTCAACATAAAAAAATTCACACTGGAGAAAAACCCTATAAATGTAGTGAGTGTGGAAAGGCTTTCATTGCTTCTTCATCACTTATGGTGCATCAGAGAATTCATACTAAGGAGAAACCTTATCAATGCAATGTCTGTGGAAAATCTTTTAGCCAGTGTGCGCGCCTTAATCAACACCAGAGAATTCAAACTGGAGAGAAGCCCTATAAATGTAGTGAATGTGGGAAAGCTTTTAGTGATAAATCAAAACTTGCAAGACATCAGGAAATTCATAATGGAGAGAAACCCTACAAATGTAATGATTGTGGGAAAGCCTTTAGGAATAAGTCATATCTTAGTGTACATCAGAAGACCCATACTGAAGAGAAACCATATAAATGCAATGAGTGTGGGAAATCTTTCAAGAATACCACAATCTTTAATGTTCATCAGAGAATTCATACTGGAGAAAAGCCCTTTAGGTGTAATGAATGTGGAAAAGCCTACAGAAGTAATTCCAGTCTTATTGTGCATATCAGAACTCACACTGGGGAAAAACCCTATGAATGTAATGAATGTGGGAAAGCATTCAATCGTATAGCAAATTTCACAGAACATCAGAGGATTCATACTGGAGAAAAACCCTATAAATGTAATGAATGCGGGAAAGCATTCATTAATTATTCATGCCTTAGTGTACACCACAGAATGCATACAGGAGAGAAACCTTATAAATGTAATGAATGTGGAAAGGCCTTCATGCGTTCTTCATCTCTAATTATACATCAGCGAATTCATACTGAGGAGAAACCTTATCTCTGTAATGAATGTGGGGAATCTTTCAGAATAAAATCACATTTAACTGTACATCAGAGGATTCATACTGGAGAGAAACCATATAAATGTACTGACTGTGAGAGAGCATTTACCAAAATGGTAAATCTCAAAGAGCACCAGAAAATTCACACTGGCGTGAAACCCTACTCATGCTACAACTGTGGAAAATCCTTCAGAACTAAGTCATACCTTATTGTACACCAGAGGACCCACACTGGAGAAAAACCATATAAATGTAATGAATGTGAGAAAGCTTTCACTAATACATCACAGCTTACTGTGCATCAGAGAAGGCATACTGGAGAGAAACCCTATAAATGTAATGAATGTGGGAAGGTTTTCACAAGTAACTCAGGCTTTAATACCCATCAAAGGACACATACTGGGGAAAAGCCATTTAAATGTAATGACTGTGGCAAAGCATTTAGCCAGATGGTACATGTTACAGAACATCAGAAAATCCATAGTGGAGAGAAACCCTATAAGTGTGATGTCTGTGGAAAAGCCTTCAGGAGAGGTTCATACCTTACAGTTCATTGGAGGACACATACTGGAGAAAAGCCCTACACGTGTAAGGAATGTGGGAAAGGTTGTATTACTCTATCACAGCTAACTCTGCACCAGAGAATTCATACCGGGGAGAGGCCCTATAGATGTGAAGAATGTGGAAAAGCCTTCAGAACTAACTCAGACTTTATTGTGCATCTGAGGATGCACACTGGAGAAAAACCCTATAAATGTAATGAATGTGGAAAAGCCTTTAGGAGTAGCTCCAGCCTTACTGTACATCAAAGAACACATCAGAGAGAAATTCAGTTAATATAGAGAACAGCAAATCATCGTTCAGACAGTAACAAGAATCTTATAAACTGTATATTTTATGAATGTGGGAAAACTTTCAGGAGCAATTCACCAGAAAATACACACTGAAGAGATGCTTTATAAGAATGTAGAAAAGTAGTTGGTCATCTTAAATCTTAGAAATTATAAGAAAATTCATAATAAAAGGGGCATGTGAAAACCTTCATCCAAATTTCATATTTTATTCATTTAACAAGTTGTCTTCAATGATTGCTTTTATATATATATATATATAATATATGTGTATATTCCTTTTGGCCTGTCTATATTTCTTAGGAATCTAGAGGTGCTCTTAATGTATTTGAGATATTAATCTTTTCTCATGTGTGTTCCAAATGTTTTTCTTAACCTAGTATTTGTCTTTGTATTTTTTATATAGTAAAAAATTGTAAGTCTATAATTTTTTATAGTAAAACATCTTTTCCTTTTTATATTCCTGATTTACTCAGTTAAAAGGACCCATGTAATCCCCAGGTTATATATAATCTCTTAAATTTGTTTCTAAGATTTTTATAATTTTATTTTTTACCTTGAGGTTTTAATCCATCTGGACTAGATGGCTGTTCATAGAAAAACAATTCCAAATGCATTAGCCTATGACAGTGTTATGAACCTAAATAAGTAGTACTCAGGGAAGTGCATATTAAAACAACCCACGAGATGTTACTTCCACTTCGTGGAGTTGGCACGAATTAAGAGATGTTTTGCTAGTGGAGATTGGTAAACCATGTGCTCTTACAAAATGGTTATATCAACTTATATTTCCACTTGCAATCCAGCTATATATTTTTTAGATTTTTAAGTAAAAGTTTAAAAGCATTTTGACCCAGCAGTCTCACTTTGAGAATTTGCTGCACAGAAATAGTAGCATCAGTGAAAAGTATATGCATAAGTAAGGATGTTTGTTAAAGTATTATTTATAGATACAGAGATGAAACCCAGCTGCAGACAAAGTGAATGCCAACTAATTGGGGAATGGGTGAATTAACTGTTATATAGCCATACCATGGAACAACATGAGAGTAATTTTTTAAATGAGTTATATTTACAGTAGTTGACTAAAAGGTGTTTCTACAATTTTTTGGTAAGTAATTGCTTTATTACAGAGATGTATATGTACAAAATTTCATTTTTGTTAAAGTAATGATCACATGCATTTGTGTGTATATTTGTGCATGTGATTAGATGATCATGGAAACAGGTAACAAGAATATACACCAAGCTGTTAATATTGGTTACCTCGAAGGGAGGGAGAAAAGGGAAGCATGAGACAAGTGTGGGGAAAGACTAGGATAACAGAAAAATGTATATGCAGTGTTTATAGTATAAAACTACTATGTATTTGTGTAAACATTTGATAACCATGAATGAAGGGATGGTCTCCAAAAAGTTAATGACATTCATTTCAGATTTTTTTGAGAATCCAGTGTTTTTTTGTTTGTTTTACCTTTCTGTGCTTTTCCGTATTTTTCAGTTTTTCTTTCCAGTGAGCATGTAATATTTATGTAAACATGAAAAATCTGTTTTTCTGTGAAGCTAATTTTTTTTTCCTGTGGACACCTGTCATGTCCCAGGAATTACCCTGGATGCTGAGTATACCTTGGCAGGGCAGGAGTGGTCATGGATCTTAAGAGCTTGGGAACTGGTTTGGCTGCTGCCTAGATTCCAAAGAAATTATCCAGCGTTTCACCACCACCCCTCACTCTCTCGCTTTCATTTGGAGGAGGTAATAGAAATTTCAGGTCGATGCAAAATATATCCAAGAATATCTGGAACTTGTGTCCAGGTTATAGACCAGAAGGCTTGCAAGCCTCAGGACAAGTTCCACTTTCAACATGGCACCGAAGGAGATCACAGTGGTGAAAAGGTCTGTGTACAGCCCCACACAACATTGCATTACTGGAGTATAGAGAGGAAAACAGCCAAGGACTCCCAAGTCCATTTTAAAGTATTAGAAATACTTTCCAATACTTTTAGTATTAGAAATACTTTGCAATACTTTTAGTATTGGAAATACTAAGAGAGACCTGCAGTCAAAATGGGAACCCAGAGGCTGTAATCCTGGTCCCAGAAGGCCCTAACAGACCGTGGACCTGACCCCTGAAAAGGACAAGGTATTTAATGGAGACTGAAGGAAAGTCAGATACCCTCCCACAATGTTGTGAAGGGGATCTTGGGTGAGTGATGGGAACTGTCTCCCTAAAATGAATTTGACATTGTGGTTAAAATGACTATTTTGATTGAATTTTAATAGTGAAATTTATTAACTATTACCAGATGTGTATTCTTTGGACAAAATGTACCACTTTCTGATTGGAAAGTTTTGAGAGTCAAACCTTGAAATACTACCCTTAAGAAACTATTGTCAAACAGTCTGCATGACTTGATAAACTCTGTTGGCTGTTCCTTTCTGCCTTCAACCCCTCATCACACCTATACCCATTTTTTTTCCTGTGGACACCTGTCATGTCCCAGGAATTACCCTGGATGCTGAGTATACCTTGGCAGGGCAGGAGTGGTCATGGATCTTAAGAGCTTGGGAACTGGTTTGGCTGCTGCCTAGATTCCAAAGAAATTATCCAGCGTTTCACCACCACCCCTCACTCTCTCGCTTTCATTTGGAGGACGTAATAGAAATTTCAGGTCGATGCAAAATATATCCAAGAATATCTGGAACTTGTGTCCAGGTTATAGACCAGAAGGCTTGCAAGCCTCAGGACAAGTTCCACTTTCAACATGGCACCGAAGGAGACCACAGTGGTGAAAAGGTCTGTGTACAGCCCCACACAACATTGCATTACTGGAGTATAGAGAGGAAAACAGCCAAGGACTCCCAAGTCCATTTTAAAGTATTAGAAATACTTTCCAATACTTTTAGTATTAGAAATACTTTCCAATACTTTTAGTATTGGAAATACTAAGAGAGACCTGCAGTCAAAATGGGAACCCAGAGGCTGTAATCCTGGTCCCAGAAGGCCCTAACAGACCGTGGACCTGACCCCTGAAAAGGACAAGGTATTTAATGGAGACTGAAGGAAAGTCAGATACCCTCCCACAATGTTGTGAAGGGGATCTTGGGTGAGTGATGGGAACTGTCTCCCTAAAATGAATTTGACATTGTGGTTAAAATGACTATTTTGATTGAATTTTAATAGTGAAATTTATTAACTATTACCAGATGTGTATTCTTTGGACAAAATGTACCACTTTCTGATTGGAAAGTTTTGAGAGTCAAACCTTGAAATACTACCCTTAAGAAACTATTGTCAAACAGTCTGCATGACTTGATAAACTCTGTTGGCTGTTCCTTTCTGCCTTCAACCCCTCATCACACCTATACCCTGTGTGCCTTACCTCCCCAAGAAAGGAGCAAAGCAGTAAGGTCAGCAGGTTAAATTGACATAAGAACTGAAAATGTCCATTGGATTTGGGTGCAGAGATAACGCAGGGCACCTTTACTAGAGCAGTTCCATGAACTGAAAGGTGCCAGAGCCTGGTTCCAGTGTGTAGTGTTATCACGTTAGAGGTTTAATCTGCATCACCTTACGCTCTACTGATGTTGAGTCCCTTTCTAGGTGTTTACTGGCTTCTTGAAGACCCTCTTTTGAGAAGTGCCATTCAAGACTCTCCCATTTTTTAAATGGATAACTCTTTCTGGTTATTTGCAGGTTATTAGAATATCTTTCTATATTCTAGATATTTTTTTTCAGTTCAGGTCTGCATGGTGTGTTAGGCAGAATTCTAAATTGCTCCCTAAACTTCTGGCCCCTGGTATGCAAGAGGTTCCCAGTTACCCAGTCAAACACTAATCTAGGTACTTTTATGAAGGGATTTTGCAAATATAACTGAAGTCCCAAATCAGTTGACTCAGAATAATGAAATTACCCTCAGTGGGCCAGACCAAATCAATTGAGATCTTAAAATGTGTGGCACTCCTCCTGGTGAGTGAGATTGGGAATATGAGGGGGAGTCAGTGTGAGCCATGTTCTTCATTGCTGACCTTGAAGACAGAGGGGCCACATGACAGGAATGTGCGCCCTGTAGGACCTGAGAGCAGCTTGTGACTGAGCCCAGCAAGGAAACAGGAACATCAGTCCTGTAACTTCAAGGAGCTGAATTTTGCTAACAAGTTGATTTAGCTCAGAAATGGATTCTTCCTCAGCCTTCAGACAAGAATCAACCCAGCTGACTCACTGATTTCAGCCTTTAAGACCTGAGCAGAGAATCCAACCTCACTGTGCTTGAACTCCTGACCCACAGAGGTGTGGGCTAATAAACAGTTGTTGTTTTAAGCCACTGTTCCCATTAATGCGTTATGCAGCAGTAAAAAGCAAATATACATGATATATGTCTTTCTCCTATTTTTTACTTTTAACCTAATCTGTGACCTTATATTTACAGTATGTCTCCTGTAAGCAGTATCCATTTAGGGTCTTATCTTTATCTAGTCTGACAATCTCTGTAGTTTAATTAGTGAGTATAATCCATTTTCATTTCATGTAATTACTCATTGGGTGTAAGTCTGCTTGTGTTACCTTGTTTCTTCCATTTCTCCTTTATTGCTTTTCTTTGTATCAATCAAATATACTTCATTATCTCATACTCTACTCTATTCAACTTAATTATGTATTCAGTTATTATTTTGGTTGCTACCCTAGAGCAGCAGGACTGTTTTCATAATCTAAGGCATTATTTACCTTTTTCATTCTCATTTTTCCTACTCATTTTCTCATGAGTATAGATTAAGCTGCATGGCATGAGATATTGCAAAATATTTAATGCGAAAGAAGATCTCAGAATTCAGCTGTCTTCTATTGAGCCATCGTTACTGAGTGGACTGTGTCCCTCACCCCTCAAATTCATGTGCTGAGACTCTGACTCCCAAGTGCCCAAGAATGTCTGCTTTAGTACATAGGCCCTTTAAAGAAGTGATAAGTTAAAAGCCACCTTTCCACAAGGAGGCTTTCCTTGCTGCTCAGATGGTAGAGTCTGCCTGCAATGCAGGAAACCCGGGTTCGATCCCTGGGTCCAGAAGATCCCCTGGAGGAGGGCATGGCAGTCCACTCCAGTATTCTTGCCTGGAGAAGCTTATGGACAGAGAAGCCTGGTGGGCTACAGTCCATGGGGTTGCATTGAGTCAAACACGACTGTGTGACTAATGTACAAGTTAAAATGAGGCTGTTAGGGTGGTTCCTAAATACAGTCTGACTGGTGTCCTTAAGAGGAAACATGGATGGACAGAATCCACCAGCAATGCACACTCAAAGGGACAACCATGTGAAGAGGCCACAGGAGGGTAGCTACCAGCAAGCCAAGGAGAGGGGCCTCAGGAGAAACGAGCCTTGCAGACACCTGGCTCCTGGACTTCTGTCCCCAGAACCGTGAGTAGATAAACTCCTGTCATTTAGCCATTTCGTCTGTGGTGCTTTTGTTATAGCAGACCTCGCAAACTATTCCAGTCAAGCATTAAAAGAGATTTACCAAAAATTTCAAACACCACCACTCTTAGCACTAATTTTTTGTTTTGAAAGTATTTTTAATATCATATTGTAAGTTTAGTATTTTAAATCAATAAAACAGTAAACATTTTTCCAATTTTAGTTTCAAATATAGTAAATATTGATATGATTTATAAAAATAAAAAGTCTTTGGTTTCCTTAATTTTTTAAATTGTAAGGTTGTCCTAATATTGAAACATCTGAAAAATCATTACCCCTAAAATGTCTTTGACTCACTGGAGCACTCTTGAAATTAGTATTTCAATATTTCAAAGCAATGAAAAAAAATTATGGTTTAATTCCCTTGATACTCTGCCTTTGTTCCATTGTAGTCATATATTTTATTTCTGTTTTAAACTCCAAAAGATATTATTATCACTATTTTAAACTGTTTACTCATATTTATTCACGTATTTCCCTATTCCTGTGTTCTTAGTTCTTCCCTGACTTTCCTCATTCTAACTGGATCATGTCCCCTTTGCCTGGTTATCAGAGCATCCAGTGGCTTATCTCAGCTTTTGTCTTGACTGTATCTTTTTTTTTTTTTTGGTATATTTACTTTGCATTCATTTAGGTAGGATATTTTCATTGGGATAAGGGTTCTAATCTGGTGTTTGCTTTTCATTATAGCTAGTTTTGGGGATCTTTTTCATAACCTAAAATAAAATGGCATTCCACTGTCTCTCACTGTGGTCCAGGTCTCTCTTAAAGCTTCCTCCATCTCCCATCTCTTTCTTCTCTGTGTGCATCAAACTATATACCTCCACTGTCTTAATCTGCTAATAAACCCACATTTTAAATTTTGAACTTTAGTCAGATTTTCTTTATTTCTGGAATTTTTGTCCTCTCTTTATGTGGATTGTAGGTATCTGCTGAAATTCGCCATTCTTTTCTCCTGACTATATTAATAATATTCATTTCAAGTCCCGGACTATAGTAGCTACACTTTGGAACCTACTCCTATGTCTCTTGTTTTTCTTGCTATCTAGTCAGCTGTTATCTTTTTTTTTTTTTATGGAAGATATTTGCTTTATATGATTTTTTAATACACCTACTAAATATTAGTAAAATATTTCGCTTGATGCCAGCTATTGTAGGTATAAAAATTGCAGAGATCCCTGGTTTATCTTCCTCTAGAGAGAATAAGGTTTTATTTTAACAGAGTACTAGTGGATCACGTTAAAGTTGGTCTGTCTCAGTTTTGTCCTTGCTCTAGAGCATGGTTCTCTTGGAATCTCAGCGCAAGCTCCAAGGCCTTTTCCAAGCCCGTCTCACTTGGTAGAGCTTGATCATGAACTGTAATCTCTATCTTCCCTGTACTGTGCCAGCTGCTAAAATCAGCTCATCCATTTAACCTCTCCTAACCTCACTTTTGGAGAAGGCAATGGCACCCCACTCCAGTACTCTTGCCTGGAAAATCCCATGGATGGAGGAGCCTGGTAGGCTGCAGTCCATGGGGTCGCTAAGAGTTGGACATGACTGAGCGACTTCACTTTCACTTTTCACTTTCATGCATTGGAGAAGGAAATGGTAACCCACTCCAGTATTCTTGCCTAGAGAATCCCAGGGATGGGGGAGCCTGGTGGGCTGCCGTCTATGGGGTCACACAGAGTCAAGACACGACTGAAGCAACTTAGCAGCAGCAGCAACCTCACTTTCCCTGGTGGCTTCCCCAGTGGCTCAGAGGGTAAAGAATCTGCCTGCAGTGCAGGAGACCTGAATTCGATTCCTTGGTTGGGAAGATCCCCTGGAGAAGGAAATGGCAACCCGCTCCAGTATTCTTGCCTGGAAAATCCCATGGACAGAGGAGTGGCAGGCTACAGTCCTTGGGGTCGCAAAAAGTCAGACACAACTGAGCAACTAACATGCACACATAACCTCACCTTAAAAAGGTGCTGCTTTTTTACAGGGTTTCTCTTGTTTCACAGCTTGGAAGTCAGCTAAAGGTTTGAGGGGAAATAACTGTAAACCTTTCTCCTCTAGGATATCACCCCTTTGTCTCCCAGTGACACCCCTAAATTCTGACAGTAAGAGAGGAATTTTCTCCCTGCTCTCCATAAACAGAGGACAAGCCAGGTAAATGTAAGCCCAGCTCCTACACTTCGTTTCTATCCAGGATCTAAGTTGATGTCCATCAGCTTTTGTTCAATCGCTCAGTGCTGACAACACAAGCTTAAATTTTGAAGCCCTGGTGGCAGAGACGGAAGCTCTGCAAATACGCCCATCATCCCAGGCTGCCCATTCCCAAGGCTTGTTCACTTTCTGCAACTGCTGACTGTCCAGCCCTCCAGCCACGGGCTCCGCAGTGCTAGGTCCCTAATATGGTTACCACCCCACTACGAGACCAGTCAGACACTTGGTGGCAAGTTAGTGCCACTGGATCCCTTCTGTTATGAAAACAACACCAATTCATAGGACTGAATCAACTCATATTCTAGCTATTTGCTTTCCTTTCCTGCTTGCAAGGTCTCAGACAAAACCACTCACTCTTTTGGGGCTCATAGAGTGTTTGATTCATCCATGTGATAACATCCATATAATAAACAAGGAGTTTTATCCTTGTTTATCCTTTATCAAACTTTACTGCAGAGGAGGTTAATGGAGTGTGCATATTCTCACAGGATCCACAAGTCGTATCATCAACCACGTCCCCAGAAGCTTCCAGGGTGATGGACACTGGAACTGGAATGGCCTGTTGAAGGCATGCCATAAGTGCCAGTGTAGGCCACACTTTGTGGAACAGTTAATTCAAGAAACATTGATAGTCATTGATAATCCCTTTGAGATGTAAACTGCAGCTGCTGCCAAGGGACCAGGCAGCAACAAGAGGAGCCAGCCCTGCTACAGGGATATCTGATCCTGATCTCTAGGAGCGGGTGGGGCTATTACTGCAGTGGGGGAAGGGAGGCATATGTTTGGCACCCAGGTAATTCCCCATTGTCTTAGAATAACCTCCTAGTACCAACTCACCCATCTTGGTGGTGAATAACGAACACAGCAGTCATAGCCTGAGGAGCACACGGCAACCAGGGCCCCAAGGATGAATGTCTGAGTCTTACCACTGGGTAAGCCACCAAGATGAGTACAGGTGCTGGCTGAGGTTGAGGAGGCAACAGTGAATATAAATTACAACCTTAAGACCAGCAGCAGGGAGAGAGGAGACTGTAGTTCATCCCCCTTGTAAATTTCTTCCAGGAAAACAGACCCTCCAGAATCCTGGTGTTGCTTCTTCCAAAAGTTATATGAAGTGAATCCAGGTGATGAAACGGTGAGCTGCCCAGTCCCCACTTTCAGAACTGAAGTGTTTATTCTACACACCCTAGACATACCCTAGACATGCTGTTGGCAGGCAGTCCTGAGGTTGAGAGTCACCTCACCCCTGAAGCAGACCTGTTCCCAGGACAGCCCACATCCAACAACTTGTTGACCCAGGAATAGAGATCTGGCCTTTCCACTTACTGCTGAGGCAGTTGTGAACTTGGAGCTCTTCATGGGGTCAGTTGATGTGTTCACTGACCTGCGTAACAGCCGTCTCCTCTCTCTATCCAGTCCTGCTTCCTTCTCTTGTGATCCCAAAACCCTCCATGCAAAGATCCACTCAGAGTCGGCTGGGGAACCCAACCTGGAGTATTCTTCCTCCTTCTTCTCATATTTCAAAAATCTAGACTCTGCTTCTGGAAAAGAGCAGCTAAAACTGCTGTTGATTCTTCACTGTTATAAACAATTTTAATAACCCTACAGGAAAATCACTGCAAATATCCTTAACTGTTTTCCATGGGGTCATAAAAATAGAATTTCTGGGACAAAGTGCACATATTAGTAAGGCCTTTTAATACACATGCCAAATGCCTTCTAAAAGCCCTGACTGTGACCAGTTACATATGAGGGTGCCTCCTGCCCCATATCTTTGCCAATACTGGGCAATTGCATTCTTTTTAATAATTGCTATTTTGACACTGCCTTTACCAATTTGGGGGCCTTCCCTGGTGGCTGAGAGGTTAAAGCATCTGCCTCCAATGCGGGAGACCCGGGTTCAATCCCTGGGTCGGGAAGATCCCCTGGAGAAGGAATTGGCAATCCACTCCAGTATTCTTGCCTGGAGAATCCCATGGACGGAGAAGCCTAGTAGGTTATAGTCCACGGGGTCGCAAAAAGTCAGACACGACTGAGCAACTTCACCTTCACCTTTACCAATTTGGAGAATTTTTGCATCCCATACAAATTGGAAAAGGAATCTCCATGTAAAATTCTTTCCATGTAAAATATCTATACATTCCATTGAACTCTCCAGGCCAGAATACTGGAGTGAGTAGCCATTCCCTTCTCCAGGTGATCTTTCCAACTCAGAAATTGAACCCAGGGTCTCCTGTATTGCAGGCAGATTCTTTACCAGCTGAGCTACTAAGGAAGCCCATGAAATCTCTAGAAGAAGGAAATGAGCTTTTGAGAACAGCAAAATAACTGAGGAGAGCAGGATCCCAATCTTCAAAAGAAAACTCTCAACTCCTGCTAACCCATCTGCACCAGGGATTTCCCTGAAACCACCATGTGAGCAGAGCACCACCCTGTCACTTTAGTTGATATTTTCACCATAGAAAATCCTGACATTCCACATCCCCAGGCAGTAGATACACCAGGAAACCCAGGTACATCCAGAAATGGGATAAGAGGATTGGTGCAACAGCAGATTCTGGACTCGAGTCGCCTGAGGAGAAAGCTGTTGTCTCCCTCACAGTGGTTTGTTTCTCTGTGGGGCCAGTGCTCATGGCTTTACAAGGCAGAAGGGAAGGAAATTAGTGTACTCGGGCCAGAGCTTCTAAAATTTATGTTCTTCATCCACGTTGTCCAGAAAAGAAAAGTGAACATTCACCAGAAGGGAAAATTGGTGAGCAATAATAAACAGAACAGTCAATAGAAACAAATCCAGAAATGATCCAGACCTGGAGTGAACAGTCAAAACTGCTGTGATTCATATGTTTAGAAAGCTAGAAGGAAAGAGGGTTACAACTGATTTTCAAAACATCTGGGATAGAATATTTCAAAACAAAATCTGCCAGAAATCAAGTGGACATTTTAGAACTGCAAGATAAAATATTTGAAATTCATATTACTAAACAGAAACAGACGGACATTGAGAACAGACTTGTGGTTGCCAAGGGTGAAAGGAATGGGGAGTGTTGGATTGGGAGTTTAGGATTAGCAGATGTAAATTATTATATGGAGCTTCCCTGGTGGCTCAGCAGCAAAGAATCCACCTGTAATGGAGAAAAGATGTGTTCAGACCCTGGATAAGGAAATGACAACCCATTTCCAGTACTCTTGCCTCCAGTACTCTTCCATGGACAGAGGAGCCTGGTGGGCTACAGTCCATGGGGTCACAAAAGAGTTGGACACACCTTGGTGACTAAAAAACAAATGGATTACTACAACCTTCAACAATTTTTTAAAAACCTGTAAAGGGGAGAATCTGATTACTCCTCTATTTGAAAAAATCTCCATTTGGTATTTTGGTAGATTTTAACTGTAACAATCTGATAGATAAAATTTGATATATCCATGCAATGGAATATAATTAGGTGCGGGGGTCCAGCCTCCGCAGGATCCAGGGATACCCTCGGGATGGGCAACGTCGGCGTAGTGGAGAAAGAAGTGGAGAAAAAAGTGGAGAGAGAAGTGAAGAAAGAAATGGACACTCAGACTCAGGCCTTGGATGCAGGCTCAGGAAAGAATGCCAATTTTATTTTTGCAAGGTATCAGATTATATAGGTCAGGTTTGTGCATCAGGTCATGGAACAATAATCATTATAAATGAGGGATTAGTACATAACAGTGTGGTCAAAATGGTCAGTACGTTCTCACAGGGGAGGTTTCCATGAAAAATCACCGTCAAAAAGGTCAGTATGTTCTCACAGGGGATGTTTTCTATGAAAAATCACCATACATCATCTTCTTGCCTTTTGAGGCCTGACAAGAATTGTTATAACTCCTGAAGGCCCACAGGTGCCTCGCTTGCTGTTACCAAGTTTTCCACAAACCATTAACTGTAGAAAGGTTATGTTGCCAAAATTATTCATGCGATTCTTTAAACCTCAGTCTCCCTATTATGATTGGTGCTTATAGCTTCATCTATTGTCTAGCAGGTCTATTACCTCACTCACACACAAACACTGTGGCTCCTTCGAAGTAGGTCATGTGGCGGTCAATTTTATTTACAGTTTCCATACAATTTCCTACTCCTACTGATTCTGAACTTTAAACCTAGTTGAACTATTAATTTAAGAAATCATTGTTATTCTTTTAAAACTAATGCACTCCCAGGTACACCATGGGCAGGGGATGAGGAATAGCAGTCTGGCACTGAAATTTACCCTTACTACCGAATATAATTTGCAGCTGGAGTTCTTTAAAAAGTGCAAATCTAGGGTTGGGGCTTCCTACGAGGTATGTGATGTTTCTTGTCTCTCCAAGGATGTGTTTTGTGATTACATGGGTGAACATTGCTTGGAAAATACCATACATTGGGTCTTTGGAGGCCACAGGCTGTACACTCATTCCCAGAAAGGACAGTAAAACGAAACAGAAAAGTACACAAACTGAAAGCTGGCACGCAGAGGGTATAGTCGGGGTTTTTCCGGAAATTCCCCTGGTTCTCATTCCTCCTTGGGATTGTGAACCTTCACCCAGATCCTTGTCATGGGCTTCACCCAGATCCTTGTCATGGGCTTCACCCAGATCCTTGTCATGGGCGGGGAACCTTCACCCAGATCCTTGTCATGGGCGAGGCGCCGGATTGGAGTAGATGTTGTCGCCCCCGACAATTAGGCACTAAAAAAGAATGGAGTGTTGATACATACAGCAACATGGATGAATCTTGGAAATATGCAAAAACTATGGGAAAGTGGTTGAGTAAGCCATGCTTGCATCCACACCAGAAAGTACTGTGTAGCTGTAAGAAAGATCTCAACAAACTGACGTGGAGTGATTTCCTTTTTGCTAAGCTAAAAAAGCAAAGGGCAAAATAATTATAGTGTGCTATCCTTTATCTAAGAAAGAAAAGGGTGTAATAGAATAAACATATACCTGCTCATTTGTGCGAAAGAATGCAGGAAGGATCAACCAGAAACTGAAAAGATTAGTTACCTACAGCTGTAGTTGATGAAGGGCTGGAAAGAAGAGGGCAATGAGTCTGGGTAATAGAGATGACAAGAGAGTGACCCAGTTTTTAGTATACCCTTTCACACAGCTCTGGCACTTAGAACCATGGTAATATTTTACAAATGCTGAAGTTTAAAGAAAATAAAAGTAATCAGGTGTGTGCCTGCATGAACCAGAAATGGAATATAAAAGTAACAACCTAACTGTAGTACAGATAAATAGTATAACCAGGCATGAAGGACTTGGGGAAGAGAAGAACTAATGTTAATGACTTTGCAAAACAGTATTTTGCCTGTAAAGCTAAAGGCAAAAACAAAAAGCCATACACATATAAGGTAATCCTCTTAGTAAATCTTTTCTTACAGGTGTATAGGTTAATAAATCTGAAACACATATGTGTATGTTTACATATGTATAATAAGTGCATATATTATGACTAATGAGAGCTGTGTTTCTCAGTGTCCGAGAAGCTACAAATAATGAAAAGGAGGATGACAGCCCATTGTAATGAGCACACCCAACAGCCAGATCTTGATTTCTTAAAACCATACTCCAAAAACAGGAACCAGAGCTCCTTGGAGAAATGGTTTTCTGGTTAATTCCTGGTGCAGGGAAACTAAAAAATAATCCTGGAACATCTTGTGTTAGAAACTTTAAAAGTGCTGAAAACAGGATGCAGATGTCAAAAGGCCACATGAACCAACCAGAAGGACTTGTAGCCGAAGCTGGGAGACTTTCAGAAACATTATGTAAAATGATATTCTATGGATTAAAAGAGTTTCCCTGGTAGCTCAGATGGTGAAGAATCTGCTTGCAATGTAAGAGACCTGGGTTCAATCCCTGGGTTGGGAAGATCCACTGGGGGAAGAAATGGCAACCCACTCCAGTATATTTGCCATGGACAGAGGAGCCTGGTGGGCCCCAGTCTATGGGGTCGCCAAGAGTCAAACAGGACTGGGCAACTAATACACATGAGTTAAAACTATAAATTTAAAAAATATCCATGAATCTGTATTGATGCAAATAAATAAATGAATATGTTATACCTAAGTAAATGCTGTTTTTGTTTTCACCTTTTTGATCCTGAGGGATCTTAGTTCCCTAACAAGGAATCGAACCAGTGGCCCCTACAATGGAAGTGCAGAGTCTTAACTAGCCACCAGGGAAACCCCAAGAAGTACCACTTCTTTCCTGTAGAAGAATTATGTTGATGAACATAGATGGGAAAAGGGAAACAGAAAATGACCATGGGACAACACCACAGTCATATTTGTTGCAGTCAAGTCTGGATGCTAAAATTGGTGCAGGTTTGAAGAGAAACAGCTTGTATAGCCTGAAAGCATTTATCCCCGAAATATTTATTAATTACCAAGGGGCAATGGCACCCCACCCCAGTACTCTTGCCTGGAAAATCCAATGGACGGAGTAGCCTGGTGGGCTGCAGTCCATGGGGTCGCTAACAGTCGAACCGACTGAGCGACTTCACTTTCACTTTTCTCTTTCATGCATTGGAGAAGGAAATGGCAACCCACTCCAGTATTCTTGCCTGGAGAATCCCAGGGATGGGGGAGCCTGGTGGGCTGCCATCTTTGGGGTCACACAGAGTCGGACACGACTGAAGTGACTTAGCAGCAGCAGCAGCAGCAAGGGGGAAATAGTAGCATATAGTGGAGGACCGCCATGGAAAGCATAACTAAATGAAGTCAGCATTCTCCAGTAACAAGACACACTGACAACAGCAATGTGAAACCTGAGAACAGAGTGGATGAAAAGTGACATATGCCCCAGACAGAACGCCACCACAGTTTTTCCTGAAGCACATTTGGGTGATAAAACTATGAAGCAAGGAAGTCCTTTCCATAGACATCCAGGTGGACTGCTTGTGGGGGAGGAAGGCAGATGTCGAGCTCTTGGGGTGGCTGGCAGGTCTGGGGGGAGCAAGGGTTTGCGATCCTTCTCTTTGTTTTGTGCCAATTTCTATAACTGCTGTACTTTACAGCAAAGAAGGTTTAACACATACAGGTGGACACTCGTGTATGTGGTGGTGGTTTAGTCGCTAAGTCATGTCCGACTCTTGCGACCCCATGGACTGTAGCCTCCCAGGTTCCTCTGCCCATGGAATTCTCCAGGCAAGAATACTGGAGTAGGTTGGAAATCTGGAAAGAAATACATCAAAATCTGGAAAGAAATACATCACATTTTCGCACCGAGCGAACCGGGGACTTTGGACCGTTTAGGATTTGTTCGCGGAGAAGGCAATGGCACCCCACTCCAGTACTTTTGCCTGGAAAATCCCATGGATGGAGGAGCCTGGTAGGCTGCAGTCCATGGGGTCGCTGAGAGTTGGACACGACCCAGTGACTTCACTTTTACTTTTCACTTTCATGCATTGAAGAAGGAAATGGCAACCCACTCCAGTGTTCTTGCCTGGAGAATCCCAGGGACGGCGGAGCCTGGTGGGCTGCCGTCTATGGGGTCGCACAGAGTCGGACACGACTGAAGCGACTTAGCAGCAGCAGCAGCAGGATTTGTTCGTGCTTTACAGAGGGTAGTGGGATTATTGATTTTAATTGTTACTGCACACTTATGTAATGTTCAAAAATGACGGAGGATGGGGCGAAGGGTGGACACAGGAGCATCTAATTTTATGCTAAGTTCCAAAGTCATCTCCCAGCTGTGCCCGCCGATTTCAGGTTTTGTTCCCCTCTTGAAGGAAATGGCAACCCACTCCAGTACCCTTGCCTGGAAAATCCGATGGACGGAGAAGCCTGATGCGCTACAGTCCATGGGGTCGCAGAGTCGGACACGACTGAGCGACTTCACTTCACTTCACTTCACTTCACTTAACGGTTTTCAGCGGCGGGAATCCGGTACTGCACTCACCCGACTCCCGCACCGGCCAGACTTTGGGTTTTGCAGCTGCTTCCCTTCCTGGGCTTGGGTGGGCCGGGAGCCCCGGGAGCTCGCACAGCCAAGTCCTCCGCCCAATTCTCGCTCTTTTTCTGTTTGACCGGAAGTTTATCGGGAAAGCAAAGAAGTCCAAGAAGCGACCTGGATGGGCGGGACTGAGGAGCCTTAAAGGATCAAAAGTGAGGTATCCTTTGTGACCTCGTGGCGCAATGGTAGCGCGTCTGACTCCAGATCAGAAGGTTGCGTGTTCGAGTCACGTCGGGGTCACATTTTCGCACCGAGCGAACCGGGGACTTTGGACCGTTTAGGATTTGTTCGTGCTTCTGTGCTCCTATTCCTCTGCAATGGTGTCGTTTTCTTATCTGACTGGGGTGACTTGGAAGACTCCTGGGGGTGTGAACCGACCACTGCAGCCCCTTGTCACCCGAAGGGCTATTTTAAAAAGAGATAAATAGTACAGGCTTCCCTGGTGGCTCAGTTGGTAAAGAGTCTGCTTGCAATGTGGAAGACCTGGGTTCAATTCCTGGGTCAGGAATACCCCTTGGAGAACGAAAGGGCAACCCACTCCAGTATTCTTGCTGAGAGAACCCATCCCGTGGACAGAGGAGCCTGGTGGGCTACAGCCCAAAGGGTCCAAAAGAGTGGGACTGGACTGAGTGATTAACACACAAACAGCACAACAGAAGACAGGACAAGAGGGTTATTATTGGGAAACTAAATGTAAATTATTTTTAAACACATAAAAATAACTTCTTTATATGATTAGAGAAATGCACATTAAAATTCAACAAGTTATTTTTAATCTGTGAGACTAACCTATGATCAAAAAGCTTTTATTAAATTACATTGCTCGCATACTCAAAGCTATGGAGATAAAGGAACATAGCCCAAGACCAGAGGAAATTAAAATTATAAAAGACTACTTTTCAGCCAGTTTAGAAAAGTTTCCTAGCGTATTTTTCCGTATTGCTTCAAGTTCCTTTTGCTGTAGACTTTTCCCGGGAGTGTGTTCACCTTTCCTAGGGTGGGTAATTCCCACCACCTGGATGGATAATCATGCTGCTCCATCCTCTGCATCGGTAATCTCCTCTCATATTGTCTCCTGTTTTCATATTCTCTCTGCCCTTTGGGCATCTTCTCAGGCATGTCCGCCATCTGGGATTCCATGCTCTGCAATTTCAGAGAGCACTTGATCCTGCTATTGTCATTTCAGTTTCCAAAAGGCATCCCCTGTCTTACTCTCCTCTCTTTTAAACTCAAAGACAGTTGCCCCATAAAGCTTTTCAAACCTCATTTTAAAGAGGCCACACCTTGAAGGAAGTCTCATACTATTTTTCTGGGGAAAAAAAATCTGAACCTTTCCATCATTTTCATTGTTATATCTTTCTTCTGTCATGAACTAGTCTCTTTTCCTAGTTCTTCAGAATTTAAAAATAAACAAACAACATGCTTTTATCTCTTACTCATACTCTGAAATTACTCTTGGCCTTCTCTAAAATCTGTTCAAGAGGCATCAGATGGGGCTGTGCTATGCATGGTCTCTCTCTCTGTTCCCTAGGGGTTGGGGGAGCATATCCCTTCTCAAATCTGCTGATCAGAGAACAGGTTGGGGCACAGCACCCATCCCCATCTCCCAGTGCTCAGGAGGCTATCCCCTAGGGCTTTCTTGCAGTAACCTTTTCTCCTCTTCGTGAGGTTCCCCTGCTACTGTGAACCAGTGGAAGCAATACTTAATCCAAGAGATGTCACATTTCAGCATGAGTTTAAACTTAAATGTCTTAAGTGGGTCTTGCCTCCTTGGCTAAGGCAGAAAACAACCCCTTTCTATTCACTTAAATCTCCTAAAAGTAACATTTTAATTTAATACCAAACAAACACTCTGAAATCTCTTAGACTGTTCTTCTTTCAAGAATCTTACATTCAGGGACTTCCCTGGTGGCCCATTAGCTAAGACTGCACTCCCAGTACAGGGAACTGGGTTCAATCTCTGGTCAGGGAACTAAATCCCACATGCCATAACTTCCACTGCAATGAAGGGTTCATGCTGAAACTGAAGATCCTGCATGCAACTAAGACTTGGTGCAGCCAAGTAAATAAATAATTTTTAGAAAAGAATTTTATGTTCAAATCTATTTTGTAGATATTCTAGCCTAAGAATTAGTTCTAAGCAAACTTTATTAAAGTTTTAATGGTGTCCTTCAAGTTTCTCATGTGAATTGATAAAAATTCTCTTTTTGTATATTCATAAGTCAAATTGTAAAAGGTTGTAATTGTCAGATAATATTTTAGCAATACAATCTCATTTTTGTTATAAAAGTGGATTTTCAGTTACCAGTTTTAACTCTCAGTTCATTTATTACACATGAATAAGCACTTATTCCCCCAGTTGAGAAAACAAAGCAGCATACATTATTAGAAAAACTGGGGCAAGGGTATTTTTTGATGGTTAAAGTATCACTTTTTAGAAAGAAAAAGTAGGGATAAAGAGAAAGAAAAAGAAAAATTGTCTTAAAGTTAACTTCAAAGGTTTATTCCACCAGCACCAAGGGATCAAATATTTTTTAAAAAATTTAACTCCTAGATATTGTTCTGTTCCATTAATCTAGTTACACATTCCTGCTTCACACCAAACTAGCTGTATTGCTTCATTTTGAAAGGAAGGTAGCATTTTAAAATGGCATACAGGCTTCCCTAGTGGTCCAGTGGCTAAGACTCATGCTCCCAGTGCAGGGGACCTGGGTTTGATTCCTGGTCAGGGAACTAGGTCCCACCCACATGCTGTAACTAAGACCCAATGCAACCAAACAAATATTTTTAAAATGAATTTTTTAAAATGAAGCTGGCACAGCCTTGCCACAAATACAGTATATGATAAAATTTTTCTTTGGCCCATTGCCTCTCCCACTGAGGACATGTCAGCTGGCCAGAGAGATGTTCTCCCAATAGATGCTGAGCTACCGGTGCTGTATGTGTTGTCTCCAAGGAATCAGGATTAGAAGCAAATGGGACTGGCCGTTTTGTTTCAGAGTGTGTTCTAAACATGTACAAGGTGAGCTGAGATCATAAAGTGACTGTTTCCTATCATTCCTCAGAAAGGTGTTGAGTTTCTAGTTCTCCTTCTCATGGATGATGGAGCAAAGGTGGGTGAAGAGAGTGAGAGACAAATCCAGTTAAGAAACACTCCCCCAGACTGTGATTACAACCATCCTATGTAACAGTCAAGTCTCTGAACATGAATTAAAGTTGAAGCCACTTCCCTCCCAGTCTTGCTGAAGTTTCTCTGAGCGCTTCTGAGTCAGGGCAGGGAAGGGAGGATAAACAGAGATGCAGAGAACTCTCCATGGTCAGTATCTCTAGCAGCACCCTACTCTCTCCTACTTTGGTGGAATTTTAAGAGACTCCCTCAGGGCTGAGGATTTCACTTAGCCCCAGAGAAAATAGTATTTCAGCTCATTGCTCTCTACTGGGGAAGCCTTTAGGATGCTCTTTTATGTGATCAGCCCTCCAGGCCACCCCTCAGATGTCACCTAAGAGGACCTTCCCCCAAACTCTCAGCCCCCTATCCCCTACCACAGACACACAGAACATGTCTAGATCATGGGAAGAATTCTTGCATCTTTTGCCCCCAAATTTGTGCTTTAAAAAGCGTGCATATACCTTTTTACTTCTGGGCTGCACCATGCAACAAGTGGCATCTTGGTTCCCTGACCAGCAACCAAACCCACACTCCCTGGAGTGGAAGTGCAGAGTCTAAATCGCTGGACCACCAGGGGAGCAAAAATATACACCAGACCGCTGAGTACCCCTCCAAACACCAGGGGACCCATGTCAAGCTGCCCAGGCAGCCTGTTAAAATCACTGTTACTAGGTTTGATCTGTGGGACAAGCCACCTCCCCACCATCTTTCCAAAAGCTTAGAAATCCTTTTCAGTCCTTTTCAGGACCACTTTGATGTTCTCACTATAGGTGAGGAGTTTAAGAGTCCCCCAACAGTTTCTCAGCCACTTTTTTTGGTGGGGGGGGTCAATTTTGCATGGCGGCCTGCCTCATATCTCACTTTAGGTATCTGATCTCTGCTGTCTTAGATTCTTAGCAGAAATACCCATTTTAACACCATGTTGCACTTAGCCAATGGAAGGGGTGGACATGGGCAGCATTCTTATCTGCACAAGAGTGGAGTAGCTCCAAGGTCATGCCTGGCACGCTGCTCTGGGGCGGCTCTACCAGGATCTGCCTCCCATCTGTCCCTGAGACGTCAGCGCGCCAGGCCCGGCTCCCTCCCTGGCCTCTCTTGCCAGACCCACACTCCCGTAGAGGGGTGTGTACACCAACCCTTAGAGCACCTCCAGCCTAGTCGGAGGGCGCTGTCCAGACCTCAGTGCTGAAACACCTTGGTTCTCGCCGTCCTTGAAGGAAGTGGAGCCACAGCCTGCAGCAGCCTCCCCCCTACCCCTACCCAACCCCCAGGACACGCAGATTCAATGATCCACAGCAATGCACTGATGCCTCAGCCCTGCGACCACAGACCACACCAGGCCTTTGAACCCTCAGCATCTCCTCAGGAGGTCTGATCTTCCCTAAGGAATCTCACGGAGAGCCAATGGCTTGGCATAAACTCTCAGTCCAATTCCCCGAGCAGGGGAAAGTCTCAAACTCAGACCTAACGTGCGAGCTGGGATTTGGGGGCTGGCCACAAGGAAGCTCCTCCCTCTTTCTAGGGACACAACCCTTTCCAACAAATCCTAGAATTCCAAGAAATCCTAAACCCCTCACAGGCACATTCCAGGTGTAAAGACACCTCGCTGTCTAGTCTGGGTGATTCCCAGACTGTTGAAGCACCTCTTGTCCCCAAGCTCAGGGAGATGTGTCCCTAATGAAGATCATCCTGGAAGCTTTGCAAAACCTGGATGACAGTGATGTTGGGGACCACGAAGAAGGAGCAGCAGCCAGCTTGGAAAAGAAGGGCCAATGGGAAGCAGAATAAGCAGCTAGAAGCTGGCAGCCAGGACCCAGACTCTACTGCACTCACCAGCTCCACAGCCCAGGACCCCCGTCTGCTTAAGCACTGTAAACAGTCAGTGTGGGACTAGGTCGTGGTCGAGGGAACAGGGTTTGAGAGAGTATTGCAGGGAGCCTATAACAGGCCCTCTGGAGCCTGGGCAAGTGTCCTGTGTTGGCTGCCTCCGAGTTTCACAAGGGGACCTTGCCAAAATCCAACCATTGCTGGTGAAGCCCCAATCGGAGGCTCAGCCTGGTGTAAACAGCAGTGCGCTGCAGGCCCCAAGACTGTTGAAACATCTCAAGACATCTGCTGACAGCTAATGCATGTAACCGGACCCATGCACCCTGCACCCTACTCTATCCTGGAGACCAGCTCGGATGGGAAGAGACACTTCAGGAGTCCTAACTGAGGACAGCTGATGCCAGCCTTGCTAGCAAAGGCTGAGAGGTAATTCAAGTCTTCATTTCATTTATGGGGATGATGTTCAGGACACATGGGGGTAATCAGAGTGGCAAGTCCTTTGTGCAAAAACACCTTGATCTTCATCCGTTGCCAGATGGTTATTTGAAATGTATGATTTTGTGACACTTTAATACAGAACACGTTTATAGTACCTTTAATAAAGCTAAAAAATTTTTGTTGTTCCTCCTAGTCTCACCAAGGTGTAATAGACAAATCATTTAGCAAATTTTTTAAAAGCCAATTTTAGTTAAATTCTTGGCTAACGTTATCCAGCAAGATAATAGCTTTGAATAATCACAATATTTAAGTACAATTAACATACAGCAGTAATTCTGTCAGCATTTTGTTTCATTTTCCTCAGTTTATAAGAGTCTTATCCTTTTGGTTTCGTTGTTAGGGCTCATGTGAGCATGGGCAGAATATATAGAACTTATTCAGTGTTGTGATTTAGCTGATGAAAGCAATAGGAACTCACAGGTGAAGATAGAGAAGCGGCTCATTCAGACTCCAGGTAACATTCAGTCTGCTCTGCAGAACTCTTCACTCCCAAATGCAGATAGTTATAATGGCCTTTGAAATCTCTGATCACATATTCTTTGATGTGTTGTCTTCTTGTGATCACTACTCTTGCCAAGAAACATCCTGGCAACTGGATAAGATTTTGTCTTATTTTACAAAATGCTCCCTTAAGTTATGAGTACGACATTCAAACGCCTCAATGAGCGGCTATTGTTGTAAAAATAAATCCTAGTACTGAGAGAAGGTAAAGAATGAAACATAGGGACATTCTATTAAACGAAAGCTTCTGCAAGATAAGTCGGGAAGCTCACACTAAGCGTTTTCCTCCCCCTTGGACTAGGTGCCCCATCCACCGGGGGAACATGCCTGCGCTCCAGGAGAGTCATGAAGGACGGGTTCGCGCGCCCTCTTGTGGCCATAGCTGGGCAGCGCAGGGAAGCCGGCTGCCTGCCGAATCCGGGGAATTGAATTTTCTGTTTCATCTAAATTACGTAAACTGGTGGGCAGTTCACAGCACTCTTATATTATCTTTCCTTTGCGAAGAGACCATAGCATTGTCTCCACTTTTCAACATAGCTTGATTAATTTCTGTTTTTCCTCTTTTTTTTGGTCAGTAAAGCTCGACCTCCCATCATCCAGCCTTTATCGCATTGGTTGTGTAAATTGAACACCACCCTTGTGCCTGTGAAGACACTGTGTTCAGGTAATTGTCCCCATCACTCTCTGAAGATAAAGCGCTCCCCTCACCTGCTCACCCGCCTTCCACGTTGGCCTTTCTCCTCTTTCTGTAAGCCTGATCTCTGAGATTTGGTGAGCCCGATTCTGTAAGGAACCCCCTACATCAGTCCCAGCAGAGCTTCTCAATGACGCTGGTGCCCCCTCCCACCAGCCCTTTCTGTATCATCACGGAGGGACTTCCCCCATCTTCCAAAGACATGGAGCAGGGACGTTTTCCACCCCTACATTCTCTGCCTGTTCTGGACTGTCCACTTCTTTGAGCCTTTTAACCGACTTTTCCACCGTTTGCCAAGTGATTCTGGCCTCTCTGCTCAGTGTGGAGCTATCATTTCTCCAAGCTTTTCTCACCACCAGTGTGTTAGCACCACCTCCTGACACCCTCGGCAGAGTGTGTAAACCCTTGTTACAAGCGTGTGATGCTTTCCAATGAACTCTCCACAGCCAGCTGTATGTTCTATGCTCCATGGTCCAGCATCCTTGGGATCCAGACCACACTCTCCTGATTCCTTCAGACACAGATTGACCAGGGCCCACAGCAGCTGAATAGTCATCTTCATCTCTTACCATGTCCAGCGTTTCTCTTGTGGGCTGTCATGGTGACTTGACCCTAGTTATGGGTCTAGGGATCAGGAGGAGAGGAAAGTAGATTGTGAGGGGACACAGGTCTTATCACAAAATAGAATCCTCTTCTGCATCATCTTCAAACAAGACCAAGAGGAGTGGGTCACGTTTGCAGGCCCCCTTGACTGTGTGGATCACAATAAACTGTGGACAATTCTGAAAGAGATGGGAATACCAGACCACCTAACCTGCCTCTTGAGAATTCTGCATGCGGGTCAGGAAGCAACAGTTAGAACTGGACATGGAACAACAGACTGGTTCCAAATAGGAAAAGGAGTACGTCAAGGCTGTATATTGTCTCCCTGCTTATTTAACTTCTATGCAGAGTACATCATGAGAAACGCTGGAATGGAAGAAACCACAAGCTGGAATCAAGATTTCCGGGAGAAATATCAATAACCTCAGATATGCTGATGACACCACCCTCATGGCAGAAAGTGAGGAGGAGCTAAAAACCCTCTTGATGAAAGTGAAGGTGGAGAGCGAAAAAGTTGGCTTAAAGCTCATCATTCAGAAAACGAAGATCATGGCATCTGGTCCCATCACTTCATGGGAAATAGATGGGGAAACAGTGGAAACAGTGTCAGACTTTATTTTTTTGTGTGTTCCAAAATCACTGCAGAAGGTGACTGCAGCCATGAAATTAGAAGACGCTTACTCCTTGGAAGAAAAGTTATGACCAACCTAGATAGTATATTCAAAAGCAGAGACATTACTTTGCCGACTAAGGTCTGCCTAGTCAAGGCTACGGTTTTTCCTGTGGTCATATATGGATGTGAAAGTTGGACTGTGAAGAAAGCTGAGCGCCGAAGAATCGATGCTTTTGAACTGTGGTGTTGGAGAAGACTCCTGAGAGTCCCTTGGACTGCAAGGAGATCCAACCAGTCCATTCTGAGGGAGATCAACCCTGGGATTTCTTTGGAAGGACTGATGCTAAAGCTGAAACTCAGAACCAAAGGAGGATCTTTTTCCTTGGGTCAGAGGGTAGAGAGGACAAGATTTTCTGACTTGCCTGTCAGTTGATGGTGGGGCTGCTTCATAGGGTCTCCAGGGTGGGGAGGGGGCAAGGTTCTCTGTTTACCACCCAGGTCTGCAGTGCCCAGCACAGCGACTCTGCACACGGCCCACTGCCACCATCTTGGACTGAGTACTGTGTGCAGAGTCTCTGCACACAGCTCACTGCCTCCATGTTGGATTGAGTGTTCAGCCAGGCTTCTGTTAACAGCCTGTAGCTGAGGTGCCAGGGTAGCCATGCCCCACGGGGAGCTCTGGGCTGAAGACATGGGTGTGAGGCCTCTGCATGCAGCTCCTAGTGAGCTGGAGTGACCAGACTCAGTACAGAGAAAAGCAAGGTAAGACTTTATTTTATTACCCAGATTCTATTTTTATTTCTCCAAAACTGTTTATGGGCTTTGCTGGTGACACAAAGCCTTGAAGGTGGTTGAAGCCTAAGCCTTGTCAGTGCAAATAGGTGATAAACAGTCTATAATAGGAACACAAAAGGGTTTTATTTGAGAAAGCTGAGGGCTCTGGCCCAGGAGAAGGCCTCTGAGTGGCTCTGAGGATCTGCTCTGGAGAAGCGGGGTTTTCAGCACAGTTTTGTGGCTTGTCGGAACAACAGTCAAACCTGACAGGGGTACATTCCATCAGGGTTTCCAAAATAACAGTTAAGTATTTGGGACATCTCGGCAGTCCAGTGCTTATGACTCAGCACTTTCACTGTGGAGGCCTGGGTTCAATCCCTGGTCAGGAAACTAAGACGCCAGAAGCCAAGAGGGAAAAAAAAGAAAAACTAAACAACAACTAAAAGAGACCAGCACCTACTCAGCGGATCAGTATAGCCTTGGGAACGAGGAAGGGAGTCTGGTCATGGAAGGAGTCCCAGCATTGAACCTTATTTTTAACATAGACATTCTTTGCTTCTGGTCAGTGCACCTTTTCTTTCTTTATTATTATGATTTTTTAATATTTATTTATTTGGCTGTGCTGTGTCTTGGGCTTCCCCAAGTGACTCAGCAGTAAAGAATCCGCCGCAATACAGGAGACGAAGTTTGATCCCTGCGTCAAGAAGATCCTATATTCTTGCCTAGAGAATCCTATGGACAGAGGGGCCTGGCAGGCTACAGTCCATGGGGTCCCAAAAAGTCGGACACGACTGAAGTGACTGAGCATGCACACCGGGTGTTGATTGCAGCATGTGGAATCTGTTAATTTTGAAGTGTGGGATCTTCCCTTTAGTTTCAGCATGCAGAATCTTTGGCTGTGGCATGTGGGCTCTAGTTCCCTGACCACGGATTGAAGCCATGCCCTGTGCATTGGGAGAATGGAGTCTTAGCCACTGGACCACTGAGGAAGTCCTTGTACCCTTTAATGGTTAAACCAGGTGTATGATGCAGGCTATTTTAGCTAACAAACCCGGGTTCGATTCCTGGCTTGGGAAGATCCCCTGGAGAAAGAAATGGCAATCCACTCCAGCACTCTTGCCTGGAAAATCCCATGGACAGAGGAGCCTGGTAGGCTACAGTCCATGGGGTTGCAGAGTCAGACACACGACTGAGCGACTTTCCATTCCATTCCATTTCCATGTATAACCAGACTGACTTCCCTGAACCTCAGTATGTAAAAGCTTTCCTCTCCTCATCAAAGAAGAGTGGGATCAGGAATAGCTGTTCCTTTAAAGATGATGATGAACTTCTAAGCAGGATATTGGTTGCAATTAAGATGAAAGGAATGGCCTGGGGCCTTAGACGGTGGCTGCTAGCCTCTGACTCACAGTGTTGAAAAGAATTATCTAGAGAACCTCCTTCTAGCAGCTGCCGGAGAGGCAGCCTGTGAATCAATGGAGAGTTGGGTCAGAAATGTGAAGCCAGTCCTTATAGCTGGGGAGCAGCTTCCGACCCCCACACCGGTGGGAGCCGGACTGAAGAAGGTGAGTGTCCACAGGTGACAGGCGTTCTCTGCAGTGTCACTTGGTTAAGCCTGGTTCCCTCTCGTCCTTCTTATCTGCCTGTACCTTGACAGTCCCTCGCCCCCACCACCAGCCCCACCAGCCCCACTGCCCACACTCAGCAAGGGTAGAATTGACTGTGCATTTGCAGTTCCTACAGATTTCAGTCTGTTAGGCAGGCAGAACAGGGAAAAGGAGTCCAAAATGGCAGTGGCTACCAGACAAGGAAGGGAAAAGCCCGCAAGAATGGAACAAAAGAAGGTCCGAGGACCGGAGTGAGGACTTCAGGTAAAACAAACAACCCTCCTGGCTGGCCCAGTTTACATAGGACAGGCCCAGGGAGAGATAAACATATAAACAGAGGAGCCAGAGCCAGCTCGCTCTCGCTCTCTCTCTCTCTCTCCCTCTCTCCCACGCACAGGGGCGCTCTTCTCCTCGTGTCTTTGGATCGACGTGCCCTCACGCCTTGAAGATGGATTTTCCTGCTATATTTTAAATAAAATAGAGCTGTAACACTGAGCCGTAATACCGATTTGTCTAAGAGCGATAACATGGTCCATTCGAGACCTGAGAGCTATAACACATTCTAGCCAAGACCTGAGAGCTGTGACACGCCGAGGGGGCTTTAATGTCCATCACTCCAAATCTTTGTTGTGACGAGACACAGAATCGAGGAACATACACTCGCGTGACAAGTCCAACGTACCAACCAGATACTTTACAAATACTAAAAAAAAAAAAAAAAACCTACACGGACACCTCTTCCAGTGAGCAGAGACCCTCCTCCCACCACCCCAGCCAGCTTGATCCCAGGGAGGGAGGCTGGTCGCTGCAAAGCACTCCTGGCTATCTGGAATCCTACTCCTCTGGACTTCTTTGCATCCACCTCTCACTTGTGTGTCTTTCAGTCTTTTCAGTTCAGTTGCTCAGTCGTGTCTGACTCTTTTGACCCCATGGACTGCAGCACGCCAGGCTTCCCTGTCCATCACCAACTCCCAGAGCTTACTCAAACTCATGTCCATTGAGTCAGTGATGCCATCCAACCATCTCATCCTTTGTCATCCCGTTCTCTTCCTGCCTTCAATCTTTCCCAGCATCAGGATCTTTTCAAATGAGTCAGTTCTTTGCATCAGGTGGTCAAAATATTGGAGCTTCAGCTTCAGCATCAGTCTTTCCAATGAATATTCAGGACTAATTTCCTTTAGGATTAACTGGTTAGATCTCTTTGCAGTCCAAGGGACTCTCAAGAGTCTTCTCAAAAAAAAAAAAAAAGAGTCTTCTCCAGCACCAGAGTTCAAAAGCTTAGAAGTGTCATTTTTAAAGTTTCTTCTGCTTTTCTCCAAGCTGTCGTGGTAGCACTGGTCAGTTACAACCATGTACTTCAGACCAGAAGCTCTGCAAGAACCATTATTATGTGAAAAGGTGAGTCCTGGTAGCAGAGGACTGGAGAGTGGGGCAGGCTGCCAACCATAAGGAAATGGCCGTATTTACGGGTGTGCTGGCGTGAGTCTTTCAATCGGGAATTTGAAATAAGCAGTTGTTTGAATGTAGGCCTATAGAAGGAGGCCCCCTGAGCTCATCTAAAATGTGGGTTTTATGTGAGATGATGAGTATCCACTACACTTACTGTGATAATCATGTCATGATGTATGTTAGTCAAATTATTAGGCAAGTAAAGTGTTAGTCGTTCAGTCATGTCTGACTCTTTACAACCCTAAGGACTGCAGCCCACCAGGCTCTCTGTCCATGGGATTTCCCAGCAAGAATACTGGAGTGGGTTGCCATTTCCTCCCCCAGGAGATCTTCCCAACCCAGGGAGCAAACTCAGGTCTCCTGCGTTACAGGCAAATTCTTTACTGGCTGAGCCACCAGGGAATTATTATATTGTACACCTTAAATTTATACAGTATTGTATGTCAATTATATTAATATAGCAATAAAACTGAAAGGAAAAAATGTGGATTTTTCAAGGCAGTTGGGGGCATTTCAGGAAAGTGTCCTGAGGAACCAGGTGACCAAGTTGTTGGGGGGGGGTGCATGGTATCAGTGTCTGGAGGTCTCCCAGAGGTAGAAGGGCCTGAGCATCTCAAGTTCTTCTGAGCTGATGTGGGAAGAGAATGGGCATCTGACATGGATGTTCCAGAAGGAGCAGGTTTCTGGTGGTGGAGAAGCCAGTGGGTGCAGCCTCAGCATGAAGGCTCAGGTGGGCAGCCAAAAGATACTGAAACAGCAGTGTGTCTGGGTGGGGGTCAGTCATCCTGCGGACCCTGACCTCGCAGAGCAGGAAGCTGAGACTTGGAGTGGAGAGGGAGTTCATGAGCAAAAGTCTCCAGTAAATGAGGTGGGAGGAGGGCGGCCAGCCGGTTTGCAGGAAAGGAAAACACAGCAAGCATGAAGCTGTCCCCTGGGTGCCATGAGGTTTAAAGGAAAATAAAGCAAGTAATTGAAATCTGATTAAGCCTCCTAACCATGCCATCCTATCCTCTGTATTTTTCTCGTGAGGATCAGAGAAACAGAGAGTCTGAGGAGTCACAGTGTATTTCCAACAGTGCGTTGAATGTAGACGTTTGCCATTTCTTACATATCAGAGACCTTAAGCTTGTAAGAAAATGGAGACAATGTTTAAAATGTAAATTTTTTGTATTGTGAAAACAGTTGTATCCTGGAGAATTAAAGTGCAGTGGAGGGACTTAAATGGCGGTCCAGTGGTTAAGAATCTGCCTTCCAGTGCAAGGGACATAGGGTCTACTCTTGATCGGAGAACTAAGATCCCACATACCATGTGGCAACTAAGCTCACTCGCTGCAACGAAGACCAAAATTAAATAAAATATTTTTAAAAATCCAAATGGTGTTCTAAAAAATGAAGTGAAATCACTGTTTCACCAGCTGCTCTTCATCTAAGAGAAAAGTTTACCTTTATGTCTGTAGGAATCTTTTTACCAAGGCATTCTGGAACATTGTCTCTGACAACTTTGAAAAAGTAAAAAAAGCAAATAAAAATCAGTGGTAACCAAAGGAGTGGCTTTGCTAAAGTCTTTTACACTGAGTAGGTAAAGATCCCACAGCTCCGATGCCGCTGCTGCTAAATTGTTAAAGACAGTGGGGTATACAGATAATTTTATTATTGATTTAGAAATTAACTTCACCTCGTTTCCAGGGTTTGTGAGTATTGTCACTGAACAGAACTTGTGTCTGCTTGCTTGCCACATGGCAAAGCCAACTTACTGGCCCTGGACTGTGGTGAAGGGAAGGCCAGGGCTTATTTGCAGGGCATCAAGCAAGAAGTACAGACAGCTCATGCTCAAAAGACCCAAACTTCCAGGCAGCTCTCTGGGAAGGGTTTTTAAAGACGACATGTAGGGTGAGGGCTGCAGGGCGCATGACTTTCTTCTGATGGGCTGGCAGGGAGGTAACCAGGTGGTATTTCAGGAATCTTAATTATCAACCTCTGGTTCCAACCAGCCTGGGGTCTACCAGCTGTGGTCAGCATCCAACTGGGGGCGGTGGATGGTCTTAGTCCCTACAGGAACTCTAGGATATGTATCTGATTGCTATGTACATCCCTTGGGAAGAACTAGACCTCTGTTTTACTACTGACCTATTGTCATTACTTTTCTTCAGTTCAGTTCAGTCCCTCGATCGTGTCCAACTCTCTGTGACCCCATGGACTGCAGCACGCCAGGCTTCCCTGTGCATCACCAACTCCCCGAGCTTGCTCAAACTCAAGTCCATCAAGTTGGTGATGCCACCCAACCATCTCATCCTCTGTCGTCCCCTTCTCCTCCTGCCTTCAATCTTTCCCAGCATCTGGGTCTTTTCCAAAGAGTCAGTTCTTCCCATCAGGTGCCCAAAGTATTGGAGCTTCGGCTTCAGCATCAGTCCTTCCAGTGAATATTCAGGACTGATTTCCTTGCTGTACNCCATCTCATCCTCTGTCGTCCCCTTCTCCTCCTGCCTTCAATCTTTCCCAGCATCTGGGTCTTTTCCAAAGAGTCAGTTCTTCCCATCAGGTGCCCAAAGTATTGGAGCTTCGGCTTCAGCATCAGTCCTTCCAGTGAATATTCAGGACTGATTTCCTTGCTGTACAAGGGACTCTCAAGAGTCTTCTCTAGCAGCACAGTTCAGAAGCATTCATTCTTCTTCATCAGTTACTTTTCTTGCTTAACTGCCTTTCCTTTGTGTCTGCATTCCCTCACCTCCCTAATTAGTAACTGCTTGTGCCTGTTCTTTGGAGCTTGGGGAAGCCCGGGAGACTAAAGTCTTTTTCTACAAACAAGAACAGGGGACACAGAGGGGTTTTTGTACCCTTTAGGACCCCAAAGGATCCTGCTCAGTCTCAGTATCACCCTTCCAGTGGGAGAGTCCAGCCTCAAACAGAGCAGCTTCCAGTGAGATAGGAACAGGCCCTTCCACAGTGGCTCCGTGTCAGCAGCAATGGTGTTGCTCTGGCTGGGCTGTTGGCCAAATGCAACCATACAAATTTAACTACAGTTTTAACTGTGATGTTGGAATGTAATAAGAAATACACATTTGGGGCTTCATCCTAAGGTCCTGGCCAGAGCTCCCAACACCACTATAATTTCCTAAGTGATAAAAGAAATAGCATCGTTCACTATAATATTTGGCTTCTGTGAGTGATAAACATGAAAAGAGCATCCTTTGTTATTCATAACAACACCTGCGTTTATATTAATAGGGTGAATTTTGGAAAGCCCCTAAGGATGGGGGCTGGTTGCCAGGGAAACCAGCCATGTGATTAGATGGTTGGAATGTCAGCCCAAAGGGAACTTGAGCTCTGAGATGCTGGAAGGTGATGTGCCGAGTGGATGTGGAAGCTCCGCACCTGTGGGGATGGGGGTGCTTTGCCCCATGCAACTTCTCCATTCCACTCTTCCTGGGTTGTGTCCTTTATAATAAACTGGTGAACATAAGTGGATGTTTCCCTGTGCGCCGTTCCAGCAAACTATCAAATCCTATCGTTGTAATGAATATGGGAAATACTTGTACTCATATTTTATTCAACATCAGAAAATCCACTCAGCAGAGAAATCTTTTCAGTGCAAAATATGCAAAAGTATTTCAAGCAGAATACATATCTTATTCTGCACCACAAAACTCAGATGGGCAGGGAACCCTTTGAGCGTAAGGGATGTGAGAATGCTTTCATCCAAAGCTCATCTCTCAAGCATCATCAGAAAATTCATACTGGAATAAATACATGATTCCCAAACACGTGTTAAGAATTACACGAGTGCCTCAATCCCAGCTTATCTCTTCCACTGACTCTGAAATCATACAGAGAGAGGCTACCTGTGTACTGAATGTCTAGTGTCTAGAAAAAGGTCACCTCTTATTTCCCATCACAGTACTCAAACTTGGGAAAATCACTGAATATCGTGAATAAAGTAGGGTAACTTCTTCCATGATTACAAAATCCTTTTCAAATACTAGATTTATAGTGGAGAAAGCCTTATGGGTTTCCCTGGTGGCTCAGATGGTAAAGAATCTGCCTGCAATGCGGGATACCTGGGTTTGATCCCTGGGTCAAGAAGATTCCCTGGAGAAGGGAAAGGCACCTCACTCCAGTATTCTTGCCTGGAGAATCCCATGGACAGAGGAGCCTGGTGGGCTACAGTCTATGAGGTTACAAATGACTAAGCAACTAACACTTACTTACTTATGAATATGTGAGAAAGTCTTCACTTAAAAGATGGATTTTATTCTCATGTCCTCACACTAGAGAGAGGCTCTATGAATGTAGTAACCATGAAAAGTCTTGAATCATAGCTCATCCCTTATTGTCAACTGAAGACTCCTATTACCAGAAGGGGGGCACCCTCTAAATATCCCCAATGTGACACAGTTCTGAAACAGAGTAGATATCTTATTAAAGATCAGATCTGAAAAAATCTCACTAGAAAAAGATCTTACCACTGTAGAAACTGTGAGGAAATCTCTTCACCAAAAGATTGGTGAAGATACATACCTTCCTGAGTAGTAGGAAATTCATAGTAAACAAATACCTCTTTTTTTTTTTTTTTTTTTCTTTTTGGCTGCTCAGCTGATAGGATCTTAGTTCTCTGACCAGGGATTGAATCTTATGATTCTTAATTAATGTAGAAACACTGACATGATCATTCAGCCCACTTTGACCTCAGAAGATTTTCACTGGGAAAAATCTAATGAAGTATGAGCAAAGCCTTCAGCCAAGGGTCATACCTCACTGTGTTTCCTTCATTGCCTGAATGTCATCATATTTAGATGATGGAAGGAAATTTTTAAATGGTGTTGAATGTGAGAAGTCCTAAGATTTCCCTCCCCTATAGTCTGTCCCCAGATCGTCATGAAGTTGAACACATCAGAGGAAAGGGGGGCTGTTTTGTAATGTATAGTCACAAAAATCCAGACTTTCCCTAAAAACAGAAATACATTTGCTAAAACTAAAATTGCAACATTTCATTTAACAAATAAAAATTACCTTTTAGTTCAAAAAAGTATATATCCATTAACCTATAGATGTGTTTCTAATGTTATATTATCTTCCCAATCTAATTACTAAATCTATTTATTCCAATGAATAAATAATAGTCTTTAATCTCATGGTAAATTTTAAAGTTTTGTTTGGCCCCAAAATACAGTAATCAATCTATGTTCTTATCTAGTTCTCTTCATTCTCCAACATCAAGGTGGTTATCATCAAATTTTTAAATATTTATTTGGCTGTACTGGATCTTAGTTGCAGAATCTTCAACCTTCCTTGCAGCATACAAACTCTTAGTTTTGGCACGCGGAATCTAGTTTCCTAACCAAGGATCAGACCCAGGGCCCCTGCATTGGGAGCAGAGTCTTAGCCACTGGACCACTGGACCAATTTGCTGCTTTTTAACCTCACCTGTTCTGCTTTATTTCTGAATGCTTTTTTTAGTTTCTCATTCTTTTTTAAAATGGAAATCATCCCTTTCTCTATCACTCTGAGCATGCCACATACACTTATTTTGAAGTCTTTATCTGTCTATTCCAAAGTGTAAATTTAGAGTGAATTGATATTCTAATTTTTTATTTTCTTGTAAAGCTTTTGTTTTATTCTTTCCCTGTTACTCTGGGCTCACACTTCTCTGCCTAGCATTCCACACTCGTTTGCACTTGACCCTTGGCCCAGCTAAAGTCCTGTAAATGACACTCCTCTGCCCCATGCTAGTCTCACAGTCTCGCAGAATCAGGAAATGGGCCAACTGGAGGCTTGGCTGTGAGGCTCATCTGTGTGTTCCTGCCTCCCCAGTCTCATGGTTTTGGAAATGCCACCTCCCCGGGTGGCAGTCAGAAGTAGTTGTTTATTTTTTCCAGCTTCCTTTCAGGACCTGGTCTGCCTCTCACATGCAGCAGTGAGCCTTGTGTGGAACATCTTTAGTTCTCTTTATCCCATAGGATTCAAACTCCCAGTCAGTTCTCCTGACTTCTGGACCAGAGCACAACACATCCCATGCTGCAGTCTGCTCTGCTTTGCATTTCTGCAAAGAGTGTATTTATCTCTTTTTTGCTTGATCTTTTCAATCTTCAGCTATTCATCTTATCCTTGGTTTTATCTAGGAATATTGGGTTATTTCATTATTTTTTTCTGTCACTGCTGTATATTTGGAGTAGAGAAGGTATATCAAGCATGAATTCTTTCTCATTCCTGGCCATTCTTCTCTGCCCAACCAAGTCTTTATGTCCAGTGGCTGCTAAGCAAGGGAAGTTTTATGTCTGTTGATCCAGTGGTGTATCTGGGTAAGTGCTGACTACCTTTTACCACATAATCAGCTGCCAGGTCTTTGATGAGACAGATGGGGAAAGTTTACCACAGGTTGATTAGTTCTGAATGACTTAGCAGATTATAAACCAGTTCTCTCCTTCATGGCCAAACCACTAAGAGAGAGGTTGGATTACAAAACCTGAGAGATCTGTTCCAGATTTTAATGACCTCCCATCTGTATTAAGTCATCACTTCAGAGGATATACAGAGCACCCAGGTTGTTTTTGAGCGTTGACTCAGTGAATTTGTAATTACTACCAAACTTGAGTATGAGCTTGTTAGCCGGTCTCATCCTAGGATGTATACCACAGCACACGTTACAGCCTCACTACAGAATTTCCAGGCCTGTGAAGGACTAGGGAAAAGCTGAACACTTCTAACCTCTAAAGATGGACCACTTACAAGCAAGGTGCCTCTTATTTAAGAAGGCCCTTTGGGGACTTCCCTGCTGGCCCATGATTAAGACTTCCAATGCTGGGGGTGCATTAATGTTCGGAGGAACATACATGCTCTTCCAGGCTAGTGCTTTACACACACTAGTTCACTAGTTCAACCCTGGTTGGGGTGCTAAGATCCCACATGTCTCATGGTCAAAACCCCCAAAAAACATTTTAAAAAAGCAATATTGTAACAAATTCAATAAAGACTTTGAAAAATAGCCCACATTAAGATCTTTTAAAAAAAAAAAAAAAGAAGAAGGTCCTTTCCCCCAACTGAAGGCAGGCCCTTCACCCACCAGAGTGAGGGAGCACCCCCACCCCGCCACCCTGCTTCTGGAAGAAAACAAATGCTGCATAGGACTCAAAAGCGTGGGTTTTGGAATCTAAATGTGAGCCTCAGTCTCAGCTCACCGCTGATTGACTATGAAATTGACAAGTTAACTTTCGAATTTCCTCATCTGTTGAAAAAGACATGAACGTGGCCGTTGCTCAGTCATGTCTGACTCTTTGTGACCCCATAGGCTGTAGCCCACCAGCCTCCTCTGTCCATGGAATTCTCCAGGCAAGAATACTGGAGTGGGCAGCCAATTCCCTTCTCCAGGGGATCTTCCCAACCCAGGCATCAAACCCTTGTCTCCTGCACTGTAGGCAGATTGTTTACCTTCTGAGCCACTAGAGAAGCCCCACGAGAAAGGACTAATAGAAGTCTTCCTTCCTAGAACTCTTATGAGCACTAAGTGACCTGGTATATGTAAAGCACTAGCTGGCAAACATCAAAAAGCCCAGAATCACCATATGATCCAGCAACCTGGGTACATATTCGAAAGTATTGAAAGCAGGGACGCGAACAGGTACTTGTACTTCCACATTCACTGTAGCCAAGAGGTCTATCAATAGATGAGTAAATAAACAAAATGTGGTCTATCCATAAACTGCAATATTACTCAGTCTTAAACAGGAAGGAAATTCTGACACATGCTGCAGCATGGATGAGCCTCGAGAATACTGTGCTCAGTGAAATAAGCCAGACACAAAAGCACAATTAGTGTACGATTTCACTTATACGTGCTGTGCGCTTAGTCGCTCAGTTGTGTGTGACTCTTTGTGACCCCAGGCTCCTCTGTCTGTGCGGATTCTCCAGACAAGAATACTGGAGTGGGTTGCCACGATTTCCTCCAGGGAGTCTTCCCGACCCAGGGATTGAACTCAGGTCCCTGCATTGCAGATGAATTCTTTATCCTGTGAGCCACCAGGGAAGCCCAAGAATACTAGAGTGGGTAGCCTATCCCTTCTCTAGCAGATCTTCCCAACCCAGGAATTGAACCAGAGTCTCCTGCATTGCAGTCGGATTCTTTACCCACTGAGCTACCTAGAATGTTTGACCTCTATCAAATTCATAGAGACAGGGAGTCGAATGGCGGGTGCCAGGGCTGAGAGAAGAGGGGAAGGGGAGTTAGTGTTTAATGGGTACACTTTCAGTTTGAGAAGATGGAGAAACTCGGCACACACGATACTGATGGTCGCACAAGGCTCTGAACACACCGAACACCACGGAACTAGACAATTAAAAGTGGTGAAGACGGTAAACGTTATGTTCTGTGTTTCTCACCACAATTTTAAAAGCAAGAAGCATCACATGACAGCATAACATTTGCTATAAAATGACTGTTGATTTCTTTGATCGCTTTCACTGATCAGATCTTCTCCAGATCCTGTGCTGGGACTGCTGCTCCCAAGAGGAATGGGACTCAGGCCCTGCCCTCAGAGCTTGTGGCCCAGCAGGGGTGAGGCATCTACACGGTGTGTCCAAGGTGATAAAGGCCGGTCAGCGACTTGAGGGGCACCAGAAACAACTGGCCAGCTCTTCTTGAGAGACCAGTGAAAGTCAAAAAGCCTTTCTGGATAGCGTCGGGTATGACCTGAATCCTGAAACTTGACAACATGGTCATCAAGCTCTGGGGTTTGGGCTGGGAGGTAGAGAGAAATCTGGGCACTCCAGGGGCTGGTGCATGGGTGGCCATGTGCTTGGTTCTCCTGGGCTCGAGGTGTCCTAGGAGGCAAGAGCATGCCAGCAGACAAGGCTCAAGAACGAGGCAAAGGCCAGACCACAGAGGGCTCTGGGCTCTGGAGAACCTCCCCTCAGCAGGGCCAGATTTGTTACTCGGTTTTTCATTGTTATTTCTCCTGCATTGCAGTCAGACTCTATACCGTCTCAGCCACCAGGAAAACCCTCCAGACTAAATAGCAACTGGTAAAAAGCCGAAAAGTCTAATGTTTTCAAGCCTGCTCAGAGAGAATGATCCACATGGGTTTGTGAGACATCAAACACTTATTCAGACCCAAATTGCTCATCCTCAGGAGTACTGAGCTATTTGCACACAAACCTCGGTCTAACATAAACTTGTTACTTTGTGCAGCTCCAGGGGCAGAGAAAATGTTTCTCTCTTCCTTTTTCTCAGCAGTGTTTCAAACTGAGCTTTATTGATTATGACTTGTATTCATTTCAAGTAGCTTTCAAATAAAAGACTTACATAACTAGTTTTACTTAATGTTCAAGAGGGTGCATGTTCCCAGTGAATCAAGAAACTAATATTTTTACACTGGAAGCTACACACAAATCTAGACCTCATTGTTGGAGACTACAACCCGAAGTTCTCCTTGGGATATGAAGGAATCCCCATCAGCTACAGCCAGGAAATGTTTCCTGTGGAGTCAGAGCAGCACTGTTAGGTTTCTAAGAGATAAAGCAGACTGTTGGCAGCCAAATGCTTTACTGGATGGTAGTACTTCCGGTATAAAACAAGCTGCTAGAAATCCTCCCTGCAGCCCACTTCCTGCAAACAAGTATGTTCTAGGGGTCTGCCCAGTCCTAGTTCACCAAGTCCACTCAGAACAACTCACTAGGTGCTTACAAATTTGCCTCATGTTAGGAAAGGTATCAAACAAATCTTATTTCTCCCAGAGATTTTAGGGAATCGGCACCAAATAATTCAGAAAATCTGTTTGTTGCAAATAAGTCAGTGCCCTTTGGGTTTTGAATTGAGTGAAAGCTGTAGAGCATCTCTTGTGCAGGCTACCCTGGCTATGCACAAGACACCTGCATGTTCTAACATTGTTCCTATCATGCACTTGAGAGTTGGGGTCCATATCACTTTGTTCTCTCTGAAACTTCAGCACCTCAGCTAATCTGTCCATCTCAGGAGCAAAAACTAGCATCCACACCATGAGCTTCCCAAATGACAAGTGAAGAAAGTGAAAGTATTAGTCACTCAGTCATATCCAACTCTTTGGGACTCCATGGATTGTAGCCTGCCAGGCTCCTCTGTCCATGGGATTCTCCAGGCAAGAGTACTGGAGTAGGTTGCCCCCTCCATCAGGGGACCTTCCCGACCCAAGGATCAAACTCATGTCTCCTGGATCGCAGGCAGGATCTTTACTGTCTGAGCCATCAGAGAATCTCCAAGTGACANGGATTGTAGCCTGCCAGGCTCCTCTGTCCATGGGATTCTCCAGGCAAGAGTACTGGAGTAGGTTGCCCCCTCCATCAGGGGACCTTCCCGACCCAAGGATCAAACTCATGTCTCCTGGATCGCAGGCAGGATCTTTACTGTCTGAGCCATCAGAGAATCTCCAAGTGACAAGTGAGAGGATAGCAGGTAATTTTGCTGCCTTTCATCCCTGGTTGACAAACACTCTGACATTGCTCTCGGTGTCTGGAGCAGTGATTCTCAACTGGGGAATGTCTTTATGCCCCAGGGATTGATGACAATGTCTCCAGACATTTTTGATGTCATGACTAGGAGTGGGTGGGGGGATGCTACTAAATGTTCTACAATGCACAGGGAGCCTCCCTCCCACCCTCAAAGAAGTGTCCAGTTAAAATGTCAATATTGTCAAGATTAAAAACACTTGAATGCCTCCCATTTGGTCCTCTCAGAAAGTCAAACTTTTAGGCCCACCAAAATCATTCTTCCCTTTGGTAGCAATGGGAGTTACAGCAAGGTGCAAGCCTGGACTACATTTCCCAGCTTCCTTTGCAGTTCAGTGTGGTCATGTGATCGGTTCTCACCAATAGAACATCACCTGAAGTGCTTTCCCTCCCCCTTCTGCTGGCTAGATGTAAATAACAGCCAAGCTATGCTGGAGCCTCAGTTTGGATCCTGGATCCCTGAATCACTGTATGGGAGAGAGCCACTGTCGCTAAAAACACACATTGGAGTCTGTTATATGAATGAGACATTTCTGTTGTATTTGAGCCAATAAGCATCTGTTTGTCGCAGCAGCTGAGCTCATCCTAGCTAAAAGCAGACATTCGCCTGAAAGTCCATTTTGGCCCTAGGAGCCTTAGGGAGCCGAGACCTCTGAATGTGGTCTTTGGAATCTTTGCCCTGGGGTTAGCGTGGGCACCCCCCTCAAAGGGGTGGGGCCAGCAGCTGTCAACGCCCATTGCTGGGGCTCCTGCCTTGCTCAGCACAGCCTCAACTCCAAAATATGGGGGTTTGATCCCAGCTCTGTGTGATTCAGCTGCATCATAACAGTTGGGGCACTTGAGTTGACAGTGGCAGAACTTCAATTGGGACCAGCTTAGGCAACAGAAGGAAGAGGCGGCTCAGGTAACCAAACCTCAAGAAAAGCAGCAAGTGGACCTGCCCCCGGGACACCTGGAGCAGCGGGACTCACCTCCACCTCCTGCCTCCACTATTCTAGGGAGTTGGCTTAGTTTTGGATTTCTGCAGTCAAGCCTCTTCACACAGGATGGGAAAGGTTTATTCATCCTCAACTCATACACGCATTTTGAAAAACTTCAGGAGGGTCTTGGGTTGAGCATTCATGCTTTGGCTGGAGCTGGGATGTGTTTGGGAAGCAGTGAGAAATGGGGCTGCCCCGACGTAAACAATCCCATACGAACATTCTAGTCAGTAGAGATCCACTCAGCTTCTCAGTGACCCATCTTTGTCCCCACCCATGATGCTCAGCCAGGGATCAGGGTGTAGGCACAGGGAACGTATCACAGAATTATTTTCCTCACAACTTTACCCCCCACCCCTACCATTGCCAGTGAGGGTTGTCTGAAATGCAACAGGAGACGATTAGAATAGTGCAAGATGTGATCAATCATAAAATATGATGGCACGTGAAGCCTGCTAGGTGACTAAAGTTGGAAATTTTTCAGCAAGATAAACTGACTACCATCTGTCTCAAGTAATCCTCTCCTGTTTCTACTGGCTCATCCTAGTTTATTTCATCCATAGCATTTATCCCACTCTGGTTACTTGGTTTATCTGTTTACTTGTTTATTGTCTATCCCTCCTACTAGAATGCAAGCCTCTGGGGGCCGGGATCTTGTCTGTCTTGGTTCCTGCAGTGTCCTCACCCAGCCAGGTGCCAGACATGACGTGTGCAAGAGAGCATTGCTTCTGCCAAAGCTCGGGCGTGTGGGGCTTTGCTGAGGGCCATTCCACTTGGCCTCTGTGTGTGATGACCGAACAGCTGTCTGCAGGCACTTCGTAGAATCTGCTCCTGTTTGCATCACCCCTTGCAGAGAAGTTTCTTGAAGTCTCTGAGACCTGAAAGTGTGTTTTCAAGTGTAATTTCCCATGTTTTTGTAGTTCTGTTTTATTTCTTTCACTAGTCACATAGAAGATGGAGATTTCTGTTACAAACAGAAGAGTCAAAATTAGAAAGCTGTGAATCCATATAACAGTGATTGCCCTTTGGAGATGGTGTTCGGAGTCTCATCTCCCAAGTTTTTTCCATTTATTCCATACATTTTTATTTCTTGGCAGGGTCTCAATTCATTCTTTTGAAATCAAACTTTCAAGTCCTTCCAGTGACCTGTTCTTCAGCATTTGTCACCACTGACTGCTCTTTCTGGAACTTTCTCCATCCTTGACTTCCACAACAGTTATCCAAGACCCTGTTTCTTCCTCCTTTGCTGTCTTCCTATGACATCTCCTCTGAGTTCTCTTCCAAGTTTGCCCCCTCCTCCAGTGTGTTAAAGGACTCAGTGCCCACTAGTCTGCTTGCCCTTGCCCTTGCCCTCATCCCCAAACTCACTTGGGTTCAGTTACTGCTCAGTGTGGGGTTCTCAACCTCACACTCCAGTTAGGTCTTGTGCTGTGCCAACATGCGTCTCGGACTCAGCATGTGCAGGACAGAAGTCATTTCCTCCTCACGTTCTTGCTCCTCTAGCTGCTTCTCTTCCCCTTGGCGTCTTCCTTCCCCTCTTCCAGCTTGTGACCAACCCTGTCCATTCTGCATCCTCAGCATCCCTCTCTGACCTGCCTCTCCTGGCCCTGTTGCATCCTGCATCCCTGTTTCCATCTGTGAGCCCAGCCTCCTCTCCTCACCCTGAGTTCTGCATCCAGTGGCTCCCCCCACATGTTCTCCACAATAATCACCCCACGCAGCTTAGCCCTGTCACTGTTCCCTCTCCGCCCTGAGCTTTTTAACACTTCAATACCCTTAATGCAGGATTAAGTCCCATGTCCGGGTCACCTAAGGCCATTTGTGGCCAGACCCCTGCCACCCTTCCCAGCCTCTGCTCTATCCCGGGCACCCTGTATCCCAACTCTGTAGAACCGTTGGCAGGTGCCCCATGTGCCAAGCTACAGCCACTTCCTCTCTACCGAATGCCTCCCCTTAGTCAGTCGTCTTTAATAACTGGTTTATGGGGATGCCGCCTTGGGGCCCTCTTCCCCCTTATGACTCACTGTCCCAGCCCTGTGTTTATCACCATCACAAGCCCTATTCCACTTCACTGCATTTATCTGATTACAAGTCTGTCTTCCCTGATGGACTATAAATTTTGTGACACATGGTAGGCTTTCAATATGCATTCCATGGATGGATATCGCACGGCAGGCTTTCAGTATGTGTTCCACGGATGGATCTCACACACATAAACTCCACAAAAGGGCTGCTTTGTTGTTTTGTCACAGCTGTATCCTCAGCCTGCTTTGTAGCAGATAGTCAACGTATTTGTTGACTCTGTGAGTGAGTACAAATAAAAATACTCCAAGGGTATATAATAGGCACATATCCTAGAGGCTGACTTTCTGGGAGTCTATGAATCGATGGAGTTTTTCCTTCAAAGCTCAAGGAGACCTCAACCACTCCTCCTGTCTGTCCCTCGATGGCCAGAAACCAGCCAAGCAACCGTGGCTTCCTCCCGGCCTCTGGATGACTCACAGGACGCCTTTCTTGGGGAGGAGTGGGAGGAGATGATGGTTAACAAAAATAACCACAGACACAGGAGATCATCAAGCCTCCGTCTGTGGAGTGAACAGTGAGGGGCGCATCCCAGGGTCTCTCCCAGGCAGGGCAAAGCAGGTGTCTGTCCTTCCAGAATCAGTGAGATTCAAACATGTACACGGTCCGAGAGCCAGCCAGCCTTCTGGTAGAGAAAATAAAACTGCCACGGCTTCCAAGGCACCTGCTGCTGGTGTTACATGTGAGCATTCTTTATAAATTGTGAAGGAAACACACACTGGTGATTATTAGAGTTAAGTTGATTTTTTCCTCTTTGTGTCTTTTTTATTTTTACAAACGGTTGTATCTCATTTGATCATGACATCAACCAGGAGAAAAGAGCAATTTTTAAAAAACTTATAAAAAATTTTTTTTATCTTGTACTGGAATATAGCCGATTAACAATGTTGTGATAGTTTCAGATGCACAGCAAAGGGACTCAGCCAGAGATACACATGTATCCACTCTCCCCCAAAACTCCCCTCCCATCGGGGCTGCCACATAACATCGAGCAGAGTTCCTTGTGCTATGCAATAGGTCGTTATTAGTTATCCATTTTAAATATAGCAGAGTATGAAGATGTCCATCCTGAAGTCTCTAACTATCCCTCCCTCCACCCTCAGTCCTCTCTGGCAACTGCTAAGTTCAGAGAAGTGCAATTTTACAGGTGAAGAAAAAGACTCAGAATCAGTAACTTGCTTAGAACATGATTTTCTTTTTTTTTTTAAGAACATGATTTTCAAAGTGGTCCAAGGACCTGCAGTAGCAGCATCACCTGGGAACCTGATCAGCACATACCCGTGGGCCCCACTCGGACCCACCGAATCAGACACTCTGGCATGAGGCCCAGCTGAGTGCTGTCACAACCCTCCCCTTGCCCGCCCCTTGACTCAGGTGCATGCCCAAGTCTGAAAACCCTTGACTTAGAGTCGTGCAAGTAGCAGGTAACAGACCAGGGCAAGGACCCGAGGAGGTCCTCCCTGCTGTCTTTCCTTCCTTGGCGGTTAGTGGCTAACCGTTTCCTGCTCCCACTTGCTCCAAGAGGCCCTGCACACACCCCTTCCGGCTACCTCTTCACTTTCCTCTAGTCCACTCTGCCCTCGGCCCCACCAGCGTCCTCTGTTCTTTAGACATGCCACTCCTTTCTACCAGGACCTTTACACAAACTGTTAGGTCTTCCTGGAATGCCATTCCTCCTGCCTCCATTCTCCTCGCAACTCAAGACGAGCATCCCGTCCTCAGAGGGCCCTCCTTGGGGCACGTCCCAGATCGCCAGGCCCCTCTGTTTATTCATCACAGCATCTGACACCTTCTGAAGTTGCCTTCTTTGTTTGCTGGGAAGTAAACTCCCTGAGGCAGGGTCCCATCCTTCCTGTTTGCTCTCTTGTCTCCAGAGCCCACCCCAGTGCACAGCACACACTCGACCCTTTATCACATGAACAAACTACAGACTGCAGGCAACTCTGAAGAGGGCAAAGGCCATTTCCTCCATTCCCAACTCCTGTGAGAAAGGGCCAGCCTAGGCACTCCCTGGGGAGGGAAGCAGGGAGGGCAGTTAGCGGTTTCTCTGAATACTGGGGGGCACCTGATGAAGCGCCCACCCAGGACTTAGTCCCCAGGGAGAAGCACATCAATAAATTAAGTGCAGTTTCCACAGATGGGGGAGGGGAAGGAAGCTGGTTCCAGATGAGAAGAGTGCAAGGGGGGAGACTTTCCCTAAGACTGGGGAAGGACAGCGCTTTGATTATTCTTATTAATGGTTAAAGACAACATCCTCTCAACAAATGCTTCAGTGTACAGTACGGCGATGTTACTCTACATACATTGCTTTTTTAATTGGAGGACAATTGCTTTATAATGGTTTGCTGGTTTCTGCCACACATCAACATGAATCAGCCACAGGTATACATGTGTCCCCTCCCTCCTGAGTCTCCCTCCCATGCCCACTCCATCTCATCCCTCTAGGTTGCCACAGAGCACTGAGTTGAGCTCCCTGCGTCACACAACAAATCCCCACTTGCTATTTCACACGTGGCAGCCTGTACGTCTCCATGCTGTTCTCGCAATTCGTCCCACCCTCTCCTTCCTGCACTGTGTCCACAAGCCTATTTTCTACGTCTGCATCTCCACTGCTACCCCGCAAGTGGGTTCATCAGGACCACATTTCTAGATTCCATATACATGTATTAATATACAACATTTCTCTTTCTCACCACGCCTTACAATGGACTCTAGGTTCATCCACCTCATTAGGACTGACTCAAATGTGTTCTTTTTTATGGCTGAGTAATATTCCACTGTATATATCTGCCACAACTCCTGTATCCATTCATCTGTTGGTGGACACCTAGGTTGCTTCCATGTCCTAGCTATTGTAAAAAGTGCTATAACAAACATTGGGGTATGTATACATACGTTGCTGTACAGCAAATCTCTAGCACATTTTATCTTGCAGCAGTGAAACTAATGCTGTCAAACAACAACTCCTCACCTCCCCTTCCCCCAGCCCCCGGCAGCCACCGTTCTACCTCCTGTTTCTATGACCCTGACCACTGCAGGTACCTCATATATCTAGAACCGTAAAGTATTTGTCTTTCTGTGGCAGATTTACTTCACTCGCAGAATATCCTCAAGATACATTTAATGTTGAAGACATGACAGGATATCTTTCATTATTAAGGCTGAATAATATTCTACTGGATGCATAGGTTACATTTACCTTATCCATTCAGCCATTCATGGACATTCAGCTTGTTTCCACCTCTTTGCTCTCGTGAATAATGATGCTATTAACAAGAGAGTACAAATATTTCTTTGAGATCCTATCTTCAAGTCTTTCGGATAAATACCCTTCAATGAAATAGCTGGATCGTATGGTAGTTTTTTTTTTTATTTTTTAATAAGTTTTATTTGTTTGTTTGTTTTTGGCTGTGCTGGGTCTTTGTTCGGGGAAGGCAATGGCACCCCACCCCAGTACTCTTGCCTGGAAAATCCAATGGACGGAGTAGCCTGGTGGGCTGCAGTCCATGGGGTCGCTAACAGTCGGACAGACTGAGCGACTTCACTTTCACTTTTCTCTTTCATGCATTGGAGAAGGAAATGGCAACCCATTCCAGTATTCTTGCCTGGAGAATCCCAGGGATGGGGTAGCCTGGTGGGCTGCCGTCTATGGGGTCACACAGAGTCGGACACGATTAAAGTGACTCAGCAGCAGCAGCAGCAGCAGCAGCAGGAGGGTCTTCGTTGCTGTGTGCGCTTCTCTCTAATTGCTGTGAGCGGGAGCTACTCTACAGCTGTGGTGCACAGGCTTCTCACTGCGGTCACTTCTCTTGTTGCAGAGCACAGGCTCCAGGACCCATGGGCTCAGGAGTTGTGGCACATGGGTTCAGTTGCTCTGTGGTGTGTGGGCTCTTCCCAGATCAGCGATTTAACCCATGTCTCCTATATTAGCAGTGGACTCTCTACCACTGAACCACCAGGGAAGCCCATGGTAGTTCTATTTTTCATTTTTTGAAAACTTATCTCCTAGGGTGGCTTTTGTTGTCTTTTTTTTTTTTTTTTCCTTAGGATGACTGTTCTAACAGGTTGAGGTGGTATCCCATGGCTTTGGTTTGTATTTCTCTAATAATTAGTGGTGTAGAACATGTTTACATACACCTGTTGGTCATTTGTATGTCTTCTTTGGAGAAAACTCTATTCAAGGCTTCTGAAGGGACCACTCTTTTTTGGAAAGGAGTTTTGCAAGAGGTAGAAACCCACTGGTGTCCCAGTTACACGAAGTGCTCTAAATGAGGGGCAGCTAGTGGTTGCCCAAAATGGGAAGGACCAGGTGACACTACCCTAGTGCTCAAGCTTGAAGGAGTATAAGAGGTGGCTCTTGCCTTCATGGGGACCACACAGGCCATGTCAGCCAGAGCGGCAGCTGAGATGCTGTGGTCCTTACCTCATATTCTGGATGTATAAATCCCTGGATTCCAGAACAATCTTAAGGAAGGCACGGCCCTGAATTTGATTGTAACTGTTTTTGTTTAAATTGTAATAAAATTCACATAACATAAAATTTACCATCTTGGCCATTTAAAAAAATTATTTATTGATTTGGCTGCGCTGGGTCTCAGTTGGAGCACATGGGATCTTCCTTCTTCATTGCATCATTGGGATCTTTACTTTTGGCATAGGAACACTTAGTTGCAACATATGTGATCTCGTTCCCTGACCAGGGATCAAACTTGGGCCCCTTGCACTGGGAGCACAGAGTCTTAGCCATTGGACTACCAGGGAAGTTCCAAGATATTCTTTGATACAATTAAAAACAACCAAAATTTAAGAAAAAAAAAAAAATGATACCCTTTAGGAGCACATACTTCCCAGGTGGCTCAGACAGTAAAGAATCCACCTATAATGCAGGAGACCCTGGTTTGATCCCTAGGTCAGGAAGATCTCCTGGAGAAGGGAATGGTTACCCACTCCAGTATTCTTGCCTGGAGAATTCCATGGACAGAGGAGCCTAGCAGGCTACAGTCCATGGGGTCACAAAGAGTCAACCATGACCGAGTGACTAACACTTTATCGCTTTTATAAATGCAATACAACTACCTAAAGTACATGGAAACAGAGAAAATGGATAAAACAAGAGTAGGCATGTTTTGAGAAGTTAAAGGGGGACAAGGAGGACATGTGAATTCACTAGTATCTCTAGCTTTGGATGTGTTTGATTTCTCCATTATGTAGAGAAACATTAAAATAATATAAAGAGGAAGGGGGTCAGGCAATGGCATACAGGGATGAAAGGTCGCTTATTGCCATGGATCTGGTTTGGCTTTGTTTTGTTTTGGATGGTGAGCTTGTGGGCGCTTGTTACATAACTAAACAACCAAATTAAAGCAAGCCATGCATGCAGAAATGGAGAAACAATTAGGGAAGTAGAAGGAAAGTGTGCAGTCAGCCTTGTACATGGTTCTCAGAGGCCCTGAGTGGATGGATTCCAGGACGTGTCCTCCTGGAGCTCCGTCTGCAAGGCGAGCGTTGGAACAAGCCCTGGGTGCTTGTTCTCCTGATGCAGCCAGCCCTACTCCCTCCTGGGTCACTTCTCTCACTTGCCTTGCTGACAATCTGAGAGTGTTCTTGCCAGCAAAGGCCTGGGTCAGTTATCCTGAGACTTCAAGCTTCCTAATGGGAGCTGGTCCTATGCTGGGTACGTCACCGGTGGTCTGCTTGCAACTGGGGATTCAAACACAGGGGTTCACGTTTGCCCCCAGCACACAGTAGCATTCAGGGCCCCTGAAGACCTCAGCCTGTGTGGGAACAGCTGCCAACAGAGAAGTGGGCTGGCGGTATCCTGCAAGGGGGAAGGGTCTTCCTTTAAGAGAAAGGTGGACTAAGAGATAGGGCCCCTGCATTGTGTGTGCATGTGCCTTCCGTGTTCTCTCGGGGCCAGCTCTTTAGGGACGCCCTCAACTCCTCTGAGCACAGGCGTGGTCTGGCCCCTTGGCAACCTTATCAAGACCTTAGGGGAGAAAAACTCCTGATTGCTTCCTCCCCACACCCAGCTCTTCTGGCTCTTCTCAAAGTGCGGTCCCCAGGCAGAGCCACCTGGCAACATGGGATCCCTGGAAACTCATTACAAAGGCAGCTGGTCCCAGTTTCTTTACTGAGTCAGAAACTCTGAGGGTGGTGCTCGGCAGTCTGTCCCTTGATGAGCCCTCCTGGGGACTCTGATGCCTGCTCCAGTTTGAGAACCGCTGGAGGACGTACATTGGGTCCCATCCCTGTGTCCTGGCATCACCTCCGTCCCTGACAGTACTCCACAGGTCTTTGCTTCCAGGACCTACAGTCGCCCAGTTTGCCCCAAGGAACCCCAGCACCAGCAGGTCTAATCCCTCACTTCTGGGCCCTGATTCTTGAGCTGTTGGAGCAAAACCTCATGGAAGCAGGATGCTGCACCAAGCTCCTGTCTCCACCTGCAGAGCTCTGGTCATGCCCATCCTGCCTGGGCTCCCCTCCAGCTGTCCAGAGAGCGCCCTTTCCTTCCCCCGAGTGGTGGTCCTACTGCCTCTGCCTCCACAAGCCCCTGCCCAGCTTCCAGGCATTTTAGCAGGTAGTTACTCAACCCAGCTTTTCTTCCATCTGCAAACTATTTATGTCTTTCCTCCTCCTTTCCCAAATCTGTGCCAGAGTCTCCCTGAGGCTGGTCTGAGACTCATCCCTCCACCGACATCCTAGGCCACCTCCCACCACTGGGTGGGACTTGGCTTAGGTGTGCTTCCTCTCCTGTGTGCTTCCTGGCCAGCTCCTCTCCCTACATTCAAGGACAAACAGCACCAACCAGCAGAACATTTTCAAGTAAAAATTTTTAATTATATTGACCATCTATATTCTCTAAGGATAAGAAGGCGTCAGAGGATGAGATGGTTGGAAGGTACCACCGATTCAGTGGGAGCATGGGGAACTCCACGAGATGGTGAGGGACAGGGAGGCCTGGCGGGCTGCAGTCTGTGGGGTCACAAAGAGTCAGACACGACTTGGCGACTGAACAACATGTTCTCTAAAGCAGTGCGGACCTGGGTTTGAATTCTGACTATCAAGGAAGCACTAGCCAAACCCTGTGTTTTTCTTAAACATCAGTTTCTTCTGCTCTAAAAAGGACTATCAAAACATTTTTGCATGATTATTAAGAAAAGGCTTCAATATTATCAGTGTAAAATGCATTGCAGCTATAAGAGCTTGATGTTGTGGATAAAAATATTTAGTGTTTGATCCATGAATTAGATGTTTTTACTTAAACATTTATATAATCTGAAAGATCTTTAATTTTAACTTCAAATCTTACAATAGAAGAAACTGAAGTGAATGTTCAAAGAAAAATCATGATGAGAATTTTGTAATTCCTGGTTTGATGGTGAGAAAAGTCCAACGCGTCTCAAGTTACCAAAATTAGATGCTTAAATAAAAAAGAACAACCAAAAGGCTAGATTCATGGGTTCCCTCTAAATAAATGCTCCAGCTTACTCATGACAAATCACCACCAAGAAGGAACTTCCCCGAGTCAACCAGCTACCGGCCAACTCATAGCCAGGTCTCTTGAAAGAAGGAGCTACATCAGCACTCTCAACTTTCTTACCTTGATTTCCTGCAGACTGATTTCCTGGAGGTCACCTGTAGCTTCCATGTTAACATGCCCCACTGGCATCTTAGTGCTCTGGTTCCTGAGTGCCCACTGCGTGGGGGTCCACACAGTTTTCATTCAGCACATTTATGCTGAGCTCCTCCATTGGCCACCAGTGGACAACCAGCCCTTGAGGAGATCCCAGGCCAGGACAGCAGCGGCGGGCTCAAGTAGTCAGACTAGGAGAAACACAAGATGGACACCTATCCGGCTCGTGGGAGGCAAGGGAAGAAGAGGAGCTGAGCAATGAAGGGAAGGGTGGGGGGATGCTCCAGACAGAAGATCACCTGCCAACAAACAGTACAAACGAGATACACGATCGTAGTCACAGGGTATTGCAGTCACGTGGATGATGGCGCGGGAGGCATTGAGGGAAGGCTTCCTCAGGGAGGGGACACCTAAACCAAGTCTTAAGGGACACTCAGTATCTGTTAAGGAGGTGAAGGAAGACACTGCAGTGTGTGCAAAGGCACAGGAGACAGCATCTCGGGACGGGAGTAAGTAGCACAGGATGATGACAGCGTTGCACGTGGGGGCGGCAATGCATGTTGAGTAGTTTTTTGTTTTAATTTTTAAAATTTTTGTTTTGTTTTTTAATTTTTTTAATTTAAACTGAGTCTCTGTTGCTGCATGAGGGCTTTCTGATTGCAGCAAGTGAGGGCTGCTCTTCATCTTGGTGCACGGGCTTCTCACTGTGGCGGACTCTCTTGTTACAGCGTGGACTCGGTAGTTGTGGCGCACCCGCCTAGTTGCTTTGCGGCTTGTGGCATCTTCCCAGACCAGGATCGAACCCATGTCCTTTGCATTGGCAGGTGGATTCTTATCCACTGCGCCACCTGGGAAGCCTCATGTTGAGTAGTTTGGACAGAAAGGGATACAAGTCACTGAATCCTCTGTGTGTGAATGTGTGTGAATGTGTGTGTGTGTGTGGTGTGTAACTTTCCCCTTTAGTTAGAAAGAAGTTAAAAGAAGGCTGTTGTGATGTAATGACTGAGGTGAAAATGACAACAATGTGTGTCCAGCAAGGATCCATGTTTCAAGTCACATTCGTAGCTGGGCTTTCAGGTCAGACAGACCTGAGTGTGAATTCCTGCCTGGCCCATCACTAACATGTCCCAGAGTCCATATGCTCAGCTGTGAACTCAGGGCAGAAGTGAGACTGACCTCACAGCTGTTTAAAAGGATGAAAGTGCACCGTACCAGACACAGTCCGAGATGGAGCCCGCAGGGAACACGCACAAGCGAGCACCACCCCCTGGGCATTTTCACCAGGACTCACCAGACGCAGGTGCTCCGAGACCGGGAGCGCACAGCGGCTCCAGGGTTTCCCGGCTGCTCACAGGAAGCAGAGCCCGCGGAGGGCAGGTTGGGGAGGCCTGGAAGAGAGATGTGCTTGTTTGTGGAGTGTGAAGCACCCGCTGGCGGAAGATAGACTCCTTCAGGAGTGAGGACCTGCCTCACTCCTTCCCATCTCACCCTGTGTGCCAAGAAGCCAGAACCCCTGGGCACCTTACACCCGGATCACTTCTCAGCGCTGTGTTTGTTCACTCCAGGCTTGCTCACTGCTTCCGATATAACCGGTATATTCCCCAGCGTGGTATCCTCCACCCTTGGTGATGTAAACCCGCGACAGGTACAGCATCCCAGTGGGACTCGGAGGCCAGGGGAGCCGATGCCGATATGCGGATGTTCACACTATGTGTGCCTGAGTAGAAAGCCGTACATCTCTGATCCAGGAGTGTCACGTCTTCCATTGGCATCCGAGAAGCACTGACAGGTTAACTTATCAGCTTGTGAATTGGAAAGCGAGACCTAGAGTCATCAGTGTGTGCTTGTCTCGTGAAGCCATGAGGATAAATAACATCGCCAAGGCAGAGGTCTGTGCCTGCACCCAGGTGGCAGCGACGAGGAAAGACTCAGCTAACACAGGAAGCCCCCAGAGGGCGTCCCTGGAGGAGAGCAGTATCCCCATAGGCCAAGGGAGTGCAGTTTTCTTCGAAACAGTAGGGAACGGGATCAGATGCTGCTTAAGAGTCAAGGAAGACTGCATGTGGCCACTGAATTTAGCAACTGGGTCACTGGCAAGAGACAGTGTGTGAGGAATGAATGGACGTAAATACTAGGCATTTCCAAGAAACTTGGCTCAAAAGGAAAGAAGAGAGATGGGGCCTTGGTAACGGAGAGATGGGAGCAAATACAAGTTTCCTTTCTAAACAGATGGAAGAGGGCTTCCTTGGTGGCTCAGTGGTAAAGAATCCACCTGCCAGTGCAGGAGACACGGTTCCATCCCTGAGCTAGGAAGATCCCACATGCCGCAGAGCAACCAACCCCATGCAGGAGCCCGAGGACCGCACCTAGAGAGTAGACCCCACTCTCAGAATCGCCTGGGCCACTTCCACCAAGATGGTATTGTCCCAGCCCCACACCTTCCGGCCAGTCAGCATGCCAACTCAGGCTGCAGTGTGCCTCCAGGTGGGGGGAGCCCACCCTCCCTGGGAAGGAGCCAGGTCAGCAGGTTTCCTGGTGGCCACCTTGCCTGTGATCCTGCAGGTTAGAGATGAGAGGCACCGAAGTGTCTCCCAGCCGGGGTCCTCTGGAGATGCCGACACACAAAGGGTGGAGATTAATTTGGAAGATGTCACCCAGCCCTGCGAAACCAGCTTTCAGGAAGACTGAATGCTCTCTGCCGGCAGAGCTGGGCATTCGGGAGCCGGACATCCAAAGGGAAGAGCAAGCCAGTGAGGGGCACACAGGGCTCTCCTCCAGGGACTGGGGGTTGACCCAGCAGTCACTCACAGAGTAGGACACGTGTATCCTCTCGGAGTTTCTGACACCACCGCCCCTATCTTAACTCTCCCAATTCATGGCACAGTGTTCTCATCCCACACAGAAGAGCCCTGCCGGATGCTCCAGGCTCAGGACCCAGCTCCCCTGCCCCACAGCCCGCGCTGTCCCAAAGCAGCACCCAGGCCCTGGGTCAGAGGCAAGAGACATGACTGCTGCTCCTCCTGCAGCCCCAACCTGGGACCAGAGCAGTCACCCCAGGCCTCCGGTGGTGCGTGGTCCGGCTGGGGAAGGTCCCCAGGTGCCTGGGCCTTCTCTCTGGCTGGGCTGCCCAGGGCGTTCCAAGCACCATCTGAACCAGGGGGTGATCTGGTGCTCCAAGGCCAGGAGGGTTGGTCTGGCCCGGTCGGGGGTGGGGTGGGAGGTAAATGGGGACAGTAGGGACATGCAGTCGGGCCTACTTGCAGGCATGCTCCTGCTGCTTTGCATGGGGTATAACCCCAGAACCCTTCTCTGCAGATGTGCTAGCAAAAACGAGAGAAAAGGACTCTTCTTTGCCCTGGATGGTCCAGCTCCTTTGAGATTGGACTGATACAGGCTATGGACTCGGCCTAACACAGCCTTGCACCCTGGTTTCTGCACCACCACCGGCCCTCACTGGCCGAGTCTCAAAGGAGTGTCCATCAAAATCAGCCAAGAGGCTAAAAATGCAGATTGCCAGGCCCCACGGCGGAAATTCTCACTGAGCGGGTCTGGGGCGAGACCGGGAGTCGGCGTTCTCAACAAGCCCTCAGACGACTTGGGCTCGGATGCTCTGCGGCGCCCACTTTGAGAAACCCGACTCTGGGGCTGAGACTCCAGCCCCGCTCCGCCTCGATTCTCCAAACTTTCAGCCTGTCGCCGGGCGCATGTTCCCCCGCCCCGCTCCGTGGGTCTCATCCACGCGCGATCGTGTAGCATCTGGAGAACGTGGTGAGAACCAGGAGGGGGCGCAGGGCGAGCGAGCGGAGCCAAGGGGCGGCGAGGCGAGGAGGGGCGCGCCGGCCCCGGAGGCGCGCGTTGCCGGGGCCGGGGGCGGAGCGGCCGGGCCGGGGCGGGGCCGGCGGGCGGCGAGCGCCGGG
>SJYX01019307.1:726615-815345 GCA_006410675.1 Oreotragus oreotragus
CGCGGAGAGCGCGGCGGCGGCGGCGGCGGCGGCGGCGGCATGGGCACCCGGCAGACCAAGGGCAGCCTGGCGGAGCGAGCCGGCCCCGGCGCGGCGCCGGGCCCCCGGCGCGAGCGGCCCGACTTCTGGGCGTCGCTGCTGCTGCGCGCCGGGGACAAGGCGGGGCGCGCGGGCGCGGGCGCAGGGCTGCCCCCCTACCACCGGCGCGTCGGCATGGTCCAGGAGCTGCTGCGGATGTTGCGCCAGGGCCGGCGGGAGGAGGCGGGGACGCTGCTGCAGCACCTGCGCCAGGTGAGCGCCGGGAGGGGCCGCGGGGGCGCCCCGCCCCTGCCCAGGAGGCCCCGGGGCGCCAGGGGCACCGCCCGGGCCCCTTCTCGCGGGGACCGGGCCCGGTCTAGCCTAGCCGCAGGTGCCTCGGCGCTGCCCCTGAATTTGAGGCCTCGGGGCAGGGCGGAGGATGGCTGCCCGGAGAGGCCCGGCCGAGGGGGACCTGTTGGAATAACGTCCCCGTTTCTCTCCTCCGCAGGCAGAGGAGGAGGCTGGCCCGGGGCGGTGGGCGGCGGGGGACGCCTGCCTGAGCCAAAGTGCTTCTCTTACGCCCTACCCACTGGCAGTCTCTCCCGTCAAGGGTCCTCAAGGAATGCGCAGTTGTCAGCTTCCCCAGGGGGAGTCCAAGGGCACAGCTCTGGGACTGGTGAGATTCCAGCCCCCAGGGGCTTCGCTCGCCGGGAGGCACCCTGGATGAGAGGGGGTTCAGATGGGAGACAGGTCTTCTGTCCCCTGGCTAACTTTGACCGGAGCTCAGCCTGAAGCCGAGCGGTGGGGTGGGGTAGCTGGCCCGGTTCCCGGTGGACCGGCTGGACGCAGGGCCTTGCAAGGCTGCCTGCGCGCTGCCCTCAGCCTGATCCCCCTGGTTAGGCACTGCCTTGGCCCCTCTGGCGGGTCCCCTCTGCTTTGGGTCTCCCTGGGGCCGTTGCTGTCCACTTCTCTTGGGCTTGTGTTCCTGCTTCACTTTTTCATCCCTTCCGTGGATTCTGTCCAGTGGGAGAGAGGCAGGAAGGCGCCCCTCCTGCATCCCTGGGGTTTGTCTTGGCGGACCTTTGCGGGGGAGCTGAGTCCAAGCCCCATATTCTGGCTCAGTGGTGGAGTCCAGTGGGGATGGGGAAGGGACTCTGAGGTGGCCTGTCTGAAGTTCTCCCATCACTGTTGAAAGAGGCCGTCAGAGAGCCTTCCTGGGGGGAGCTTCAGAAATCAGTCAGACCCTCATCCCTCCTGGAGTCTGTAGCATCCCCCTACACCACTATGTATCTGGTGTGTGGTCACCCTGGAGTGTGTGTTCCCAAGGTGTGTGCGCACAGGGAGAAGGAGGCAGAGGCCTGGGGGCTTGGGAAGCCTGGGGTTTCTGCTCTCCCCTCCACTTTCCCAACAGCATTCAGAAGGCTACCTGAGATGCCGCTGTTACCCCAGGTGCCATCTCTGAACTGAATCTTCAGAGAAAGATGACATTTCATACTTAGTAACTTTTTAGTGGTGAGTGTTTCTTTGTCTTTCAAGAACTGAAAGCCAGGGTATGGCCTCTGCGGAAACTGTTTTGCTTTCTATCAGAATAATGGGTTTTCCAGACTATCATATCCATTTGCAACCAGACGGTGAGATGCTTTCTCTGATTGTATGCTGCCTCCCGGCACTGGGGTGGGTGCTGCAGAGGGTACAGGACCATGGAGGGGCTGACGGTAGGGATGGAGGCAAGCCCTCCTGGGGCTGAAAAAGCAGAGTGCCGCCCCTGTTCTCGAGGGCCAGTCAGGGCCAGTCGTTCAGGTGGGGCCTACAGATGAGTGTGATTCCACATCCTGGAGAACCTGAGCTTCCCCCTGGTTTTTGGAGAGTAACACATCCCTGTGTCCCCAACAGTCTTCCCTGATAGTAAAGAATCCGCCTGCAATGCAGGAGACCTGGGTTTCATCCCTGGGTCAGGAAGATCCCCTGGAGAAGGGAATGGCTACCCACTCCAGTATTCCTTGCCTGGAGGATCCCATGGACGGAGGCCTCAGTCCATGGAGTCACAGAGACGGACATGACTGAGCGACTAATACTGTCTGTGACACCCACAGCGTCCGGAGACAGGGAGCATTTCCTGACAGATGGTGGCTCGTTGGTGTCCTGACACTCTTCTGTCCTGACACAGTGGCACAGCTGATGGGGGTTGGAGGAGGTCAGCCAGGCTTCCCCTTTGCTGCGAAAACAGCAGAATAACTTGCCCTCCTGCTCCAGGCACGTCCTGGGCTCTCGTGACCTCTGGTTGAGGCCTGTGGGCTCTGCAGAGCTGGCAATGGGCCTGCCTAAGGTGCAGATCAGGGCCCTCCAGGGAGTGGCTGGGAGCCCTGGGCAGCATAGGACGGGAGCTCCAGTGTCCAAATGTCCGTGGGAAGCAAAAGGTGGTTTTCTAGGACCCTGAGGCTGTTGGGAGGGATGAGGAGCTGCATCTGTGCTGTGCACAGAAGTGGCTCTTTCCCCCAAATCTTGTTTTCCTTTCCAGTTTCCTTCTCTAGGCCGGGGGTGGTGATGTTCAGAAAGCGAATGAGCAGTCACTGAGAGACAGGAAACACCCAGGGCTCCCTAGGGTCGGACCAGCAGGGGCGCATCAGTAACAGGAGGTGGAGGTGGGTGTGCGGAGCTCAGGGCTCGGTCATGCTGGGACACTGTTCCTGCCCCACAGAGCACAAGGGTGGGCATCGGTGAACAGGTAAACGGGCAGAGGGAATGGAAGCCCAGACAGTCACGGTCACGGTCATCCTCACCTTCTCCTGTGTTTGTCCATGTGTATGGCTGCCCAGAGCCCCGTGGGAGGGGGCTGGAGGTCGTCCTGGTCTCTATGGGCTGTGAGCTCTTTGTAGCCCTGAACAATCTCTCCACACTCTTCCCAGAACAAGGTACCAACATTCACAGTCCTGCAAGAATGTTGGGGGATTCACAGACCCCAGGTTCAGATTACACCCTTGTCTGGGACCTCCCCTTCCCCACCTGTGTGACTTGCGACAGGCTCAGGATGTGGAAACGGGCCTGGGGACCACGTGTGACAGTCGCAGTGGGCTGAAGGATTGTGGCTGCCGGTGCCTCTGCTTCTGAGTCTAGGAGTCTCTCTGGTCTTAGATTTGGGGGGGTTTCCTGACTGGAGACTCTCCAGCCTGTCCCTGCATGTCCCTTGCCTGAGCAGTATGGGGAGGCCTCCTTGGTGTTTAGGATGCTGAGCTGTGCAGTGGAGAGGGAAGCAGATTCCCAGGAAGCTGCCTGCTGAGGGAAGGAGCCAAGGGAAGTCCCCTTCCCTTGAGGAGCCCTGCCATCTTGAGAAGAGCTTGGGGCCAAGGGTCAGCTCGGGCAGCTTGCATTCCGGTCCTCAGTCTGCTCCCACTTGGGACCCAGCCGATAACCTGTGAGTTGTGTTCCTCGTTTCCATGAGGGTATCTGAGGTACTGAGCAGAGCAGATGCTACAACTGTGTGAGATTGCGTCGGCTCTGCAAACCAAAACCCGTTCTCACGGCAACAACGGCAAGGAACAAGAGAATCTGGGGTCTGGCCAGGCTGCTGGCAGGGTCACGGTCACCTTTCTCAGGCCGGGCCCAGGAGGTTTTAGAGTCTGTCTGCCTGACTAGGGCTCAGTCTGGGCCAGAACTCACTTAAAGTTCAGAAGCAGTGTGGGGCAGTGCTCAGGGAGTTAGGGGGTGAAAGAAGCTAATTGTGGATGAAAGAGGCTGCTCCGCTCCCCTCCCCCAGACCTCGCCCTTCTCCAGGTGTCGCTTCCCAAGTCTTCAGCTCACACTTGCAATCTTCAAGGTGCCCTGGAAAGAAGGACCCATTAGTCGTGGAGAGAGGGCGAGTGCCAGCCCATGTAGGAGGCGGGGGTCATCTCTTGGGTACAGGGATTGCTCTGAGTCCCCGGTCCCAGACTCAGGCGTCTCCCAGCTTCATCGAGCACCAGAGTAGGGGCTCAGTTCCCCCAGCACACACCAGGCTGAAGTGGCCCATCTCCCACTTTTCCGTAAAGAGGATCTGATTGGGTTGGTTTATATGGTTTAGCCTTGTTGGGCAGGGCAGTTCTAGGGTCAGCCTGATGGTGTGGCTCAGGCCACGTGACCAGGGTGACTGGGCTGGCCTCACGCTACACCTGGGAACACAAGCCACCCCCGCAATGCAGAAAAGAGCCCTCAGGAACCTAGAGTGCTGGCTGCCCCAGGGGTCTGGATAAGTCTCCCTGGGAACCCAGAGGCTTGGCAGAAAGATGAGCAAAAGGTTGCCTTTTTCATCTGACAACCCCCAGAACAAGCAGGGAGTTCCCCACCCTTAGCCTTGATCTTCTCCTGGCACACACGTCCTCATTTCCATGGAATGCTCCTTACGTTTCCAAGGCCACCCTCCTGGGCCACGTCAGCCCACGGACTCTGAGATTCAATTGCCGGTTAGGCTGTATGGATTTAAACGTCCGTATGTACGTCATTTTCCCCACTGTCCATTTTGTTAGACTAAGCCCCACACTTCCTGAGAGTGGAGACCCCTGTCACCACCTCTGTCCCTGGCAGGTGGTTGACACCCGTACGTTGTGGCGAGCTGCAGTAAGTCATGCGCCAGGGACACGCTGTCTTGGTGTGTCCCCAGCAAGCCCTTGGGTTCGGGCTGCGCACCCCAGGGCTTATTTGCCAGGCCCACGGGTGCAGTCGAGAGATCTGGCGAGTTTGCTTTCATTTGGTTGGATTCCCGGGAGCCCTGTCCACAGGACTTGGCTGTTCCTGGCAGCCCGCCAGGCAGTGGTGTTCTTGGAGAGAGGAGTGGCATGGTGCCCAGCCTCCGTGGGCACCGCAGGGACCCCATGGCAGGTGCCGTCTAGGGCCTCTGCTGAGGTGGCTGCAGGGAGCGGAGCCTGGCTGGAGGGCCTGGCCTCCAGCTCCTTGTGCTGAATCATGTTGATTCCATCTGCAGAGAGGAAGCTTCCTCCCTCTCTAAGCCCTGCTGCTCTCTGGCCAGGCTGGGCATTTCCAGTGATGCCGAGGCAGGGGGAGCCCCAGGCCAGGGCCTGCTCTGCTGGTTTCCAAGGCCAGGGATGCGGTCACCTCTTTGTGGCCAGGAGTGACGCCAGGGCCTGAGGCTGGGCCAGCTGTCCTGACTGCAAGTCTAGTGGGGAGAGACCTCCTTCGGGCTCCCCCTGCACCTGCCAAAACACCCCCCCCCACCTCCTGCAGGCAGAAGCCACCTGCAAGAGAGTTATCCAGGTGACTCAGGTCTTGGTCTGGCTTCCCCATCAGGATGCTCAAGGGGTGGGGTCCACATCCGAGGAGATCCCCTCCCCAATGTGGGGGTCTCAGCCTGCCATCCACCTCCCTCCCCTGGCCGGCCAGCTGTGTCCTATCCACTTTCATTAGGAGAAACGGGTTGGGGTGGGGGCAGTGGTCAAAAATGGCAGGCTGCATTGCTGCCCCTGGAAGAGGTGGCTGTCCTGATGAGCACAGTGACCTTGGCCTGCCAGGCAGGGGTGGGGGCTGGCCTTCATGGTGCCTGGCTCTCCTCCCCACCCCACTTGCTGGCCCAAGCGGCGCCCACGTGGCTCTCTGGGAGCATTTCCCAGCCTTCTTTTTTTTTTTTTTTTTCAACTGTTATTAGCTCAGACTCCTGGCTGCTGCAGCCATATGGAGTTCTGCCGACGGCTGCTGTTCAGGCGATGTGGCATTTCGATGTTTCTAACTTCATCTTCACCAGTATAGACAAGGAGTCAGGCAGGAGTGTAGAAGGGCAGTGTTCACCTGCAGGGTGGCCTCACGTCGGGCCTGCGGGCCATGCCCCCAGCCACGCTGCCCCCACCCACGCTGTCCTCTGCGCCCCAGCTTTTCTCGGCCTCTCCTGCTCCCCCTCCCACCGTCTCCTCTCTGTGTCTCTCCCTTTCCCTGGGTGAGAAGCAGACTTTGCATCTCTGTTGTTCAGCTCATCTTGGTCAGCTTCCCAGGGCTGCCCCCACCCCCTAGCCTTCATGGCAGGAAGGCAGCCGGGGACCGTGAGAACAGGAAGGAGTGGGGGTCATTTCGCTGTCTAGTCTGGTAGGGGCCAGCGCCTTGAGTGGGGGAAGCTCTAGGGACATCTCTCCCGCCCGTGCCCTGCTTCCCGGTCCATAAAGCATTTTCTCCTGTTTATTTAGCTCTTTAAATAGTCCTATGAGGTCGACAGGATCTCACTTAAAGTAAGAAATGGTAAGTTTTCTTTAAAAAAAAAAACAAAGAACAGTACATCATCATTGTTTTGAACAATGCTGCTTTTGAACTGTGGTGCTGGAGAAGTCTCTTGAGAGTCCTTGGGGCTGCAGGGAGATCCAACTAGTCAATCCTGTAGGACATCAACCCTGAATATTCACTGGAAGGACTGATGCTGAAGCTGAAACTCCAATACTTTGGCCACCTGATGTGAAGATCTAACCCATTGGCAAAGACCCTGATGCTGGGGAAGATTGAAGACAGGAAGAAAAGGGGATGACAGAGGATGAGATGGTTGGATGGCATCATCGACNCCTGAATATTCACTGGAAGGACTGATGCTGAAGCTGAAACTCCAATACTTTGGCCACCTGATGTGAAGATCTAACCCATTGGCAAAGACCCTGATGCTGGGGAAGATTGAAGACAGGAAGAAAAGGGGATGACAGAGGATGAGATGGTTGGATGGCATCATCGACTCAATGGACATGAGTCCAACTCCCAACAAACTCTGGGAGTTGGTGAAGGACAGGGAAGCCTGGAGTGCTGCAGTCCACAGGGTCACAAAGTCGGACACGACTGAGCAACTGAACAAGACAAGACAATTGTTCAAAAATGAGAAAATACAGATGAGCCAAAATAAGACCTCGAAGAGATTCGTCTGTTGTATAGTCCAGTGTCTGCCCCTCCAGGCACTGCTCTAGGCCCCGGGAGGCAGAAGAAATAGGAGTAAAATTGTTCCCCTACCTCATGGACAGATTATGAGGATCAGCATGTGCTCAGCAAGGCCTCGAAAAAGGGCTCCAAGTTGTGGCAGCCTTCTCTGGGGACGGGGGACCCTTGGCCCTGGTCCCAGCACAGCCCCTTTCCCTTCTCTGGCCTCAGTTAGCCCACCAGCACAGTGAGAGGCTGTGTCCAGCACAGTGAGAGGCTGTGTGGCCGAGGTAACCACTGAGGTTCCCGACCACCTCACAGCTCCTACCAGGCTCCTGTGGCATCAAGATGGACCCATTCATTCACACGTGAGCCAGAGTCCCTGTCGTGCTCTGATGTCACTCCCTTGTCCCCAGCTTGTACAAGAGCTAGGACTGATCCCCACATACGGGCACGAAGCTCTCCTCCCTCAGGGTTCCCAAATGGATCAGCTCCCAGGTGGGGCTTCGTCTCACCTACCCTGACAGCCCCTCCCAGCGGCCCTGGCACTCAGGCCTGAGCCTCTCCTGCCCACACCGCCTTCTCATGCCCTTGGCCCCCATCCATCCCCCAGCACATTCTCCAGGTGGCACTTTTTCTTGCATTTATTTATATCTGACTACACTGGGTCTTCGCTGCTGCATGGACTTTTCTCTAGTTGCGGAGAATGAGGCTGCTCTCTAGTTGGAGCGCTTGGGCTTCTCACTGAGGCGGCTACTCTTGGGCTCCCGGGCTCTAGAGCACAGGCTCAGTAGTTGTGGTGCACGGGCTTAGTTGCTCTGTGACATACGGGATCTTCCCAAATCAGGGATCAAACCCACATCTCCTGCATTGGCAGATGGATTCTTTACCACTGAGCCACCAGGGAAGGCCTAACTGGTACTTTTTTCAGTGGCTTATTTGTTAAAATAAGATGTTGAGATGGTGGTGGCCAAGATGAATTAATATTGGAGGAAGAAGAGAGCAGAACCCAGCTTGAAGAGAGAATGGTCCCTATAAGGGGCATGTTTCATGAGCTCACTGCCCCTCCATGGAGCGTGGCCACACCCCTGCTCCTGGCAGCTAAGGACTGGAGGTATGAAGGCCATTCAGTGAGGAGTGAGGAGGGCCCAAGAATGCCTCAGCCCCTCAGTTGCCTCCAGGGAGACCTAAGGCCACCCCAGGCCCACACAGCACCTTTGTGAGAAGTAGGAGACCCCTGTCTGGTTGGCTGAGACACAGTCAAAGCTCGGCAAGTTCAACCCCACCCAGACACCCTTGTGCAGTGCACACCCTGCACAGCTGTACTTAGCCGCCTTGGTGAAGGCATGCAGAAGTTCAGTCTTTATCAGCTGAAGCCAGTCAGGAGGCTCAGCCCTTCTCCCATGTGGCCCCTCAGGCACAGCCATGTCACCTGAAGCAGGCAGCAGTGCAGTGCCAGCCAGAATGGGATGATTTCTGCCTCTGAGCCAGACAATTGTCCCCTTCCTCCACAATTGGGAAGCTGAAGCAATTGGGCACCTTCTTCCAGCCCAACACTCCCATCTCTCCCAGGGGTGTCGAACAGAGGCAAAGACACCTTCAGTGAGTCTGGAGTCAGGCCCATAGGACTTAGGAGTACAGGGACCTTCAAGACGCCTTCCTTGCTAAGCTCCTATCATCTCCAATCCCCACCCATGTCCTGGGGACCCAGGAATTCCCCTCCAGCTTCCCAGACTGTTTATATCCCTGTCTCTGTGGAAAAGGAAATGGCAACCTACTCCAGTATTCTTTACTGGAGAATCCCCTGGACAGAGGAGCCTGGTGGGCTGCAGTCCATGGGGTCACAAAGAGTCAGACACAACTCAAGTGACTTAGCATGCACGCATTCTGGATGCTCCCCGTTTCCTGTAAATAGCCTCCATCCACCTCTCCAGATAAAAGAACTCCCTTCAGTTGAGTTTTCCTGGANTGGAGAATCCCCTGGACAGAGGAGCCTGGTGGGCTGCAGTCCATGGGGTCACAAAGAGTCAGACACAACTCAAGTGACTTAGCATGCACGCATTCTGGATGCTCCCCGTTTCCTGTAAATAGCCTCCATCCACCTCTCCAGATAAAAGAACTCCCTTCAGTTGAGTTTTCCTGGAATGAGCCTGTCTTCTGGACTTCCTGTCATTCCCAGTTGCAGACCTCATCCCCATTTTCTCCTGGAGTTGTGGAGTTTTGGGATAAAAACTCCCACGGGGTTTCCAAGCAGCTGCCAACCTAGAGACCATCAGGAGGGGAAGGTTCTTGGAGATGGAAACAGACACGGAAGGTTCCAAGTTACCCGTTGTGAGAATTCTCACGTCTCCATAAATCGCCTGCTGGCTGAGAATCGGCCCGGTCAGGCACGGGGAGCTTGATAAAGGTATTTGTGCTGTGACGTGTCTCAGTGGGAGGATGGTCCATGAGCTAGGGCTCAGACGTGGGGGCACTCTGAGGGGCACAGGGCTCTGGGAGGTGGGGGAAGGCCTGGAATAGGAGAGTGGGCAGAGGGCTGGAATTGGAGAGACAGCTTACTTTTGGAAAACTGGTGGCAGCTGGCCAGGAAGCCCAGAGGAGCAGGGGCGGCTGGCTGGGGACGCGAGGGCAGGTGTGTCGCACATGGGCCCTGCTCTGGAGGGAGTCTGGCCACTGAGGAGAGCCTGTGGGCAGAACCCAGGGACACTGGGATGGGAGGGAGCCTGAGACCCTGGCAGGAAGCTCTGGGCCTTCATGGGCCTGTTGCTTGGGCCCTTCCACTCCACCCACCTCCGCCTGCACCGCCACCCTCCCAGAGTCCCTGGAAAATGAGGACAAACTCCGTGACTCCCGGAGGCGGGCAGGGCCGCTCCCTCCCCAGGGACACTGCCCTCGCCCTGCAGTCTCTGGGACTCACCGATACGTCTCGGTGCTGCTGGCTGTGGCCCCAGGTTCTTCCACCTGTGGGGCAGTGAGGCCCCAAGAAGAAGTGGGGTGGGGAAGAGTCCGCCGGCCAGAGCTCCTTCCCTGGTCCATTCCTGCCCTCCCCACTGCCCAGAGAAAAGGCCTCGGGGAAATGGGCAGGGCTCACCCTCAGCCAGAAGCCTGGGGGCCCTTTTCCTCCTCTCCCTGCACTTCCCCACCAGCCCCACCCCTGGGTGTGAGCTGGATTCGAGCTGGACTTCCCATCCCGTGTGACTCGTCTCTGCTCTCCCGGGTTCTTGGAGGCTGTGCCTGGGGCCTTGCCTCTGACCTAGAGATTGAAAGTGGTAAAGACCTTGGGTTCCCTGGTTGCCTGGTGGTTAGGACTTGGGGCCTTCACTGTGAAGACCTGGGTTCAAGCCCTGATTGGGGAACTGTCTCACATGCCAAGATAAAAAATAAAAGTAAAGTGGTAAAGACTCTCGGTGTGCGGGGGCGGTTGATTTTATGTGCCTTCTTGGTGAGGTCATGGTACCCAGTTTCTGGTGAAATGTGAGTCTAGATGTTACTGCAAAGGTGTTTTTTAGATGATATTAGTATTAAATCAGGCTTTCCTGGTGGCTCAGATGGTAGAGAATCTGCCTGCAGTTTAGGAGACCCAGGTTGGATCCCTGGGTCAGGTAGATCCCCTGGAGAAGGGAATGGCTCCTCACTCCAGTATTCTTGCCTGGAGAATCCCGTGGACAGAAGAGCCTGGTGGGCTACAGTCCATGGGGTCACAGAGAGTAGAGCAAGCTGAGTGACTAACACATGCAGCAGCAGCGTTAAATCAGTCAACCTTGAGTAAAGCAGGCGGCCTTCCACAGNTCCTCACTCCAGTATTCTTGCCTGGAGAATCCCGTGGACAGAAGAGCCTGGTGGGCTACAGTCCATGGGGTCACAGAGAGTAGAGCAAGCTGAGTGACTAACACATGCAGCAGCAGCGTTAAATCAGTCAACCTTGAGTAAAGCAGGCGGCCTTCCACAGGGTGGGTGGGCCTTGTCCAATCGGTTGAAGACCTTCAGAGGAAAGGCTGGAGGCAGGGGTGCTGTGTTTAGACTGGGGGAGGTGGCGGCAGCAGCTCTTCCTGGGGTCCCAGCCTGCCGTCGAGGTTTCAGATTTGCCAGATCCCATGGTCACTATTCCTTATACCTCACTTCCTCCTCTCCCTCTCATCCACTCACACCCTATCAGTTCTGTTTCTCTGGACAACCTTGACTTACCTATGTTCTCCAAGGGCTGGCAGCTGTGGGAGGTGGAGTAAGAAATTCCAGGGCCCACCCCACCCCTGTCTCTGCCACTCGCTCACAACCCTCAGGCCCTTGACGTCTCACCCTGAGAAACAGGCTGTTCTCATGAGGTGTGTCCTGCTTGGAAAGCAGGCTGTAAGGGAGCCAGACAGAAGGAGCCTGGAAGTCATCCCGCCCCCACCTCTTGTCACCTACATTTCCCTCCACCATGGACCAAACCTTTCATTTAAAATGGACAACATTAACCACAAGAGAGACAAATGGGCTTAAGTGCGCTTCAGAAGGCTTCAGCGACAGATTATTTCCTAAGCAGAGATCTGGAGGATGCAGGATGGATGATAGAGTGCTGAGAATCCGTGGAGTGTAGGAGCCGGTAGACCTCAGGGACCCGCTGGCCCCAGTCTTTCTAGAGAATCCCAGACCCACAAGATGCGGGGCTGGTTGGGACTGGAAAGGAAGATTGGGGGGTATAATAGTGGGAATGCCACCAACCTTTCAGAGTCATAAAGCACAGTAGCTGAAAGGTCCGATGGGGGGAATGCAGTGCTATTTGCTGAATTTTTTCTTTGGGTTCCAAACCCTGGTGATCCAGGCCTCTTCTGCTGGTCTCCCACTTTCTGGGAAGAAAGAGCTGGTGACAAGCTCACTTGAAGGTGGGGGTGCTGTCATGCAGCGGGACAGGAGGGTGCCCAGGGCCACACTGACCTAAGGGTTAACGCAAGCCTGGGCCTGGGGGCTCCTATCATGCCCCAGCAGAGCCTGGGTGGACCCATGACCACAGAGAGCAGAGCAGACCCCCTCAGGCCTACTGGGCCTGCAGCTGATTTTATGATTTTCTGAAGAGAAAGCGTCCTTTTGTTATTTATTTGTTGCTACTGCTGCTTCTTGGATTTTAACTGAATTACACTTGGCAGCGGTCAGACATGTGTTTCCAGAGGCCTGCTTTGTGCACAGGGTGTCTGTTTTAAAGACTTCAAAGTTAAACCCAAACGGCACGCAGCCATGAAGCCACCCTGCTGCATCCTGGCCGGGAGAGCAGACCCGCGGGCACTTGTCATGGCTGAGGAGGGGCGCCTGCCCGCCTTCAGACCCCGCAGGGCCGGTGGTCACGGGAGCTGGGAGTCGCCAGCCACCCCTGGGGGATGAGAACGGGCTCTGCGATGGGACCAGAGCCCAGCCTTGCCCCTCAGCCAGGTGGGCCAGCAGGCAGGGGCCAGTGGTGACTGGGTCCTGCGGGGGGGCCTGCCACCAGGGCCCCCGAGTATCTCCTGGGCTCCAGCTCCTCCCCTGCCCCCGGCAGGAGTGGCCTCGCCAGCAAGCAGGCCAACACTGGTGCGTTTCCTTCAAGGAGAGGCCAGGGCGGAGGTTGCTTTCGTGACTCTTGCTTTGCTGTTTGGTGTTTCCAAAGTCTGGGTGTGTGGGCGTGGGCGTGGGCACTCAATGCCTCTCTCCCCGGGGATACAAGGACAAGGATAGCTGCCTGCCAGCTGACTTCGGCCTCGTTGTTGTGTCCCTGGGAGGTTTACAGGGTCCTTGGGGCCTTTTTGTGCAGACACCACATGCTCCACACACACACACATTAATATATACACACATACAAACTGCACACACATACACAAACACCCCATTTACATATACACACCCATCCATACACATATACACACATGTACATACACACTTGCCCTGCTGCTGCTGCTAAGTCACTTCAGTCGTGTCCGACTCTGACCCCAAAGACGGCAGCCCACCAGGCCCCCCCATCCCTGGGATTCTCCAGGCAAGAATACTGGAGTGGGTTGCCATTTCCTTCTCCAATGCATGAAAGAGAAAAGTGAAAGTGAAGTCGCTCAGTCTGTGCGACTGTTAGCGACCCCATGGACTGCAGCCCACCAGGCTACTCCGTCCATTGGATGTTCCAGGCAAGAGTACTGGGGTGGGGTGCCATTGCCTTCCCCTACACACATGTATATACACACACATATACACAGTGCTCATGGGTGCTTGATTTTCTCAATTATGATTCAATATATTGAACTGAAAAACTTAAAGCCTACCATTTCCCTAACATTTTATATTTAATTTATAAATGCCATTATTCTGTTTATGAATCTAGTAGATTTCAATGGTCACATTTAAGGGTAGGAGGCTTATAACTTCATTAACTAAATTTATTTAGATATCTTAGTGATCTTACAAATTTAATATGTCCAGTTTTCCTAAGTTTGTAAATAGCCATCCTAAAAAGCAGGACTTTCCCAAGCTCCTAAGCAGTTCTTAAAATGTAACATATTAAGCTTATAAATAGAGTAGATATGAAGTTTTGTTAAACATTTCAAAACTGTCGCAGACTTGGCCACATCTTCCCTTAGCGGGCTGCTTAAAATCATAAGCCCAACCTCAGTTGCTCACTCACCCCTTTCAGATTGGAACGCAGGTCTCATTTGTTAGGTTCTCTGACTTATCTGATTCCCTGTGTGTGGGCGCTAAGTCCATTCAGTTGTGTCTTTGCGATCCCATGGACTGCAGCCCACCAGGCTCCTCTGTCCACGGGGTTCTCCAGGCAAGAATACCGGAGTGGGTTGCCGTGCCCTCCCTGGGGGCATCTTCCCAACCCAGGGATTGAACTGGAGTCTCTTAAATCTCCTGCTTTGGCAGGCAGTTTCTTTGGGAAGCCTACTTGATCCTCTAAAAAGTTACAAAGGTGTGAGATGCCAGATTGACGCATTTCTGAGTGTATCTGAGCTGCTTCACTCCCGTAGGTCCTGTTGATTCAACCCCATCTGAGTTAAGGACACTGTCAGGGGAGCAGGGGAGCCACAGGCCCAGTGCCACCTCTGGGGGCGGTCTCCAGGGTCCTCCAGTTTCCTTTCTGCAGTCCCCACCTCCACCCCCCACCCCCAAACTCTTCCTCCTCCAACTCCCCCGTCCGGGTGGCTTCCTGTCTGGGTTGGGTTCTGTCTCTCATTGCTCCTCTCATGGTCCTTCCCAGTGCTTTCCTCCCTCGAGCCCCACCTGTTCAGCTTCCTCCTGGATGTCTCCTGGACGGCGCATGCTGTACCCCCTTGGCTCCAGGATCTTGCATCCAAGGGCACACTAACGACGACTCCCAGGGAGCCAGAGGGGAGAGAGAGTCCTTAGAGAGCCCTTCCCTCCTGGTACAGAAATCCTGCCACTACTGAGCTAAGAGATCTCTCTGCTTCTTACATACCTCCAGGGCCTGTGAACTCATCACTTGATTTTTTTTAATTGTAGTAAAGCATAGATGTCATAAAACTTCCTTTAACCAACGTTGAGGTGTACAGGTCAGTGACATGAAGCACATCCACATTGTCATGCAACCATCTACCTCCAGAACTCTTCGTTTTCCCAAACTACAACTCTGTCCACATTAAACACCAACTCTGCACCACCTCCCCCAGCCTCTGGCAGCCTCCATCCTACTTCCTGTTTCTATGGATTCCGCTTCTCTAGGGACCTCATATGAGTGGAATAATACGTCTGAGCCCTTCTATGATTGGCTTACTTCATTTAGCATAATGTGCTCAAGGTTTATTCTGTTGGAGCGTGTGTCGGAATGTTTTTTTCCTAATAATTTTATTTATTTAATTATTTTGGGCTATGCTGGGTCTTTGTTGCTGCACGTGGGCTTGTCTGTAGTTTCGAAGAGCAGGAACTCCTCTGTAGTCGCAGTGCTTCTGCTTCTCACTGCAGCTGCTTCTCTTGTTGAAGAGCACAAACTCTGTAGTTACGGCTCCCAGGCTCTAGACCACAGACGCAATAGTTCTGGGGCGCTGGCTTAGTTGCTCCACAGCATGTGGGATCTTCCTAGACCAGGGATCAAACTCAAGTCTCCCACACTGGTGGGCAGACTCTTTACCACGGAGCCACCAGGGATGCCCATTGATTTCTTTTACCACTTTTTAAAAATTATTCTTTCTCATATTGGGCTTGGAGCCATCTCGGGGAGCATCTCTGACCAGCCCAGTCCCGCTTCTGGGAGCAGACAGCAAGGGAGAGTGTGTTGGGGTACACTCATCCAGAGAGGACCCGGGACTGGTGGAAACAGCAAGGGCGTTTCTGCTGGGGATGCTCCCAGGTGCCTGCAGCTGTGCCCCTGCCTGAGGTCAGCAGCAGTCAGAGGAGAAAAGGGCTCCAGCCCACTCGGTTTGACCTTTTCTTTCCACCCAGGTGCATCATGGAGAAACACGTCACCTCCGCTTCCATCTGTTGTCTCCCGGGACCGCTCATCTGGTGACTTGTTATTCTCTGCTTGCATCTGACTCTTTGCAACCCCGTGGACTGCAGCCCACCAGGCTCCTCTGTCCATGGGATTATCCGCCGAAGAATACTGCAGTAGGTTGCTATTTCCTACTCCAGGGTATCTTCCTGACCCAGGGATCAGACCCATGTCTTCCTGAATTGGCAGGTGGGTTCTTTACCACTGAGCCATCAAGAGAAACTCTTTGGTAACTTAGAACAACAGGAACTTATTCTCTCACAGTTCTGGAGATCAGAAGTCTCAAGTCAAGCCCAGTCTCCCCTGAGGCTGACGGTTGTGGCTCCATTACTTCCGTCTCTGCCTCCATCTTCCTGTTCCCTTCTCCCCTGTATTGTCTCTTATCAGATACCTGTTGTTGGGTTCAGGGCCCACCTGGATAAGCCAGGATGATCTCATCTTGAGGACTTTAAGGTAGTCAATCTGCAAAGACCCTTTTTCCAAATGAGACATCATTCACACATTCCAGGGACTAAAAGTGTGGACTTGTCTTTCAGGAGCTACCATTTAACTGGTACATCCGTTTCGGTTTCTTGCACTCAGTGTGTGCTTGGCCCCGGGTGTCTCCTCCATCCCCATCGGCATTTTAAGACTCTGTCCACCTTCCTTTTGTATTGTTCTCATGGCAAGAATACTGGAGTGGTTTGCCGTTCTGCCTCCAATACTTTTGCCACTGATATGAAGAGCCGACTCACTGGAAAAGACCCTGATGCTGGGAAAGATTGAGGACAGGAGGAGAAGGGGGTGACAGAGGACGGTTGGATGGCATTACCAACCCTATGGACATGAATTTGAGCAAACTCCAGGTTGTGGTTTAAAATAGCGTGTGCGTGGCAGCCTCCTGTGTGGCTTCCCCCAGCTTTCCCCTAAAATACCTGAGGAGACACACCAAAAAAAGTTGAAAATTCCTGAAAACAGAGACAGGTGGGCACCCTGGGAAGATCTCCCTCTTGCGCAGTTGAGACAGATGGGGCCACCCGGCTCCCCCAGGAAGCCGAGGCCTCCCGGGGGAAAGGGAGCCCTTATCCCCAATCTGAGCAAAGGACAGGGAAGCCTGGCGTGCTGCAGTCCACGGGGTCACAAAGAGTCAGACATGACTGAGTGACTGACCAACAGCAGCCACCTTCCTTGGAGGCCGTTGTCTTCATTCAGCGAGCAGCTGCCTAGTGTCTGCATGGGGTCCCTGCCTGTGGAGATCCTCTAGCTTCTTCCCCTGGCAGGCACCCAACAGTTCCAGTCTCTCTCCTAGGAATCCTCGAGGCGGCTAGAATGTCAAGGGGGAGGGGACACGGAGCCAGCCACCCAGGCCAGTAACCAGTCTGTGTCCTTCCCCAGAGGAGCAACCTCTGATGCACTGGGCCCAGAAGGAGACTGGCAGCCTGCTGGCTCCCTGCGTGCCCTCTGGACTAATCACTGTCCTCGGGAGGACCCTGTTTGCTCACAGCCTCATTACCCACCCTGAGCACGAGAGCACGAGCGCGCAGGCTCCGGCGGCTTCAGCGCCAGCTGTCCACCTCTGCTGGTTAACATGCGGACCCGGCCGCCCGCTCCCTCCCCAGACTGTGTTATTGCAGAAGCCGCAGCTTCATGCCTGGAAGAGAGAGACAGAGACAGACTCGCTTCCTGCAGGGCCTCCCTCCTGGGAACGGGCTTGAAACCTGGAACTTAAAAGGGAAGAGGGTGGTTGTAGTTTAAAATAGCGTGTGCGTGGCAGCCTCCTGTGTGGCTTCCCCCAGCTTTCCCCTAAAATACCTGAGGAGACACACCAAAAAAAGATGAAAATTCCTGAAAACAGAGACAGGTGGGCAGCCTGGGAGGATCTCCCTCTTGCGCAGTTGAGACAGATGGGGCCACCCGGCTCCCCCAGGAAGCCGAGGCCTCCCGGGGGAAAGGGAGCCCTTATGCCCAATCTGAGGAAGTCAGGTGGCCACCCTTCCCCTTGAGAGTGACGGTTTGGGGGTCGACATAGCACTGCTGGAGTCCTCCCAGGCCTGCACCCTCCCCGTGCTTCTCTATGTGTATTCAGAGAAAGCGGCCCTCAGATGCCGCCTCCACCAGGCAGGCAGAAGAGGGAACCCCCAGAGCCGTGGCCACCGGAAGTCCACTGTGGCCCCTGGGCTCGGCCAGGGACAGGGAGGTCCTGGGATACTGACCACATAGTGGCTTTCCGCAGACCTCATTTCTGAAGTATGGGAGACCCAGTTCATGGTGATGAGCAAAGACACCCCTCCCCAAGGTCAGAGTTGCATTAGCTCAGTGTCCCGAATGTGGCCTCCCGCCAACCTGGCCTCCTTACAAACCAAAAACCTGAGAGGTGGACTCAGCTCTTCCCCCAGGAAGGCAGCCGTGGGACAAGGTCAGAAGTTCGGCATGTGGGTGTGGTTCTCACCACAACGAACAGTTATCCCGCGCAGGTTGGGTGTCCTACAGTTCAGCTCAGTATTGACACTCACCCAGCGAGAGCGTCCGACCCCGCAGATAAGGGCTCGGTCCCACAGGACAGCCCCCACTGCAGATTCTAGTCACAGGTCCAGGTGGTCAACTGTGCTTCTGAGCGCCCAGCTCTTGGCTGTAGGTTCCCATGACCCTCTCCTCAGGTCAGATGAATTCGCTTCAGTGGTTCACAGAGCTCAGGAAAACATTCTGCTCACTAGTTTAACATAGTGGATGTAACTCAGGAGCTGCTCGATGGGAGAGAGGCACAGACCCAGGTGTGGGGAGGGACAGGACCTTCCACACCCCCATGGTGTCCACTCTTCAACCCTCCTGTGCTCACAGACCCAGAAGCTCTCTGGACCCTGCACTGTGGAGATTTTCCAGAGGCTTCATCAGTCAGTGTGACTGATGATCTCGCTGGCCACTGGTGACTGACTCTCTTCATCTCCCGTACCCTGGAGGTCAGAGGCTGGGCTGGACTGAAATTCCCAACCTCTAATGACAAGAGCTTCCCTCGTGGTTCAGATGGTAAAAGCATCTGCTTGCAATGCAGGAGACCCGGGTTCGATCCCTGGGGGGAGAAGATCCCCTGGAGAAGAAAATAGCAAACCCACTCCAGTACTCTTGCCTGGAACATTCCATGGATGGAGGAGCCTCGTAGGCTATAGTCCAGGGGGTTGCAAAGAGTTGGACACGACTGAGCGACTTCACTTTCACTAATGACAAGATTGTTTCCCCTGGCTACCAGCCCCATTCCCAGATGACCAAGGGACTTTCCAAAGTCACCTCATTAACAAAAAACATTTTAAAACGTCATCTTGTAACAAAAGGCACCTTTGTCTCTCTCATCATTTAGGAAATTCTGAGGGTTTAGAAGCTCCGTGCCAGAAAGTCCAAGTATGTATGTATTGTAAATCACAGCATCACACTAGACTTGATAGGTGGGGGGATCTCACTAGATCACCCCTCCTTCGAGGGTGAACAAGTGGGGGAAAAAATCCTGTGCATCAGGGAAATGTGTGGAGGCCAGACCGTGACTCCATAATGATCTATGGCAGTTTCCGGAGGAAATGAACTTTGTGAGAACAGCACAGAATGTCACGAAAAGAGGCCAAGCTGAGATGGAAAGAAAACAACAGGGTGAGATGAAAAGGGAGATTAGTGAGAAAAATAAGAATCGCAAGGATTCGGAATGCTAGCCAGCACACAGTCCTAACTGGGGGCAGTGGGAATGGGGTGGACGCTGCAGGACAGGAGGTCAGTGACTGAGGCAAACCTGGGCCCTCTACGGGAGTGTGCTGTGGGTAGATCACGGGAAGAGAGAAAGTCAAGAGATACGCAGAGCGCGGCTTTCCTGATGAGGAGACAGGCTCTGAAAAGTCCATGTTTGTAGATGGAAGACCCCAACATGGAAGGAAAATTTAAAGAAAATACCCACAGCTAGAAATACCCAGGGTGGGAAACATTGTAATAACCAGGTGGGATAGGCGGGGAAAATAATTGCCATAAACATGCCCCCTCTGCTCCCTCCTTTCCCAGGAAGGTGTCTGTGTTTGCCCTCCTGGGTCTTAGGACCTTTTTAAAAAAGTTGTTGTCGTTGCTCTTTAGTCACCCAGTCATGCCCGACTCTTTGAGACCCCTGAACTAGGTGGGATAGGCGGGGAAAATAATTGCCATAAACATGCCCCCTCTGCTCCCTCCTTTCCCAGGAAGGTGTCTGTGTTTGCCCTCCTGGGTCTTAGGACCTTTTTAAAAAAGTTGTTGTCGTTGCTCTTTAGTCACCCAGTCATGCCCGACTCTTTGAGACCCCTGAACTTAGCCCACCAGGTTCCTCTGTCCATGGGATTTCCCAGGCAAGAATACTGGAGTGGGTTGCCATTTCCTTCTTCAAAGGATCTTCCTGACCCAGGGATCAAACTGGAGTCTCCTGCGTTGGCAGGCAGATTCTTTACTGCTGAGCAACCAAGGAAGCCCATTAAAAAAAAATGCACATCACATAAAATTTACCATCTTAACCATTTTTATGCTTTAGTATCATTAAGCTCATTCACATTGTTGTGCAACCATCGCACTATTGTTTCCAGAACTCTTCACCTTGCAAACTGAAACTCAATCCCCCGAAACAGCAACTCCCCCGAAGCCCCTGGGCCCCCACCATTCTATGCGTCTATGAATGCATAGACTCTGTGTCTGTGAATGTGACTGCTTCATATGTGTGGAACCCTCCTTTTGTGACTGATTTCTTTTAGCATAAAGTCCTCAAGGATCAGCCACGGTGTAGCATATATCATATTTTGTTCCTTTGTATGTCTGAATAACATTCCATTGCAGACATATCCCACGTTTTATGCATGTGCCTATGGAAGCTGATGGGCGCTTGGGTTGTTTCCCACCTTTGACCATGGTGAATCATACTGTCTCCTAGGGTACCCCTTGCTTCCATCCCTGCAGTTCCCCGAGTAGTTTTGGCATTAAGAGCCCTCTTTATCGGAGAAGGCAATGGCACCCCACTCCTATACTCTTGCCTGGAAAATCCCATGGGCGGAGGAGCCTGGTAGGCTGCAGTCCATGGGATCTTGAAGAGTCATACACGGCTGAGCGACTTCACTTTCACTTTTCACTTTCATGCATTGGAGAAGGAAATGGCAATCCACTCCAGTGTTCTTGCCTGGAAAATCCCAGGGACTGGGGAGCCTGGTGGGCTGCTGTCTATGGGGTCGCACAGAGTCGGACACGACTGAAGTGACTTAGCAGTAGCACCCCTCTTTATACTTTCTCTTTTTTTAATTGAGATATAACTGACATATAACAATTTTAAGGCATATACTGTATTGATCTGATACATTCATACTGCAGTATGGTTACCATTGTAGCATTAGCCAACACCCCTGTTTTTGTCACATAAATTTCTTCTAGTGTTGATAACACTTAAGGTCTTATCTCTTAGCAAGCTTGATGTTTATAACACTTCCGCTGTCTTTCATGGCTGACCTGTGTGCATTTCTTTAACAGTGTACTGTGGACTTATTTGTCTTCTTGTTCAAGTACGAACCTTAAATACCATCTCCCATTCCCCCACCCCCAGCCCCAGTGCACTGTGTTTTTCAGAGTTCATTTCTTTTTAGATTCCACATTTAAGTGCAGTCATACAGTATTTGTCTTTGCCTTATCTCACTGAGCATGATGTTCTCAAGGTCCATCCACATTGTTGCAAATGGCAGGATTTCCTTCTTTCTTGTGGATGAATAGTATTCCATTGTATTATATAGACCACATCTGCTGTATCCAGCGGAGAAGGCAATGGCACCCCACTCCAGTACTCTTGCCTGGAAAATCCCATGGACGGAGGAGCCTGGCAGGCTGCAGTCCCTGAGGTCACTAAGAGTTGGACACCACTAAGCGACTTCCCTTTCACTTTTCACTTTCATGCATTGGAGAAGGAAATGGCAACCCACTCCAGTGTTCTTGCCTGGAGAGTCCCAGAGACAGGGGAGCCTGGTGGGCTGCCGTCTGTGGGGCCACACAGGGTCGGACACGACTGAAGCGACTCAGCGGCAGCGGCTGTATCCAGTCATCCATTGATGGGCATTTAGATTGTTTCTGACTTGGCTGTTGTGAGTAAACTCCTCTGTGAACATGGGCATGCAGACATCTCCTTGGTAGTATGTTTTCGTCTCCTTTAGATATACACCCAGAAGTGTGACTGCTGGGTTGTATGGTAGTTCTGTTGTCAATGTTGTTTATTTATTTATTCTTGGCCACACATGTGGCTTACAGGATCTTAGTTCCCTGACCAGCAATTGAACCTGAGCCCATGGCAGTGAAAGCACCGAGTCCTAACCAGTGGATTCCCAGGGAATTCTCTACTTTTGATTTCTTGAGGAATCTTTACACTCTTAAAATTATGGAGGGCCTCAAAGAGGTTTTTTGTGTATGGGTCATATCTAATAAAGGCTGTCTACCTAGAAGAAATCAAAAGAAATATTTTAAATATTTATTTATTCACTCATTTAAAATTAATAAGCTCGGGACTTCCCTGGTGGTCCAGTGGTTAGGACTTCTCCTTCCAGTACAGGGGTTGTGGGGTCCACCTCCTCTGTTCGGGCGCTGGGATCCCACGTGCCTCGTGGCCAGGAAACCAAAACACAAAACAGAAGAAATATTGTAACAAATTCAATAAAGACTCTAAAAATGGTCCACATTTTTAAAAAAAATCTTAAAAAAAAGGCTTTGATGTTTCTAAGCCCAGAAGAAAATTCTTTAAAAAAAATATATATATATATATATATATATATAAAGTTAATAAGCTTGCATGTGGAAGAAGTAAATTTTCGTGAAAATATGTTTTCCAAAAGAAAAAATACAGTGAAGAGAGTCGCATTGTTTCATAGTTTCGTGAATCGCTTTCGTGTGTGGCTGGCTTGGAAGATAGCTGAATCCTCATACCTGTTGCTCTGTGTTTAGTCTCTTGCAGTAGGTTGTTTTGGTTGAAGTCGACAGAGAAAATGTACATCATGCCGATTTGGAAAAGAGGACCTCACAGAACCCCTGAAAGGGTCTTGAGGGTCACCCCTCATGCTTTGAGAAACGCCGTGTGAATCTCTGGTTGCTTTTTGCAAAGCCATACCCCTCACCTTTCCCACTGGAGTGAGTCCCCAAACCTGGTTCTTCAAGCTCAAGTGGGGGCCCCACTTCTTTGAGATGGCACATGCTGGCCATTGGCCGGCTTGATCCCCGGCCAGGGATACTCTCCGTGCCAAGCTGCCCACAGCAGTGACTCTGGGGTACCTGCTGATGTGCACAGGCCCTAGAGATGGCACCATTTAGACCCATAATGAGGAAGTCGGGATTCTCCTCACTGCCTGGTATTTGCAAGGCAGACCAGCCCCTCCCAGGCCAAAGCTATGCCCAGGGCAGCCTGGAGGAGCCGCATGTGGATGTGATTCTTCCACCCCACCCCCCACCCCCACATGCAGCCGGAACAGAGCGTCAAGGTCCCTGGTGGGCAGGGTCAGTAGGACTGTCAGTGCGGTCATGATACATTTGTCTCCAGTACACCGGCTTGGTGGGGGACGCAGAGAGGACACCAGGGATGCCTGAAGTGGCCCAAGGTCCTCGGGATGTGTGAGGTGCTCTGAAGTAGCACAGGCACCCCATGGACCTAGGTGGGGTCGAAAGTGTAGTGTTAGTTGCTCAGTCGTGTTGGACTCTTCGTGACCCATGGACTGTGTAGCCCACCAGGCTCCTCTGTCCATGGAGTTCTCCAGGCAAGAATACTGGAGTCGGCGGCTGTTTCCTCCAGGAGGTGGGGTCGAAGTGAGGAAATAAAGGAATAAAAGTGCAGCAGCCTCTCTCCGGCCCCATCTGGCTTTTCCCTGTTGCAGCTTCTCATAACCCGGCGCCCTGGGACCTTGGGAGCTCCACCTCAGCTGGAATTCACAGGGCGGGGTGGCCGTGACTCACCCAGAGTGCATGACTGGGGCCACGTCTGCCTTCCTGGGGAGACCCCCTCCCCACCCCCTTCCTTCCTTCCACCCTCAGCCCCCTCCCCAGCAACAGTTTCATGACTCCAGATAAGAGCTGCCCAGAGAGACGGAGCCACTGTCAGCAGGCTGGGAGGGGTCCAGACTGACAGCGAGGATGGGGACGTGGCCCTGGGGGTGGGGGTCTCTGGAAAAGGACAACTTACATCCTCCCACACCTGTCCCGGCATCCTGGGTTAGTAGGTTGGGTTTTCTTGGTCCTTCCAGGATGGGATGACTTTTACTGGCCTTGAGAGGATGGGGGTGGAAAGATAGGGCAGGGCTGGTAGGAACCCAAGAAACCCAAGCAGCCATCCGGTCCAGGTTTTTCAGACTTGCCAATAGAACTGCCTTAAAAAAAAAACAAAAAAACAAAACTGAAGGACAGCAAGCAGAGCGGATCTGCTGAGAGCTGGGCCAAAAGACTTGCTGACCCTTGGCCTCCCTCTTGTCTTATCAGCCCCAAGACCTTGGAACACGGTTTGGTAACTGCTGGCATGGTCCATCTGCCCATTTCACAGGTGGGGAAACAGACCCCAGGAGGGAAGAAGTCTCTCATCCACATATGGACAGTCTGAATTCCAATTCCTACCTTCCCAGCCTCTCCTGCCACACAGAGTGAAAACTTGCTCAGTTGTGTCTCTTTGCAACCCCAGGGACTGAAACCCAGCTCCACGGACTGCCCCCGGGTATGCTAGGTGGAGCTCCAGGGCAGGGCAGGGGGTGCCTCGCTGATCTCTGGCCATCCTCCCCTCTTGCAGGACCTGGGCATGGAGTCGACCTCGCTGGACGACGTCCTGTACCGCTACGCCAGCTTCAGGAACCTGGTGGACCCCATCACGCATGACCTCATCATCAGCCTGGCCCGCTACATTCACTGCCCCAAGCCGGTAGGGCAGCCATGGTCTGAGCCAGCCAGGTCTGGGGTGTGAGGCGAGCGCCTTCCTGGGGAGAACAGCGCAGTGCCCGGGGTGGGGGGCTGGTCAATGCTGCCCAGTCCCCTCAGGCAGGCACCTGAGGCCCAGCGTCCATGGTAAAGGCTATACGCCTGCACCCTCAGTACTGGCTTTGTTCGGCCCACCAGGTGCTTCAAATCTGGATTCCTTGCCAACATTTAAAAGTATTTCACACAATCCCCATATTGGCTGCCCTTGGAAAATGGGGGATCTCCTTGTTTCTAAGGCTTGGAGCCGAGTAGCCCCTCTGTTGTCTGGGGCCAGGGCCGCCATGTACAGCTGCATAGTTTGCATCCTGCACAAAGACACGTGCACAGAGCGGGTGGAGCGGGAGGAGACAGCAGTCCAAGCCCTCTCTCTGCCCACCAGCCGTGGGCACAGGGGCAGGACCATGTCCACCCAGAGGTGAGCTCTGTCTAGTTTGCACGAAGGTGCTGTGTGAGGGTAGCCACGGCCCTGCCTGCCGTTCAGTTCACCACACTCCCCACTACATCCACTGGTCTTCCTCTCTGGACCGAGTGTCATTTTACACCCACCCGCTTCACTCAGGTCCACTTCCTGCCTGGCTCCACGGCTCTCCAGGCTCTGTGGGCACGGCCCAGCCCCTCGTTGGGTGGGGGGGATCTGTTCCCCTTCCCGCTGGCTCCACAGTCCAGGCCGGGACTGGGGCAGGGAGGGGACAGCCACAGCAGGGCAGCTGCCCACTTGGGCTTTCCTCTCTGTTTTGGTTTCTTCTCTCCCATCCCTCAATTTCCAGCAGTTTCTAAAAAACATGCTTCCTTGTAGCAGGAGGAAGCAGCAGGAAGCCACGGCAGGGTGGAGGAGTCCTGGGGCGGCCTCCACTTTAGGGTAGAACCAAGATCAGAGCAAGAGGTGGTTCCCAGGTCCACCCCGCACCTGGCCTGGGCGCCCGGGGGCTGAACCCTGCTCCGGGTTGGCACCCCCATCTGGAGCTCTGTCTAGGGCCTTCTCTCTGGCTTCCAGAGTGTCTGGCGCCAAGACTCCTAGATGGAGGGCTAGACAAGGAGGGCAGATGTGGGGTGGGTTGGTAGAGGGCGGCCACTGCAAAGCTGGCAGGTGCTGGTTGTTCAGGCAGGGGCACAGCAGAGACGGGTCCGGCACAAAGTCGGGAACAGTGGACCCTGGGCTATTTGGACAGGGCGCCCGTGTTGTCCACCGGCCAGCACGTCCCAGCAGTCCTAGTTCTCTACTGTCTCGGGGCCATGTCCTAGGCCCTCCTCCTCAGGCTGCTGGAACAGCCTCCAGCTGGACTCGGGGCTCCGCTCCTGGCTCCGTGCCCTCTCTGCCCTTCTGTGCAGAGGTAAACCACATCACCAGGTACCTCCTGAAAAGCCTTCTGTGTGGTGCTGTGAGTTAAGAAACTCGTGGAACCCTCCTCTGGACCCGCCTGAATCTCCCCTCCCATCGCTCCCACTCTGCTCCAGCCCCCACGCTCCTCTCTTCCTGAGGCATCCAGATTCTCTCCAACCTTGGAGACTCTGCTGCCTCCTGCTCCAGCTCTCCTCTCCTCCTTTCAGACTCAGCCTAAGCACTGCCTCGCAGAGGCCTTCTTTGCCCAGCCTCCCTTCAGTAGGTCACTGATCAGCCTCTTCCTCACGCCCCGTTTATTTTCTCATTCCACTCACTGGCCTCTGAAATTATCTTGCTTACGTGTTTGTTGGCTTAGTGTCTGCTCTGCCCACTAGAATATAAACTCTGGAGGGGCAAGAGAGGACGTCCGCCTGTTTACAGTCATCCTGCTCCTGGCACAAGCAGGCGACACGTTCCACCGTGCATTAGAGGATGAGATGGTTGGATGGCATCATTGACTCGATGGACATGAGTCTGAGCAAGCTCTGGGAGATGGTGAAGGACTGGGAAGCCTGGCACGCTGCAGTCCATGGGGTCGCAAAGAGGGATTTGACTTACCGACTGAATAGCAACAATAAGGGACTATTTCCAGGGTTGTGGGCAGGAAGAAGGGAACGGACCATGGCCACTGAGACACCGGAGACCAACATCAGGAAATTGTTACTGAGGAAGGGCTGTGGGCAGAGCTGTATTGCCGGAGCCAGGAGGAGAACGCCTCTCCCAAAGTCGCCCTGTATCTTCCTTTTTTTCTCTTTCTTTCTTTTTTTATACTTTATTGTGTTTTCTGTTGCTGCATAACAAATCACCCTAAAATATGGTGGTTTAAAACAATGGACTTACATTGTTTTACCATCTCTATAGGCAGGGGATTCAGGAACAGTGGCAGCTCGGGGTCTAGCTGGGGGCTCAGGACACTGGCTGAGGCTGCAGGTATCTGGAGGCTGGAGGGGACTGACAGGATGGCACACCCCATGGCGGGAAGCCTCAGCTTTCTGCCCGCGGCCTGTCCACTGCTTGAGCTCCCTCATGTCAAGGCAGCTGGCTTATCCCAGAGCGGGTGATGCCCGAGAGCAAGGGAGAAGCACAGTGTCTTCTGACACTGTCCTCAGACGTCACATGCCATCACTGCCATAGTGGATCACCCGATCAGCCCTGACACGGGTGGAAGGAGGCTGTACACGCCCAGGAGTCCGGCATCTGTGGGGCTGTCTTGGAGGCTGACTGAAGCAGGGCAGGAACAAGAAGAGTTAATCCCAGGCCTTTCTCTCCTGCCCTCTGACCTCCCTCTCGTTAGCTGATCACACTGGCAGTCAGGAGCAAGAGGGCCAGTGATGCGGTCTGTCCGTAAGAGCTCAGCCTGTCCAGCACAGAGAACAGAGAGTGGATGGCGGGAGGAATAGACAGAAAGCCCAGCACAGTCTCAGTGTCTGGAGCAGCGTCCAGCACACAGTAGGCAGGGCAGCCGTGTTTGATGAATGAATGAGGAAGTCTTGGGTGCAGGGTGCTGGAAGGCTCTGCTTGCTGTGCCCTGGGGTCGGGGGTAAAGATAGTAGATGGCATTGGAAGGGGCCTGACCCCGCCTGGAGGGGCCTGCAGGTCTGCCGTGGGCCTCTCCCCTGACAGGTCAGTGAACCCCTCAAGCAGGGTCTTCTCTGGGGCCTCCAATCAGCAGCACTGGGCAGGTGCCCAGTAACCCCAACTTGTGCCACACCCCTCCCCCTCCTTCCTTTTCCACGGGTGGGAGGAAAGCCTAGAGAGCAGATTCTGCAACCTGCCTGCCACAACCCTCTGCTGTGGGTTAGGACTCTGTTGCAAGTAACAGAAGCCCATGCAGGCTGCTTCAAGCCAGGAAGAGGGCTTATCCTTCCCATACTGAGGGGGCTCATGGGGCCCAGTGGCAGCCAAGCTGGAAAGAGACCCTGGGACCCCAACAAGCACAGACACCTGCCCCCCACCTCTGCTCCTGCCCCCCTCCTCACCCCCTCTCCCCATGTCTCAGGGTTGCCCAGGGCTCCCGAGTTGACTTGTCAGGGTTGAGCCCCCAAGGAGTCTTGTCTAATGTCAGGATTCCAGGGCCCCCTTCTGTACCATCAGCAGTGGCTTGGGAGTGGGGTCTGGTCCCACACAGGGGTTGCTGGGCCTCACGGCTTTCAGAGTAAGAGGACACAGCCAGCATCCTCCTTCTTCCTTACCTCCCTGCTTCCTCCTCCTTCACCGCCGGGCCAGTCCTGCTTAGCGGTTCCTGCAGGCAGAGGCCTGGAGTGGGAAAACTTAAGTGAGCTTGCTTGGGGCTTTCCTAGTTGCAAAGGATAGAAGCACCCTGGACTTGCTTTGGAGAAAGATTCATTACCTGAAGGCAGAGCAGAGCCCAGCCTCATAGTGACTGCCGGGTTTGCGTCCTGATGCCAGCCTTCACGTCGCCTGGCCTGCCGTCCCCTCGACTTCTTGTTTCCGCATTTGTCAAGCTGGATTACAGGGGCACTCATCTCATGCAATGACTGTGATTACAGGATTTGGATGTAGGCGAAGCCAGAAGCAGTGCCCAGTGTCTAGTAGATAATATAAGTCACTGAATCTTCTTAGTTCAGACAAGCGGAGGCGCTCTCATCCCTGACGACTCCTGCTCACGTTTGGCCTCAGGCTCCGTGCAAATTGACCATGTCTCCGGTCCCTGTTTAGTAAACAAGAGCACAGGCCCAGCTTGGGAGGCCTCCTGTGCGCGGCTGCCCCCTGATGGCGATGCCGGCGCACTGCGGCAGCTACTTTGCCGCCTCTTTTTCTTTCTTTGCCGACAAAGGTCGGTCTAGTCAAAGCTACGGTTTTTCCAGTAGTCACCTATGGATGAAATGGCAACCCACTCCAGTGTTCTTGCCTGGAGAATCCCAGGGACGGGGGAACCTGGTGGGCTGCCGTCTATGGGGTCGCACAGAGTCGGACATGACTGAAGCGACTTAGCAGCAGCAGCAGCATGTATGGATCTGAGAGTTGGGCTATAAAGAAAACTGAGTGCCGACGAATTAATGCTTTTGAACTGTGGTGTTGGAGAAGACTCTTGAGAGTCCCTTCAACTGGAAGGAAATCAAACCAGTCAAGCCTAAAGGAAATCAGTACTGATTATTCATTGGAAGGACTGATGCTGAAGCTAGAACTCCAATACTTTGGCCACCTGATGCGAAGAACTGCTTCATTGGAAAAGACCCTGGTGTTAGGAACGATTGAAGGCAGGAGGAGAAGGGGACGACAGAGGCATCACCGATTCAATGGACATGAGTTTGAGCAAGCTCCGGGAGTTGGTGACGGTCAGGGCAGCGTGGCATGCTGCAGTCCATGGGGTTGCAAAGAGTCAGACAAGACTGAGCGACAGAACTGAACTTTCTGTTTCTTCCTTCTGGCCGAGGAGTCTGAGGGACAGTCTATGGCTCCCAATTTTGGAACCCCTGAGAAACGGTCAGAGGTTAAGGTTAGGGCTAGGAGCTCGTTTCTGTTTTGGAATAGCCCGGGTGGTCCCAGGGGTGATCCTGGGCAAACTACCACATCCCACCCCACTGGTCCACCTGGCAGCACAGGGGAATCTCAGCTGAGGTCGGGGGGAGGCGTTAAAAGTCCCAGTGCCCACCCATCGCTGGGGATGGCCCAGGCAGCTGTGTTCTCTAAAGCTCTGGGTGATCCTGATGTGCAAGGGTCCTAGGGACAGGGAGCTTCCTTGGTGATCCAGTGCCCGGGGCCTGGGTTTGATCCTGATCAAGGAACTAGATTCCGCATGCCACAACTAAAGATCCCATATGCTGCATCAAAAGTTGAAAATCCCATATGTTGTAACTAAGACCCAGAGCAGCCAAATACATAAAGAATTGTGAAAGAATCCCACGTGCAGACCCTTGGCTTAGATGGGCCATCCTCCCTTCTCCCTTTGGCCTAGAAGTTGGCCTTCACCCCAGCCAGCACCATGACCACCATCCCTGAGCCAGTGCTGGCCAGCACCTCCTCACTGGCGTCTCCAGTCGGGTGTCTGAGCCCACCAGCCCCTTCTTCATGTCCCCTGGGCCCGCCCTCTGCCTCTTTGATATTTGACTGATCCCCCTGTCTGCCTGCTCTGCTTGTTCCTTGGCCAGGGGTTTAATCAGATGCTGGTGATTGTGTTCAGGCCAGACCTGTCCTCACCCCCAGCCCATAAATCCAATCACATCCTGGAGGAGGCCCCATAGGCCCCTCCAATTCCATATGGCCCCATGTGAGCTGGTTGCTCCCCCATCCTGCTTAACCCTTTACAGATGAGGATCAGAGGCACAGAGAGGTCAAGTGATATGCCCAAGGTCACACAGGAAGTGACAATGCAAGGATTGAATCCACACAGTTTGAATCAAGTCTATACTCTTAACTACTCAATACGGTAGATCCCACATTATCCTCGGGGAATATGTTCCAAGACCTTCATGTGTGCCTACTAAGTCGCTTCAGTTGTGTCCAACTCTGCAACCCTATGGACTGTAGCCCGTCAGACTCCTCTGTCCTGGGATTCTCTAGGCAAGAATGTTGGAGAGGGTTACTTTGCCCTCCTCCAGGGGATCTTCCCAACCCACAGCTCCAACCTGAGTCTAATACAATCTCTTACATTGCAGGCAGATTCCTTTCCACTGGTGCCACCTGGAAACACTCCAAGACCTTCAGGGGATGCCTGAAACAGATGGTACCAAACTGTATAAAAGTGTGTTTTCTATACTAACGGTATAGGTAATATACACAGTGTGGGTCACACCACACAAAGGAATGATTTATGTCCCCAACAGAACGGAACAGGGCAACATGAGAGTTCATCATGCTACTCAGGACAGTGCAGTTTTAAACTTATGAGTTATTTCGGGAATTTTCCACTTAATATTTTCAGACCAAGGTTGAAAATAACGAACTCAGATGAGTAACGAAAACCTCGGAAAGCCAAACATCAGATGAAGGGGAGAGCTGTGTGCTGCCTCTTGCTAGCAGAGTAATGATGACAATGGTAACAATCAAGCTGGTCTTCACCGAGCACCCACTCTGTGTCAGGCGCCCCACTGGGCACTGGCCACTCAAATGTTTGACCTACCACGTCGCGTTGCCATCTGCAAGTGGCTTTGCATCCACACCTGGCACTTTGTGGCCTTGGTCCTGGGCCCTGGACCATCTGGTGAGCGCACAGGCTGTGGACCACTCAGTCTCTCAAGCCAGAGACTCTCTGTTGAACTGACTACCCTTGGACAGAGCAGGAGTCTCTAAAATCTGCCCTCTGCGTCCCCTAACATAGCATATTTGTTTGCTGAGGCTACCGTGACAAAAGTACCACTTAAACAGCCCAAATGTGTTTCCTCACAGACCTGGAGGCTGGAAGTCCAAGATCAAGACATTAACAGAGTTGGTCTCTTCTGAAGCTGCCCTCCTTGGCATGTGGACGGCTGTCTTCTCCCTGTGTGCTCATAGTCTCTCCTCTGTACACAGCTGTGTTCTGGTCTCTTCTCATGAGGACACCGGTCATATAGGATTAGAGCCCATCTCAATGAACTCATTTTATCTTAATTACTCTTTCAAGGCCCTGTCTCTGAATACAGCCACATTCTGAGGTGCTGGGGATTAGAACTTTAAGAATTTGGGGGAACGCAGTTCAGGCCATAACACCTGGGGTCTCGAGCTCAAATGCTGGTAGACCAGACAGGGAACGAAGGGGGATGAACTGGGGTGGGGAAGACTTGGCCCTGCGTTCCTTAATTTTCCCACTGCTGGTGTCGGCAGAAGAGACATGGTAAAGGATGTCACTGTCCTCTTTGTTGTGTGAAATACGAGGGCAAGGACATTTGCTCCCAGCATCCAGAACAAATGTCCAGCACCTGGGAGGGGCCCAGCGGGCATTTGTGAGGGGAGCCAGTGAGCAGGGCAGCCTTGGGCTTTGGGAAGCGGCAGGGACTGTGGTGACCCTGGCTAAGGGGTCACCTGTCACATCACCTGAAGCCAGGCTCTTATAGAAGTCTCAGGTTTATTCTGGAGAAGGCAATGGCAACCCACTCCAGTACTCTTGCCTGGAAAATCCCTTGGACAGAGGAGCCTGATAGGCTGCAGTCCATGGGGTCGCTACAAGTCGGACACGACTGAGCGACTTCACTTTCACTTTTCACTTTCATGCATTGGAGAAGGAAATAGCAACCCAGTCCAGCGTTCTTGCCTGGGGAATCCCAGGGACATGGGAGTCTGGTGGGCTGCCGTCGATGGGGTCGCACAGAGTCGGACACGACTGAAGGGACTTAGCAGCAGCAGCAGCAGGTTTATTCACGACAGCAACTAATTCACAGAAACTAAAACCAGTGTGCAGATGAGTCTGCACCCCCTGCCCCCGGGCAGCGCAGCAGGTCTCCACACCGAGCTCAGCCGGGGTGGGGTGGCCGTGCTGCTCCCGTAGAGGCAGAAGGCGGGGGGAGGGGCCTGGCTCCCCACCTGCTCCAGTGACGCAGGGACCTGTGGTTGGTCTGCAGGAGGGCGATGCTCTGGGCGCCATGGAGAAGCTGTGCCGGCAGCTGACATACCACCTCAGCCCCCACTCCCAGTGGAGGCGCCACCGTGGGCTGGTGAAGAGGAAGCCCCAGGCCTGGTGAGTCCCGCCCCCTCCCAGCTTCCTCCTCCAAGGGCAGCTCCCAGTCAGCTGTGCCGGACTGGGCCTGGGGGATGCAGCACCCCCTCCCAGGGCAGTGGGGAGAGGACACGAGCTGCTTGCAGAAGGATTGATGGGGGTGGGGGTGGGGGGCATTCCAGGTGGGCATGAGCCCTGAGAGGCACTGGCATCCAGGCCCTGATCTATGCAGTGGGGGCTGAATGTGGGCACTCCTCCCACCCCCAGCCCTCCTGATGTCTCCCAGGGTCCCAGACCCCAGCCACGTCCCTGGCTCATGCAGCTGTGAGGACCCTCAGAGGTTGTGTGGCTGCCTGCACCCTGGGGGCAGAGGGGACACTGGGACACAGAACCAGGGCCAGGACAGCATCATAGGAGGAAGCGGAGGGGAACATACTCTGGATGAATCACGGGGCAGAATGGCTGGGGTCCCAGTGTGCAGGCTCCTCTCCAGCTCCTGCAGACGGGATGGGAGGGGCAACACAGAGAAGAGCTCTGGTTCCCCCTTCCCTTCTGGACACTGCCCCCGCTCTCAAGCCAGGGGAAGACTCTTCAGGGCCCCTCCCAGGGGGAGAAAGTAGGCACAGGGGCCTCCAGCTGGGCCAAGGTGAGGCCAAGTGTGGGGAGAGTGCAGGACAGGACCCATGGAACCCAGAAGGCCCAGAGATTTGTGAGATGGTTGTAGAGGGAGAAGCTGGTCTGTGAGCTCTGCTGGACCCAGGGCCTTCTGTCTCCCCAGGGTATGGGCATGCTCAGTCCACTCTCCATTCAGAAGCCTCACTCCCGCTGGGGGCTCGCTGTCCTACTGACTCACACCCGCTCAGCCACGAGTGCAGGTCTGTTTCCCCCAGGGTGGCCTTCCTGCTGGTTCACAGACACACTGAGTTCCAACAGCCTTGGGGCCTTTACACTTGTGGTCCCTCTGCTGGAACTCCTAGCGAGTTCTTACCTCAGCCTGGTTCTTTCTCCTATGAGGCCAACAGGAAGTCCAAGATGCAATCTGGGGGCCCCTCCACCTGCCTGTCCTTCCCGGGGTTGGAGCTTTGGGTTTACCTGGGTACCTGGAGACCAGATCTGGGTCTAGAGCAAGAAGAGCAAAAGGCAGGGCAGAAGAGCAAGGGATGGTGGAGGTGAGGAGTGGAAGCAGGTAGAAAGCAGCCCCCACCAGGCTCCGGGCCCTGCACCCACCCCCAATCCCTGCCTGCTGTCCTGAGGGCTCTCGCTAAGGATCCTCCTTCTGGCCGGAAGGTGGTCTTGAAGAAGGGGCATCTGAGATCTTATTTCGATCTTGAGTGGAGTAGGGAACTCGCCCATTCGCCACCTCCTCTAAAGGGCACTGTCCTGAATGCATTCCTATTTCACATGACAACCTGTGGTACCCAGTTGGCTCCATTTTTCAGCTAAATAACTGAGGCACAGAGGTTAAGGATCTAAAGGTCACATGAGTAGGAAGAAAGGAATCCAGGGCAGACCCAGACGTTTGGCTGCTGAAGGTACCCTTAGTCACTGGGGCCTCCCCTGGGGTCCCCCAGCCTCTGCCTCCTGGGCAGCCAGGTTGAGAGGTGGGGCAGTGCAAGGGGCCTGGGGTCCCCGGCCTCTTGAAGTCACAAGGACGAGTGGAGGCTGGCTCCTGGTGACTCACCTCGGCCTCCCAAGAAAAGCCTGCCGCTCTCGCTCAGCCCTGCTGTCCCGTCTCCCCTTCAGCCTCAAGGCGGTCCTGGCCGGGAGCCCTCCGGACAACACGGTGGACCTGTCGGGCATCCCGCTGACCTCCCGTGACCTGGAGCGGGTGGCCAGCTACCTGCAGCGCTGCGGGGAGCAGGTGGACAGCGTGGAGCTGGGCTTCACGGGCCTCACGGATGACATGGTTCTGCAGCTGCTGCCAGCACTCAGCACGCTGCCCCGGATGACCACGCTGGCCCTCAACGGCAACCGGCTGACGCGGGCCCTGCTGCGCGACCTCACCGACGCCCTCAGAGACCCCAGGAAGTTCCCCAGCGTCACGTGGATCGACCTGGGCAACAACGTGGACATCTTCTCGCTGCCCCAGCCCTTCCTGCTCAGCCTACGCAAGCGCTCCCCCAAGCAGGGCCACCTGCCCACCATCCTGGAGCTGGGCGAGGGCCCAGGCGCTGGGCACGAGACCCAGGATGAGGCCCTGGGCCCAGAGGATCCCGGAGGGGGCCCCAAAACCCCCGCCAGAGACCAGGAGCGCAGGGAAACTGTAGGTGCAACCCAGACGTGACAGGGGAGTATGGGCCAAAGTCACTCCTCCTGGGATAGGATAGGTGGGGCTCCTGGGAAGCTCCACAGCGAGCCTGGGCAACGCTGCCCCCCACCCCCATGGGAAGCTGGATGGAACCATCTGGGAAAGGAGCACTGTTAACTCCTCTTCGGTCCTTTCCACCACCCCCCCCCCCGTCCCCTACCCCACCCGCCCCGTCCACCCATGTCTGCTGCCTCTGGTTCCTGAGAAGTCATCCCTGGCTTGAAAATAATCCACCTTAGCCTCCCTAGACCTGTGGTTGCAGCGGGTTGAGGGTGCTGGAAGCCTGAGCTACTGTGAATCTGAAGAGCTCTCCCCCAGGAAAGGAGTGTAGCAGGGGCCCTCCATCTAACCCAGGACTTTCCAATCCTAATTACAGATACTCAGGCCAGCAAACCCCAGCCAGATGCTGACTGTACCCCAGGTCAAGAGCTGGGGGAGGGGACTGGCTCCTAGAGACCTCAGGAGTCCCTTCTCCATCTGGACTAAAGGATATCTCCTTGTGGAGCCCTGGGCTCCTTGAAACAAACTTTCCATCATCTACAAGGTCCATCTTTCAGCCTATGATGTGATCCCAGGGCCTACCCAGGGGACCAACTATTTCCTAAACCTGCCAATATTTATGGCAGCCTGCCTAGCAAGCCTAGGGTAGACCAGCACATGTACAAAATATGACCCACTCAGAAAATCCCATTCTCTATGCAGATTACCAGACCTTCCCATGGGTGATTGTTGCTAGGGTACAGACCACAGTGAGCCTTGCTTACTTTTAAAAGGACCATTTCTCATAAAATTCCTTCCCATTCCCCAAACCCCAGGACCACAAAGATAAGGTGCAACCACAGCTGGGATAAGCAGTCTCCACCCCACCTTCCCAAAGCCTACCCATTCAGGCCCAATCAAAAAGCCCAGCTGATTGCTGAACTGGAGAAAATTATCCATGCACCCATGATGTTGGTGAACCAGGGCACCTCAGGTAAACAGAGGGTTAGGGAAGCTTCTAATCTGATGCCAGGGAGCCAAGACCTTTACAGACTGGGGCATCAAATGCTACAGTCTGGGTGGGAATGGGGGTGGGGCTTCAGGAGAGAGGAAGCTCATGCCAGTGGACAGAGCCGAGAAGAACAGGGATTGTGTACAGATGCCTTAAATGCTTTGGGATTTTTGCCCTAAGTCTCAAGAGAGGAGAACACCTTAAACTGACCTCAAGGGAAGGTTACAAGGAGTTAATTGGTCCACTAATTTCGACACGACTTAGAGACTAACAGTATTTGTCAGCAGTGATCAGGCTTGACTTTTTCTTCAAAAATACACATTTCTAAGAACTTGATACAACAGAGCATCCTTTTATTACATCTATGGTAACTGCATGGAGATACAAATTTCAGGAAGTTTCTCTCACCCAGTATAACAAATGCATACAATATTTACAAGTACAAAAAAGCTACTTTTGCTTACGGGACAATACTAGGAAACTATGAATTTAATGACTCCACTGTCACAGAGAAAAGCCAAATCCATTTCTTGGCTCTTTCACAATAAGAATGTCCCCTTTGATACTCAGCACAAAACAAAACATTGAAGCCTGTATTTTCCGCGTCCAAGTTGACGGCTGCCACCGGTCCTTGCAACTTCCAAATTCTGCCCCTGCTGCAGCTTAGCCTGCAAGGAAACTAAGTATCAGTAAATCTTACTTTATACTCCCCAGAACAGTCATTCACAGCATAAAGATATCCTCAGAAAACCATAGGTTCACCACTACACAATCTGCCGGTAATTCCAGCTTCTTTTGGTTGACTTCATCACTGATATCCTTTTCTGCAAAACCATTTTAAAGAAACTAGCTGCTCATCGATTCTACCATGCAGAACAGTCATGGTCCAGATCAGGTCTTACCTTGTCATGGGCTGGGGTGCTCCTGCCATTGCTGCCGGCTCTAAAACTCTGCCGGTCACCACTCTTCAGAGCTCAGACCCTGGAGGGATGAATAAGGCACCTGTGGACAGACAGCCAAGGGCAACTGGAAGCAGTTCTCACTGTGCTGACAGCCACAACTAAACAAATGTACATCTATCCCCTCAACAGTCCTTAGGGACTAAGTCATAACTGCCATCTTTAGACGTTTCAACTTCCATTCAGTCACATTACTTTAAACATTACACACCTAAGGCTATTTTCAGAGCATCTCAGAGCACAAAGTTTGCTCAGACTCTACAGCCACGACATAAAAAGGAACTCCTAGGCTCACTCTGCTATCTAGTCCACACATGAACCAAAATCATTCTCAGATACTCGGTGGATAAAGGTCAAGTTACTAGGTCAGCCAGACGAAACTGCCAACATGTGGTCCAATAGCAACTTCATGATTCAACACCTCGGCCTCCTCAATTACAGTCCAAAGATTTACCTCGGTCCAGGCTCCCATACTCGGTGGCTGGTGATCACGCGCTGGCAATGCCTCACTAGCTGGCAACCTGGGTGAATACCGAAATTAAGGGTCACAGTCCAGACCACCCAACTCCTAGGCACCGGCAACTGGTGAGGATGCCTTGACTGCAGTCAGTCGGTAAACTTTATCGTCAGTTATCGCTTCTGACGGCACTTCCTATTAGTGATCTCATCAGAGCAGCCAAGCACCTCACCACTCCTACTACCGCCCCAGGGACCTGGGCTTTGGCTAAACCCGCCTGAAGGCATCTGNTGAGGATGCCTTGACTGCAGTCAGTCGGTAAACTTTATCGTCAGTTATCGCTTCTGACGGCACTTCCTATTAGTGATCTCATCAGAGCAGCCAAGCACCTCACCACTCCTACTACCGCCCCAGGGACCTGGGCTTTGGCTAAACCCGCCTGAAGGCATCTGTTTCTGAACACAGACGCGGTTTAGACAAAACTCGTTTCAAGCTAGGGGCCGCAACCTAATCGTCCCAAACACGCCAATAGGCCGTGCATAATTATATCAAATGTATGAAAGTGACAACGGCAAATCATCAAGCAATATCCGTGCGTTTAAGGGTGGAAGAACCTTAGACACAGCTAAGTTAACATTACTAAGTCCAGAGAGACTGGTTCTTACCTCGAGGAAGGCTGCTGCTTCCGTCTGCAAAACGGATTGGGCCGCCATCTGAAACAAGGATCAGGACGTGCATTTAGGGCAGACTCTGGCAACTACGGGCACCTAAAGCGTCAGGTGTCAGCGACCGCATCAGGTAAGCGTAAAAGTCGTCAGTTATCGCTTCTGACGGCACTTCCTACGGGATTCATCAGGACAGCCGAGCAAGCCTCCCTCGCGAGCCCCCTACGAGCCTCGCCCCACGCCCTCGGGTGCAGGCAGCTCCGCTTACCCGTCCTCCTCGGGGTCACTCACTCCCGGCCGCGAGCCCGGGGGGAGGGGTTCCCAGACCGCGGAGGCCCTGCAGGACAAAGATGCACGCGCTCCTCCATCTCGGTCCCTAGATATGAGCACAGGGCCAAGGCGCCCGCCCCCAGGCCCGCCTGGCCGCAGCCGCCCGCCGCGCTCCAGTTACGCTTCCCGGGAACATCGGTCGAGAAACTAGACAACCTCTGGCGCCCTCGCCGCCCGCGGACAAGCCCTAACTTAGTACTCAAACCAACTTGCGACACCAGCAGTGGAAAGGCCAGAAACGCTGCGTCCCAGCCCCTTAAGGAGTCGGAACATTCCACTCCTCAGCGATGGGAGGGAAATCCTGGCAAAGACTCACGGGAACTTCCGGGCCGTTTAACGGCACAAACGCCGCCGCGCCGGCCGGACTCCCCCCTCCTGTTTAGCTCCTGGTCTCTTCCGAGGCCCAGGAATTCTGGGTCACAGGCACGCGGCTAGCCCCAGAGCGCTTGCGCAGAGCCGGAGCTCGCAGATCTGGTGGAGAACGTCATGGCGCACCGACCGCGCGTGGTCGGGAGTAGAGATTTGGCCTTCGCGAGCTTCCGGTTGCTTCTCTGGAAGGTGGAGCGGCGGAGGCTACAGACCGTGGTTCTGCGCGTTTCATGCGATCACGCCCTCGAAACCCTACTGAGGCTGGCGCGCGGCAAGCGTGCACACACCGTGACAGCTCCTCGTCCTGGGGGCCAGGGCCGTCTGCCTTCCCCGCAGCAGCCCTTCCAGCAGCAGCGCCCCGACCACCCCCTCACTCCCCTTCCTCCGCCCTCCGCTCCTTCGAGACTCCTCCAGCCGCGCCCGCGTTTCACTAGCGGTGAAGCCTTCCTCCCTCCCACAGCGTGGGAACAGGCTTGGGTCTGACCACTTAAAAAACATTCAGCCCGTCCTGTGAACAAACACACAGGACCCCAAGGGAAAATGCCGGAAACGCGGTGGTGACCCATCAGTTACTGAGCGGGTGTTAGAAATAGGCGTGGAGTTTTCATGTAGAGAGGGGGTCTTCTAGAGGGGCCCACGCCTAGGGGTCAGACACCCACGAGGTCCAGCGTCATGCGTGAAGGATTTAGTGTAAGTGCCAAGAAGACCAGGAGGCGTCCGGAAATGCTGGGGGATGACGGCTAGGGACCCCGAGGGGCGCCCGCAGCCTCGCAAGCCTTCAGAGGCCTGGGTAACCTTGCTCTCGTGTCCCAGGGAGGTTCCTCCGGCTTGGAGGGGTGGGAACCCCTGGATTGCAGAGGAATCGGTAATCCACAGCCTGAATGAAGTTCAGCCCAGTAGCGGACTGAGAGAGGTCCTGCAGGTGACTTTAGCTGGTGTCTGGAGGCTTGGGGTAGAGGTGGCCCTAATGGCCTGTGTCCACCACCTCGCTTCTGCGGTGACAGCAGGCACAGCGCCTCGGCCAGCTGCCTACACCCCAAAGAGGGCAGCTGTGGGGCTGCAGGTGAGGGTCTCTGCCTGGCCCCAGACACAGGTAAACTCTCAGGGAAATGGCAGATGCCAACCAGCCCAAGGGCCCAATACCTTTACTCAACTAACGTTTCCAATAGAGTTAGCCACAAGAAAATATTTATTCATTTTTGCCACCAAAGGCCCCTGGAGCCCCAGAGCCAGCAGGTGGGACTGGAAAGTTATCCATCAGTGGGACTCCAGGGGCTGCAGGGGCACCTGGTCTTCCTCCACCGCGCTGTCCTGGCTGGACTGGGAGGCCAAAGCTGGGCTCTTCGTGGCGCCTGTAAAGGGATGGAGACCACGGTGGCCTGGTCCTCAGGGTGTGTACCCCAAGGAGCAGGCTCCAGGAAACAGGAGGAGGCCACAGCTATGGCACCACTCCTGCGTGTAGACAGCAGGCGAGGATTCCCCGGCAGTGCCCCCCCCACCACGTGCCCATCAGGGCCTCCTCCCAGGAGCTGAGAGTGCCTGCAGGTGACAGGCTTTTGTGTTAGAAACCAGAACACCTGAGATAATGTGCTGAAAAGCCAGAGGGTGGCGAGAGTCAGGTGCTCAGAGAAGAGAGGAGACCCCACCCCACCCCACCCGGGGAGAAGATGGGAAAGGTGGACGCCCAGAGAATGGAAGGGCACCTGGGACAGAGCCAAGGAGAGAAAGGAACAGGGAGCACTGTTGAGGGACTGCCGTCACATGGAGGTGCAGGGAGGGGGCTGGACAACAGTTTTGGGCCTTGACCTGAGGAGGAGGAATGTGGCTTTCCAGGCAGTGGGAGGCGTGTGCTGGGGGTTGTGTGTGGTTTTTGTCTGCATCAGGGACTGGAGTGGGATGAGCCTGGAGCCAAAAGCCTTGTCTAGGGTCTGGGTGCAGACGTGGGAGGGAAGGGGCAGGGCAGAGGGTCCCAAGGACACTCAGCACCAAGGGGCAGGGGGTGGTAGAGGCCCACAAGTCCTCCCACCATGTGGTCCTGGCAGGGCAGCCCCAAGGCTGTTCCCGATAGTGATGTCCAGTTAGAGGTCAGAGCAGGCAGTGGGGTGTGGAATGACAAGAGGATTTTCAGAGTCTTTAAGGGAGAAGACAGCAGGGCTCAGAGGCAGGAAGTTATCAGTGAGGGCCGTGTGGTCAAGGACCCAGGAGCCCTGGAGGCCAGAGGAGACTCCACACACAGGTTTCTCGGGTGGGGTGATGGGGCGGCTGTTGTGGGGAGGGGGCTGGGGCACAGCAGGTGGAGTCTGGAAAGAGCATGAGAAAGGAGAGAAGGGCAGCCGGAAGTCTTGAAGTGAGAGCTACGGAGGATTCTAGAAGGGGCCTGCCCTGCAGAGAGCCAGTCTCAAAATAGGCCTCTGGTAGGGGTCATTCTTGGAGCGAGGCCAGCACCATCCTAGAATGGAGGGGCCTTGAACAAGCCTGGGCCATGAAGCAGAGGAAGTGGCTTCTCAGGTGTGGGGGTGGCCAAGCTGGCCTGTCAGGGTGGAGGCATTGGGCACTGGCTTGTTCCCCTGCTGGGTCCCGCCAGAACCCACTGAATGAGCGAGGGTGCAGCAGAGGGACAGACAGAAACCTGGACAGGAAGAGGCAGGAGGGGAGGGTGCACCAGAAGCTGGTTGCCCAAGTGATGGTGAGGAGGGGGAACAGACTGGGGGAGGCACCACTTTACGGGACAAAGCCCCTCCACAATGGAGCCTGGAGCCCAGACTCTCCGTGCTGTGGGCCAGGCAGACACTGACACGCCCCACAGCCACTCACCAGGGCCGCCCTGCCCCGAGGGCTCCTCGCACACTGTGGGCAGCGTCTGCTCCCATGCAGCCCAGTTCACTTCCTCCACCCTGCAGGAGACAGGGCCGCCGTGAGGCTCCAGGAGGCCGGGGGTGCAGGAGAGCGGCTGCTCCAGAGGAGGGCAAGGAGGGCGGGTCTTCACAGGACTCTGGACCATCCACCAGCCCACCTGAGCCTGTGCTCTCAGCTCTCAGACCATTGCCCCTGCCAGGGGCCCACAGGGAGGAACAGGCGCCTGTCCGCTCTGGCTATTCACAGTGACCTGAATTGTCCCCAGCATCCAGAGAGGAATTTAGAGAAGCTGGATCTCTGTGGATTCAGGCTCTGGAGTCTTTTCACAGCTACTCCACGTCCTAAGACCCACCCCTTGCTTGGCTATGCCCTCAGAAAAGTGTTTCTGGCCGTGCGCTTGTCACCAGGCTCCCTTTCTGTGGGAGAGTCTGCTCTCAAGGGAAGGGTTGCAGCCTCAGGGTCAGGATGGGGGTGGAGAGTAGAAGGGCAAAGCCAACCAGTCACAGCAGGCTTAGCACACTCTGACCCCAGGATGCCTCTGGCTTTTGACCTCCTGACTGTACCCCATTTCAGGCCTGAAGGAGTTAGTCAGGGACCATTGGGAAGGGACCTTCAGTTTCAGTCAGTGGATAGGAAGATGAACTGATAGGCAGAGCGGCGGGTCTTGGAGCTCTGCGTCTAATGAGGTCCAGCAGCGCTGACCTCGCCTGCCCTGGCCAGAGTCCTCGGACGCACAGACCCTGCCTTTCCCTCCAGACCTGGCTTTCCTTCCTAGCTGCTCCCCCGCTGGTTTTCAGCAGGGCCCCCAGACTACCCCGCCCCCCTGCTCACCTGAAGCACCAGCGCTCGTCGGGGCTACCGTCTGGCCTGGAGCCTACTGTCAGTCTCACCCCCGCCTGCTGCTGCTTCCTCCTGCACCACCAGTAGCCCTTCTCCATCTCTAGGACAGAGATGGCTTTCTGGGAACAAAGGATTCATCAGACAGCGTGGCCGGCACTTCACAGCGTAACTAAGCACCTGTGAAGTGCGTGGATCTGAATCCAGCCCCACAGTTCACATGCCTGTGTGTCAAGCCCTGCATCTTCTGAATGTGTTCCCACTTACAGACTGAGGATGACGTGTCCTGGGTGATTGCTGGGGAGCCCGCAGGTGATGCATGCCCTGCAGTGACTTGCAGTCACATAACTACAGCTTTTGGAACTCCAGCAGGTACAGTGCCTGCCCCTGGCACTCAAGCCAGTTGAGGACGGCATGGAACTTTGCAGGTGAGGCTCAGAGAAGATAAGTGGCTTGCCCAAGGTCAGCAGTGAATTGGTCACACAGTTCAGCACCCCCTAACCCACAAGGCTCTCCCCGCAGCAACTGTCCAGACCCACCTGGACCCTCCCAGCTCTCATCAGCTCCCAGCTACCCCAGCCTCTACCCTCCCCCTCAGCTCCTCCAGGCCAGGCCAACCCAGGACCCTGCCTCCCACATGTGTCGCCCACCAAGCTAATCCCACAGAACATTCGGTGAGTACAGAAGCGGGATGCACGAGGGCGGAGTCTTCATCTCGTCCTCTGCCATATGCTTGGAGCCTAGAACCATGTCTAGCCCTGCACTGGGCACGCAGGAAACACTTAGTACTAACAATGATGGCAGCTAACACACAGCACCTAGTATGTGCGAGGCACCTCCCAAGACCTGATCCATCCTCAGGTCAGCCCTGTGCAGGATGGAAAGAATGGACAAGGGAGATCCCACTCGGGAGCTCAGGACGCAAGAGGCGATGGGGACCCTCCCCAGGTACCTGCAGCTTCCAGATGCTCCAGCTGTCGGTGGCGACGCTGTTGACAGTCTCGCTCATGAGCGCGATGAGCATGTTGAGCAGCAAGACGTAGGTGAGCAGCACATAGGCCAGGAGCAGCAGCAGCACCACACCGCGGAAGTGCAGCTGGTCTTGGAATGCCAGCTCGCCCATGCCGATGGTGAATTTGAACAGCTCCAAGGAGGTGTCCAGGATGCCCTGGTATGGGGCCTCCTTGTCCTCCTTCCCTGCCACCTCTGTGGAGTTGGAACCCGCAGGGGCCCCGGTGTCCTGGGACTCCCGACTCAGGCTCACTAGTGCTGCGGGGAGGGGAGAGAGGCAGGGGGTGCTCAGCCCAGGGGAGACCAGCGGGAAGCCTCGAGGGTAGCAAGGGCTGGGTGGGGGAGCAAGGGCCTTTACCAACAGCGAAGCCGAAAAGGAAGACTAAGTAGACCAGCAGGAAGCGGAGCAGGTCCCGAAGGATGACCTAGAACACACGCCCCAGAGTTGGTTGGGGGGGCCAGGTAACTAGGTGTGACTCCAGACCCTGCCTCAGCCCTGCACACTGCATACACAGGCCCTGTGGAGCCACAGGGGTGAGAAGGGGGGTCTTTTAAAAAATCTATATCAGATCACATCATTTTCCTGCTCAAAACCCTCCAGGACCAAAAAATTAAACCACAGGCTCCAGTGGCTCCGCGTCTGGATATGTACCCAAGAGAAGGAACGGAAAACAAGGACTGGAACAGATAACCCGGGCACCCGTGTTTGCAGCAGCGGTGTTCAAACAGCCAGAGGTGGCAACAACCCAACTGTTCAAGGTGCATGAGCAGATAAACTAAACGTGGTGTCTGCATACAGTGCAGTATTATTCAGTCTTAAACAGAAAGGAAATTCTAATGTGTGATAGCAGAGATGAACCTTGAGGACATTATGCCCAGGGAAATAAGCCAGACACAAAAGGACAAATACTGTATGACTGGTACTTACATGATGAGGCACTCAGAATAGTGAAATTCGTAGAGATAGAAAGTCAAAGTGTGGTTACCAGGGGCAAGGAGGAGGCGAGTAATGGGGAGTTTGGGTTTCATGGGGCAGAATTTCAACTGGGGAAGGTGGACAAATCCTGGAGATGATGGAGATGGTTGTACAACAGTGTGAATGTACTTAATGTCACTGAGCTTCCTGGTGGCTCAGTGGGAAAGAACCTGCCTGCCAATGTGGGAGATGTGAGAGACGTGGGTTCCACCCCTTGGTGGGGAAGATCCCCTGGAGGAGAACATGGCAACCCACTCCAGTATTCTTGCCTAGAGAATCCCACGGACAGAGGAGCCTGGAGGGCCACAGTCCATAGGGTTTCAAAGAGTTGGACACGACTGAACTCCTCCAGGGGCCTCCCCGAGGCCAGCAAAACCACTCCCTTCCCCCACTTCCTCCCATACCCTCCCAGCCTCTGTCTGTCCCTAGCTGTCCCAGCTCGCTCTGGCTTCCGGCCTTGGTCCCTCTGCCTAGATTGCTACTTCCTTGAGCCTGTGGTGGCTGGATCATTCTCTTGGATCTTAACTTACATACCACCTCTTCAAAGAGAGCCGCAGAGCAGCCGGTTTACAGCACCCAGTCGCTGTCCCTCACACCCCCCTTACATGTTTCCTTCAGGGAATTTAGTGTAATGCATCATTCTCATTTGCTTTCTTATGCTGTTTCCTTGGCTAGAATGTCAGCTTCAGGAGAGCGAGGTCTATTCTGTTTGTGAACAAAATACTGTGTTCCTGACACTTAGAACAGGGCCTGACCCACACCTAGCATCTGCTTCCTAAATGTTTGTTGAATGACTGAATGAATGCAGGCACCTCCACGTGCCCAGACGACCCAGGGCACAGCCACACCAGTGAGCTTCTATGCTTGGTCCCTGCTACTTCAGTGAGCAAGGAGGCGCGTGCTCCTGTGTGGACACTTGCCAGCACACACGTGTGCACATGTGCTTACCCATGTGGAGGGCAGACACTGAGAGCAGGCACAGGTATGTGCACCCTGATGCTGACACTCGGTGAGCGTCTGGGGGCATGGGGCACAGGCAGATTGCTCACATTCCCCTCTGCCTAGCTTACCTGGGAGGTGGGGTTGGCGCCTGCCTGCTGAGCCCAAAAGGAGTCCCCCTGGGGTGCAGTGTCCAGCTCTGCCCAGTCTGGCTGCACGGGGCCGCCCCTGCCTCTCACCTTCTGGATCATGACGCTGTAGATGCCCGTGTGTTGCCAGCCACGCATGTAGTAGAGCAGGTTCAGCCAGCCCAACACCAGCGAGCACACGAGCAGCGGCAGGTGTGCCTTGACGGCCAAAAAGTACAGCACCTGGGACAGCATGGTGAGCAGGGCCTGGACCAGGCTGTGGGGGGCAGGGTCGGTCAGCTCGCGGGCCTCCCCTGGCCGGTGCAGACCCCCAGTGCCCCACATCCCCTGCCGCAGTCTCAGAGATGAGATGTCCTCCCTGTGTCCGGACTGGACCTGAGCATCCTGACCTCCATCTCGGGTGAGGTCCCTGAGGGCCCCAGTTCCCTCCCCTGTAAAACGAGGGTGACAGTAACAACGCCTGACTCGGCAGGCGAGGATTCAGTGAGACACAGCAGGTAAAGACTTTAGGCTCCACTGAGGCAGAGCAAGGACCCAGTCGATGTGATGAGCTGGCCCAACAGCAGCCCAGCTCTGGGGTCCAGCCTGCATGCTGGTCCTAGCCCCTGGAACTCCCTGGTCCCCAAAGCAGGCGTGGTGCCCCCTCCCAGGCCAAGATGGAGGAGGAGGGGTGAGGCCTCACGTACAAGAGGATTTCGAAGTAGCTGTCCATGAAGGAGATCCAGATGAACAGACGGCGCCTCCAGAAGTACCACAGCTGCAGGGGGGGCAGGGGGCCGGGAGGACAGGCTGTCACATGTGCTGGGCCACAACACAGCCCCACCGCCCTCAGGGCTGGATCACCACTGTTAAGCTCCCCACCCGCGGCCTGTCACAATCCGACCAAAACCACCTCGGGGGCTCAGGCGGCAGCTTTGACTTTTGGGGTGCTTATGAATCCGGCTGGTAGCTGAGAAAGCTCCAGACCCTGTTTCCAAACTGTCAGACACCCAGACAATGCCAGGGATCATCCGGCTCTCTGTGGATCCAGCTGGAGGGCTCACGCTCCATACGATGAAGGGGGCTCCTTTCCCTCCCCCTTCCTAGCTGTCCAGGGACCATCCGGTGCTCCAGCCACCCTGGTCTCCCAGAGAGTCTCCACACCACGACCCAGTCTGTCTCCTGCAAGCTCGCAGCATCTTCCCCTGAGGATGTCCTGCTCAGGCCCCTAGCCTACCTTCTGTGCTCCTCAAGTGAGGAATGACCCAGCCAAGGGACCGTGGGCTGGGGGCCGTCTAGCTCTATTCACAAGGGAGCAGAGCTGGCACTGCCAGGGGATCACAGGAGTCATTTGCCGCTCTGAGGGCACTCCAGCAAGCACAGCAGGGTTAGGGCATTCAGGCCAGAAGGCAAGGCCGCCCTGAGAAAGGCCTTCCGTCCCTGCTCAGCATGGGACCAGGTATGGGGCTCAGTCTCCTGAAAATGCAGGGACTTGGTTAACCTGTGCCCAGGCTCCTCAGAGCAGGATTCTGGGTTTTGAGCGGGGTGGTCAGAGGAGTCCTCACCTGGCCCATGAGGAGGTAGACTCCTCCGAGCAGCAGCAGCACATGGCCCAGCAGCAGCATGGTGTTCCCAGCCATCACTTCCAGTGGGAGGAAGTCCTGCTCGAAGAGATGCTCGGCTCAGCCTGGGGTCCTCTCCCAGCAGCCCCCCACTGATAGCTAGGCTGGGGGCCCATTCTGAGTGTGAGTGGTGGGGAGGCCCCCAGAGTGGCAGAGCAAGCATTGGCTCTGGAGCCAGACTGTCTGGTTTCAGGCCCCCTCTCCACCGCTGATAGCCTGTGTGGCCCTGGAGAAGCTGCTTAATCTCTCTGTGCCTCCCTTCACTCACCTGTAAACCCTGCTTAATCTCTCTGTGCCTCCCTTCACTCACCTGTAAACCAGCCATGATGAGAGTTATCATCTCAGAGACTTGTGAGATTAATTAAACATGTTAACACATGTCAGTCATGTGGAACACTTTCTCACACATGGTGCACACTCACTAAGTCCTAACTATTATTGTTGTTACCACTATGCTGTTACTTCCATACTGTGACCAGCTAGGTTAGTGCATGGCTGCACCGCCCAGCGGTCAGCATCTGCAGGGTGGGTGATAATCCTTGCCCCATCTTCTGCCAGGGTTGTTTCCAGCAAGCCTCCCCAGGACGTGCCCCTCCCTGCCTTGCCTTCTCCAGGGCAGGCTGGTGGTAGGTGACAGCGGTGAAGATGAGCATGTAGGTCAAGTAACACAGGAAGTTGAAGAAGAACCTGGGGATGAGCAGATTCCACTTCGCCTGCAGCAGTTTGTTCAGCGGCTCCAAGACTACCATCCGGTGGCGGAGCTGGGACAGCAGGTGAGAGTCAGAGGCGCCTTTGGTTCAGCAAGTACAGCTGGGGGCACCAGGGGAGGGGGAGAGGACGGGGCATCCCGAATGACCCCTCCCCACTCTCACAGCTACACAGTGACCAGTCCTGAACAGGTGCTTGGCAACAGAGAGGACACCCTGGCGTGATCCCCAGGTCGGGTGGCACCGGCGTGTGGAGTGAGAGTGTGCCCAGGGGCTGGGTGGGGACGTGATGCCACACCCCCACATCCCAGTTTCAGGGCCTGCATGGTCCAGCAGGCTGATCCAAGCGGTAGACCTTGCAGGAAGCTCTGCCAGGCCCCCTAGGGACACCCCTGCCCCGCGGGCTCACCGGGCTTCGGCAGTGAAAGGAGATGATCTCCAGCACTGAGTTTTCCTCCCAGCTGTCCACAGAGGCCAGGTCATACAGCGACACCCGCACAGGCCCATAGGACCACTCGGTGAACTTTCGGGAAAGGTACTGGAATGGCTCCGGGAGCTCCCGCTGCAGGATGTGTCTGAAAATCTGCAGGGCCAGGCTCATGAGCTTGAGCTTGACCCGCATGGCCACCACCCCCACTGATGAGAAGCCTTGGATTCAGTGTCCTGCAGAGCAGACACACACATGTGCCCTGCACACACGTGTACTTGTGCATATGAACTGTTATACACGTCCACATACTAAGCCCCATGTAAGCATTCCCACCTACCCACCTATGCCAGGGCCTGCCAACCTTGGCTCTTCCTTCCCCATTCCTGCCCCAAGGCCTCTTTCCTGGACACTCTTATGGCCAAGGGACCCCCAGTTCAGAGGTCCTTAATGCCCTATGACATCAGAGGCTGCCAGCTACACATGTTTGTGCATGACTGTGGCCAGAGTCTAGAGCCTTCAGCAGGCTAGAAAGTGTCCCTGACCTGTTGAAGCAGTGTGGTTTTACAAATGAGGAGTGTTGGAGGTGGGGGCTTCCTGTGTTGGGGAATGGATTCCACAGGTCACACAGCCATATCTCTAGACACAAAGGGAGGTCCCCACACCCCAGGGGCCTTGGAGGGCAGGAAGAAAACGTAAAACCCATTTATGTTCAGTTTGGTCTTAAACTTTAAAGACACCTATGTTGTAAGCATGGGGCCCTGTGTCACCTGTGTAGGCTGTACACCCATGAAGCTCCCCCTGATAATAAGGATCAGGCAATGAGAAAGTTTTTTGAGAAAAATATAAACCTAGATTATGTTTATTCTTTTTTTTTAACCACACAGCTTGTGGAATCTTTTAGTTCCCAGCGAAGAATTGAACATAAGCCCTTGGCAATCAAAGTAGAGTCCTAACCACTGGACTGCTTGGGAATTTCCTCATGGTTACTCTTTATAAGAGTAACTTATAACTTCCAGATAAATCAGCTTTAGGCATTAAAATTGAAACTGCAAAAGAAAAGTCTGGAAGAAGATATGGCTATGGAATACACACACATGCACACACACACACACATGTATATTCATGCACACACACAAAGTTTTAAAATATGGTAGGAGTTAAGCAATAGAAAAAATCAAGAAAAAGATAATGTAAAAATGTAAAAATTCTGTGTAGCAAAAAATGCCATAACATTTTTTAAATGTTGAACTGGGAGAAAAATTTGCAACTATGATTTGCAAATTGTAAACAAAATGCTGTTATGTTCATGATCAATAACACTTATGGTGCTTCCCTGGTGGTCAAGGGGTTAAGAATCTGCCTTGCAATGCAAGGGACATGGGTTCGATCCCTGGTCTGGGAAATCCCATATGTCGCTAAGCCCCATGTGCCACAACTAATGAGCCGGGGAGGCTGTGAGCCCCAACTACTGAGCCCGCATGCCACAACAGAAGCCTGCGTACCCTTGAGCGTGCACTGCTCAGCAAGAGAAGCCACCACAATGAGAAGCTCTTGCATTTCAGCTAGAGAGTAGCCCCCACTTGCCACAACTAGAGAAAGCCAGTGTGCAGCAACAAAGACCCAGCACAGCCAAAATTAAAAAAATTAATACATAAATAATTTTTAAAAAAAGAACACAAAAATCAATAGGAAGAAAACCTAACAGCAAAGAATATGAGACAGCTATTTGCTAATCAAGAAACCCAAATGACTTTAAAAAGAATCCCTGGGAGTTCCCTGGTGGTTCAGTGGTGAAGATTCAGGCTTGTACTGCCATGGCCCAGGTTCAATCCCTTGTCGGGGAACTAAGATCTGGGAAGCTGCACAGTGCAGCCAAAAATATACAATCCCTGCTTTATAATGTAATATATTCGTTCTGCAGCTCCTGGATAATTTATCAATAATAAACACACACGTAGGAGAGGTGCATGCCGAAACTGCTCTTTCTGCAAAATTCCTGGCTGAGTACTCCTGCTTCCTGGAAAGGGCGGCCTGGCCACTCACCTCGATTTTGCCCTCCTTGGCGGCCAGCTGCAGGGGCGTGAGGCCCTGCAGGTTGGGCATGTCCTCCAGCTGCAGGCCCCCCACCTGGAGGAGCCTGTCGTACATGTGGGTCACCAGCACGCTATTCTCCGGAGAGTTGTCTGCGATCATCACCAAGGCGTGCAGCACCGTGTTGCCCAGCGAGTCAGTGGCCTGCAGGTTGGCGGGCTGGTGCGTGTTCTTCAGGAGGTAGGTCACCACATCCCACTGCTGGGTGCACGCAGCCAGGGAGAGGGGCAGCTCGCCTGGGGGCCAAGGAGACAGCTTGGGCCTTGGGTCTCTCAGCTTCCACCCGCTGGCTCGTCATGCTCCCTGGACCACCTTGAGGTGGGTCAGGCAGCCAGAAGAGGAGATGCAGTATTACATCAGAGTCCCCAGCCCAGCCAGGCCAGGTAGTGAGCAGAGAAGGTCCCGGGCCCTGCCCAGGGCAGCTGCACCTTCTCTCAGGAGCTGGTCGAGGTGGCTCTGTCCAGCTCCAACCCAAGGGAGAGGACCTGGAGCTCTAAAGGGATCAGAGTGTGGGCTTGCCCACCAGGCTTCCCACCCTTGCCTCTGTCTCCTTTCTTTGCCAGGGCCCAGACCCACTGCCGCTGGGCACAGATGTTCCTTCCTTCAGGCCCTGTCTGGTCGAGTCTCATCACACACCAGTGCTAGCCGCCCGCTCCCCTGGCCCTGGTCTGAGCTCGGGTGTAGTGAGTGAGCTTCCCTGGCCAGATAAGGGTAAAACATCTCTTAGACAAGCTGCCTTTGCAGGTGGCTGAGTGATTAGAAGCATGAGGGGTCAGACAGGTATGGGTTTCAGGGTCACATTAACCCTGTGACCATGGGCGAGGCCTTATCCCCTCTGCAGTCCACTTTATACAAAAAGGCAGCTCACCGAAGTAGAAGGAGGTCTCTTGGCTCCTCTTCTGAAAGAACTGGCCGCAGGCCCGGGCGTGCACATCGGCCCCATTCTCCACCAGGAGCTTCACGCAGAGCAGGCTCCGCTTCTCGATGGCAATGTGGAGGGCGCTGTGGCCTCGGTAGTACTCATCCGTGCACTGGGCATTGACCAGAGGCTGGGGATTGCCCGAGTCCCGGTCAATCTGCAGCAGCGGCTCGATGCAGGCATTGGTGCCATCCCGAAGGTTCAGCACAGCCTTCATCAGACAGGTCTTCCCCGTGGAGCCCTCTGCAGGAGGAGGGGAGGTGGTACTGTGGTGTTCAGGCCGCCCACCCACCCATACAGGTAGTACCCCAGCCATGCTGCAGGATGATAAGGCTCAAGCCAGAGGTGTTAGAATACCAACAGGTGTGGCTGCAATTTTCTTTATTTTTTAGTTGCAGAAAAGCTGCTTTACAATGTTGATTTGGTTTCTGCCATACAACAACTCCAATCAGTCATAATTATATACATAAATCCCCTCCCTCTGTCGCCTCCCTCCCACACCCACATCCCACTTCTCTAGGTCATCACAGAGCACTGAGCTCAGCTCCCTGTGCTATACAGCAGCTTCCCACTAGCTGTCTGTTTTACACATGGTAGTGGATACACGTCAATGATACTTTCTCAATTTATCCCACCCTCTCCTTCCCCTGCTGTGTCCACAAGTCCATTCTCTGTGTCTACGTCTCCATTCCTTCTCTGCCATTAGGTTCATTGGTACCACTTTTTTAGATTCCATATTATGCATTAATATACGTATTTGTTTTTCTCTTTCTGACTTACTTCACTCTGTACAACAGACTCTAGTTTCATCTACCTCACTACAGCTGACTCAAATTTGTTCCTTTTACGGCTGAGTAATATTCTGGTATGCTACAATTTCTGCCCTATAAATTAACTTTCTAAGACGTGTGGGCAACATTGTCCACACAAGAATGTTTGGAGCAGTGTTTGTTAAGTGGCTTTACCACTTAAAAACTCTCTCTCTTCTGGGAAAGTTTTGGCCTCTCTTAATCTCAATTTTCCTCACTGTAAAATGGAACCATCCCAGGTTCCATGTGATCCCAGGATCACATGGAATTATATACAAAACTCTTAGTACACAGAGGTGTTGAGGCCAAAAATTATAAACGATCTAAATGGCCACCAGTAGAGGGTTAGTTAACTAAACTGTGGTCAATGTGCAGGATGGGAAACTCTGCCGGTTGTTACAGTGACTGAGTTAGAGGCCTGTGCACCGAGATGGAGCGTGCTATAAGATGTAGTAAGAGGGGGAAAGCACATTACAGATCAGCACATATGGCACGGCCCCACTTCTTAAATATACACTTCCTGGATTTAAACAGTCTGAAAAGATGTATTCCATATCATTATTATGAGCCAGGATGATGGACTGTTTTTACCCTCAGCTTTATACACTTCATTACTATTTGAACCTTCTAGAATGCACAAATGTGCTTTCCTTCATCAGCCCAAATATTACAGGTGCTTATATTTGGGGCAAAGAATGCTCTGAGATGGATGAAGTGTGTGGTATGCGTGTCAGATCTCGGTGATGCTCTTACTGAAAAAGAGGCAGGGAAAGACCACACTGAGGAAGCCTGAGAATATCTGTTCGCCACTGACATGGCTGAGGGTGGCCGAGGCAGGCCCAGGTTGGGAGCTGGTGGAGTAGGTGGACAGGGGAGCAGGCTCTGTCGGCAGGAGAGCTGCTAGGAGCACTGTCCCTCCTTGCCTCTCAGCTCCTGACCATGGTCGAGACTCACCCAGTGAGCCCAGTCTTGGCCCAGCTTGTGAGTCCCTGGCTCGAGCGGTAGCCTACCTCTGTACTCCGAGTCTGTGAGGTACTTGCTGGTCCGGCGCAGGTACTCTGGTAGCCCCGCGAGATCCTCGGGGGCCCCCCGGGCCACAGCGCTGAAGAGCCGGTCTCTGCCAAAGCGGTTTGGGTCTGGCCGGCTGTGGGAATGTGGTTTGTGACTGATACTGCAAGAGAGCTCTGGGCCCCCAAAAGAGGGGAAGCTCTTCCCCCTTCCCAGGGAGCTCCATGGGAGCCTCTTGAGGGCCTCTACCCTCCCTGTAGCTGAGTGGTAAAGAATTCACTTGCAATGCAGGAAACACGGGTTCAATCCCTGGGTCAGGAAGATCCCCTGTAGAGGGGCATGGCAACCCAGTCCAGTATTCTTGCCTGGAAAATCCCATGGACAGAGGAGCCTGGCAGGCTACAGTTCATGGGGTCACAAAGAGTCAGATATGATTGAGTGACTTAGCATGCAGCATGCACTCTCCCAGACTGATCGATGAGACGCCAGGTGCTCATACCCCTGGAGGAGGGGGCTGTCCGGGGCCGTGGTCCATGCGACCCCCGACCTCAGGCATCTGGGAGATCTGCTCTCACTCTCTAGGTGCCCTGAGGGTCCCACAACAATCTCACTGTCCATTTCAGCACAGGAACTCATCATGGCCCTTGAACTGGGCTCTGGGTCACCACAGGGCTACTGGAGGTGCCCACAGACTTGGGGGCTGTCTGCACCACTGGTGCCCACCAAGGAATCAAGAAAAGCCCCTCGTCTTCTCAGATCATCTATGGACTAACAACAGAGCAGCTGCCCCCCTGACCATCACTTCTGTCCTGGGTGAGCAATCTCTATCAGATAAACAAGGAGATAAAGTAACTTTCCCAAAGTCACATGGTGCAGAATTCATGGTGCGGGGGTGGGGTGGCGGGGGGCGAGGGCTCAACTAACTCCAGACCCCGACTCCAGAGAAACTCCAGCCTGGACAGACAGAGTTTCCTCAGAGAGATGGGTCCCAAAATGGAAACCAGACACTCACAGAATTTTACTGAAAAGCCACACTTCTGGGAAAATCCCCAGAAGGAGCCAGTAACCCTTCTGAGTCTAGCAGTGCTGCGTTGGGTACCCCCGCCTGGACCCGTCCCTACTCACAGAGGCCAGCTCGCCTCTGGGCTCCTGGCACCATGACCAGCCAATATGAAGGGACAAAGCGGGGACTAACTGACGTTTGGGGGACCCTCAGGTCTACCATGAAGTGGATCAACCAAGAAAGGGTTGGAGGCTCTGATGAGTGGGGGGGTTGCTGGGATCAGTCGTATTTTAAGCTGTGATCGCATGACTAATGCACCATCATTCACCCAGCAGACCATGTGGACGCAGCATGACCATGAGAGCTCTGTGGCTGACTGGGGAGCCTGGGGCAGTCTGGCTAGGGGAAGCGGCTACTTGGACAGGCACTTCCGGTCACAGGGTGGCATCAGAGTCCTGGGACAGGGAAGAGTCCTGAGTCCAGGGGGCACAAAGGGCACCGAGGGGCTGGTTCTACCTCGGGCTGATGGCCCAATCCCAGAAGCTTCGCAAGCATCCTCTCCTGCCCTGGTGTGAATGTGACCTCGGTCCTGCAGCACAGACAGGACAGGGGCTCTGGGCTCAGAGGCCAAGGTGGGCGGCCGAGTCCCAGGGGTGAGTGAGGCAGGAGGAAGGGACAGAGGGGCTTCCCTGGCAGGGTGCTGTCTGGCCCATGCAGATATGGCAGACCTCACCCTGGGGCATGCCAGGTACACCTCTCCCCCACACCCACAGGACTCCCCGCCAGAGTGGTTCCCAGGGTCTGAATTAGTGGACATCACAGGAAAGTCAAAGTGAAGGTAATTCCAAGAATAAGCCCACTGTCCTTAATCCCCAGAGTCCACATCCCCAGGGCAACAGGTCCAGCCTCAGGGGAGCCTGGGAGCACGGGGACATTCCTGGATGTCCTTGACTCTCCTGGACTGGAGTGTGGATCCTGCTACCACCCCTTGCAGGGACTGTGACAAACAAGGAACATGCCAGGCTCAGTTGAGTAACTGGAGCTGAAAGAATATGTCCCTACCAAGAGGAATGCAACCCCAGAAGACAGAAGGGCAAGAATGGGGAAGGTTCTGGAAGCAGCAACCTCAGCGAGCAGAGCAGAGTTCAGCCTGTCGGCCCTGGAGCCATCAGAGCCAGACCGAGGACCCCCCAGGCTGTGGGGAAGGGGCGCTGGTGTTGGGCCAGGCCACCTAGTTTGCTTCTCCTAGAAGTGAGGCCCCAGGCTCCATCCACACTTGCTGCCTCACCTGGCACCTGCCGCCTTTCGGAAGTTGAGGTTCACTTTGATCTGTGGGGAGGAGTTCCGGTCCTCACCCTGGAACCGGGACTCCATGGGGGGTGGTTCGGAGCTCCCGCCCCCCTTTCCTTTGTCTCCCTGGGCACCATCTTCATCGCCTCCATCTGAGGTCTCGAGCCTGAAAGCAGGAGGGCTGGAGGGCGTGGTCATCCTCAGGGAAGACGGCTGCCCCTTCTGACTGGAACCTCTGTGGGGGTAGGGGCGGACAGAGATGTCAGAGGAACCTCTTTCTCCCAGTAGGAGCAGGATTAGAAGAGCTGGCTGGAGCCTGGGACCAGAGAGGCTCACTAACAGAAGCTGGGTACAAGTAGACATTCCCTGGTGGCTCAGCAGTAAGAGTCTGCATGCAGTGTGGAGAAGCAGGTTCAATCCCAGGATCAGGAATATCCCCTGGAGGAGGAAATGGCAACCCACTCCAGTATTCTTGCCTGGGAAATCCCTTGGACAGAGAAGCCTGGAGGGCTGCAGTCCTTGGGGTGAGCACACAAAAGTAGACCAGCCCCCAGGGCAGGGACTCAGTCCAACAGGAGCAGGGAGAGGANATCCCCTGGAGGAGGAAATGGCAACCCACTCCAGTATTCTTGCCTGGGAAATCCCTTGGACAGAGAAGCCTGGAGGGCTGCAGTCCTTGGGGTGAGCACACAAAAGTAGACCAGCCCCCAGGGCAGGGACTCAGTCCAACAGGAGCAGGGAGAGGAGCCAGAGGAGGGAGGACTGGGAGGGAGGCTGTCAGAGAAACAAGGACCATCACTATCCCTGACTCTCCCTCTGGGACTTCCTGATCTTTGAGAGCCCACAGCCCCAGGTCCCAAAACGTTTGTGTCAACAGCACAACCCTTTCTCGACACAGCGTCCTGCCCAGCAGTCGATATTCACAGCAGATGAAAATGCAGTTTCGGGTGGGGGCAGGTCACTCCACCTCCCACGCAGAGTAGGAGCTCTCTGGGGAAGTCTTCCGAAAACCACGGGCCTATCAAAGTTTTTATTTTGCTGCCAGGACGACCAGGGCTCAGAAGGGGGAAGTGACTTTCCCAAGGTCCCAAGCTGTGGGCAGTACCTAGCCCCACCATGCTGTTCCTCTTCAGTTCTCAGAATCCTTCAGGGCCTGTCTGTATTTTCAGCCTTAGTGTCTCTTAGGGGGTTCAGAGCCAGAGGGAGACACCTCGCTGGCCCCTAAGCTGCCCTGAGCCTGCAGCCCCACCAGGCCCCAGGCTGGGCGGGGAGTTCAGCTCCAAGCTCCACCTCACCCTCCAGGGGAGCGCTGAAACCACAGCCGCCATCACATGGTAGGGTGGGGCCCCAGTGTGGGGTGGGAGAAGGCCCTGGGCCCCCCTGGGTGAGCAGAGAGAAGGGAAAAGAGCCCAAGGTGGGGAGAGTGGAGAGAACGGTGTGGGGAGAGGGCGCAGGGAGCAGAGCTCGGGGACTTGGGGACGGAAGTGGGGGGCAGGAGTGGCAGCGTGGACAGTGGCTGGGCCTGGACCATCTTCCTTGCAGCTTCAGCCTCCGGAGTAGGGGGCGGGGGGCGACGTGGGAGCATCTTCCCCCAGAAGCAGGGGAGGCAGGGGCCTGTGCAGTCCTCACGACGCAGTGTTGAACCAGCATCTTTCTGCGCACCCCGGGGCGTCTTTCCCATGCCACTCGCCATTTAACCTGGCTGACGTCCCCACCCTCACACCGTTCTGCCTCCCGGTCCACGGCTCCCAAGCCTCCGCAGCAACAGCTGTCCTGCCCAACAGCCCCTGCCCTGCCCATCGCCGCCCCCCACCCCCAGCCTGGACACCCGCCCCACCATCTTCCCAGGGAGGAAGGACCTGGGTGGTCAGGTGAAGGAGGGAGCCAGAGCCCCGCAGAGACCCTGGCTCAGGGCTGGGCTAGCAAGAACCCCACCNCCCTGCCCATCGCCGCCCCCCACCCCCAGCCTGGACACCCGCCCCACCATCTTCCCAGGGAGGAAGGACCTGGGTGGTCAGGTGAAGGAGGGAGCCAGAGCCCCGCAGAGACCCTGGCTCAGGGCTGGGCTAGCAAGAACCCCACCTGGGCTTCCTAGCCGCCACCCCCAGGCCTGGGGGTCCGGGCCCCTGGGACGCCCGCATCATCCCGGACTCACCAGCTCGGCGGAGGAAGCGCGAGACGCGTACGGCTTGGGGCTGCGGAGGAAGTGCAGCCGGGAGGGGTGCTGGCCGGCCCGGAGCCCTGAGAGCCGGCTGGGTCCCCCCCGCGTGCCACACGTTCAGCCCGCCTGGTTGCAGCCTGATCAACGCTCTCGAGGCAAGACCCGCTGGCCGCGATACTGACCATTCGGACCGAGGGCCACACCCTCTCTGGGGAGACACGCCCCGCCTCCCGCCCCGCCCCACCCCCACTGCCTGCCTTTGAGGCCCCCAGATGCCGGAGGTGGGGCAGTCAGAGGCCACCCTTGGGTGCGGGGTCCTATTCGGGGGAGAGGGGAGCTGGCGGGCCTTTGGGTCAGCGAGAGACTCGGCCCTTGCTCTAACCCCCACCCCTCCTCTTCCTCTCCACTGGTCCCCCAGCGGCCATGTGGCTCAGACGGGGCAGGGAAAGCTGATGTGGACGCTCCCAGAGAGGAGGGACTCAGCCCAGCATCTGCCCCTGGAATGCACCCCACCACCCCGACCTCCCGACCTCCAGGGACCTTTTCCCAGTCCCCCAGACCCCCAGCCTGAGAACACCAGCCTTCCTTCCCTGAGCTAAAGGCTCTTCCAGCACCGGCCAGCAGGGGCGGCTATGCTTCTGAAATTAGACAACTCCCTTCCAAACCAGCCCTGGTCCAGACGCAACAGAGCCACCATCCCGGTAAGCAGCCAGCCCTAGGTCATCTCCTTCTCCCTCACCCCTAAAATCCACCCCGTCAGGAACCCCACACCCCTAAACCTCCCAATTTGTCCCTATCTCTGCCTGGTCCAAACCACTGTCTTTCTTGCCAGGGAGACCACAGCCACCTTCAGGCTGGTCTAGCTGCTTCACTCCTGCCTGGCAACCCTCCATAATCCATTATCCTTACAGCAATGAGAGTGGTATTTGAAAAATTAAAACCAGATCACCTCACTCCCTGGCTTAAACAACCCTCCATACCAAGCCCGTGCAGCAGGATACCCTTCTCCACACTCCATCTCTTATTGCAATCCTGCCGTTCACATGACATTCCAGTGTATACACCTGTGCTGTCCACTGTAAGGTCACCAGCCACAGTGGCTATTTAAATATGTCAACTATAGTAAAATTAAATTAAACATTCAGTTCTATAGTTACACATTTCAAATGCTCATAGTCACGTGTGGTTAGTGGCTACTATAGAGGATGACACAGATACAGAACTTTTCCATCATAGCAGAGAATTCTATTGGACAGTCCTGCTCTAGACATTCTGAACACGTTTCAGTCTCTCCAGTATACCAGTATAACATGCTCTCTACTGTTGCCTCCAAGTCTTTGCATAAGCTGTTGCAACTGTCAGGAACACACACACATACTGTCTTGCTTTAGCCAATTCCTACCTCTCTGTTTAAACATCACTTCCTTGGGTTGCCTTTCCTAGACCCTGGATTGGTTTGGGGGTCCCCTCTCTGTATTCCATTAAGTGTTAGTTGCTCGATTGTGTCCGACTCTTTGCAACACCATGGTCTCTAGCCCACCAGCCTCCTCTGTCCATGGGATTCTCCAGGCAAGAATACTGAAGTGAGTTGCCATTTCCTTCTCCACAGGGGATTTTCTCACCCAGAGATTGAACTCAGGTCTCCCAAATTGCGGGCAGATTCTTCACTGTCTGAGCCACCAGGGAAGCCCCTGTGTTCCATGATACTTTGCATTTCTCTGATAGTAACTCATTGTCCATTATGGTTAACATTTAATTGTCTGGCCTCATCTTTAATAATAACAAGAGCCTCCTGAGCAGTTGCTATATGCCGGATACTGCTCAGTGCTTTGCATGTAATTCTCAGAGCAACCTTATTTCACAGATTAGGAACTGAGGCTGGGCAAGACTGGACACACTGTCCAAGGCCACAAAGCTGGGAGGTGACAGAGCAAGTATTCAAATCTGGAGCCACGCCTTTACACACCAAGCTCTCCAAGAGGTGAGATCTTGCTTATTTTGCTGTATCCTCAGCACCTAGCACAGTGCCCAACCCCAGGTGGTGCTCAAGAAACCTTTGAATTATGATTGTAATGCAGAAGACATTAGTGTGCTGTTGGGGGAAAAGTAAAGAGTAAGTGGAGACTCTCAAGTCCTTCAGTGACAGTTGGGTAGACAACCCTAATTGCAAATCAAGTTTATAAAAAGTCCTCAGATTATCAGTCATCAGGAAAATGCAAATGAGATACCACTTGACACCACTAGGATAGCTATAATTAAAAAGACAGATTATACACTACCTTTAAATCAACTAGAATACAACAAAATTTTTAAAAAGACAGATAATGATATGTATTGGTGAGGATATGGAGAAGTTGGAACCCTCATACACTGCTGGCAAATTATACAATGGTGCTGCCGCTTTGGAAAACAGTCTGCTTGTTCCTCAAAAAAATTAAACATAGAATTACCATATGACCCAGCAATTCCACTCATGGGTATATACTCAAAAGAAATGGGAAATGTCTAGAATAGGGGACTCTCTGGAGATAGAAAGGAGATTGGTGGTTGCCTATGGAGATAGAAAGTAGATCCATACAGATTTAGGGAGTAATGGGGAACCGAAGGGTACAGGGCTTGTTTGTTTTATTTTTTGGCTGTGCCTATGTGTAACTTTTGAGGATCTTAGTTCCCCAACCAGGAATTGAATCTGGGCCACAGCAGTGAAAGCACTGAATCTTAAATATGAGACCACCAGGGAACTCCCAGTACAGGGCTTCTCTAGGAGGAGAGGGTGATGAAAGGATTCTAAATTTGATTGTGATGATGGTTGTAGATATGCCAAAAACCATGGAATTGTACACTTTACATTGGCAAACAATATGTGAATTTTATCTTTAGAAAAAAGAGGTCCTCTGAGCAGACTGCCTGTGTTTTTAGTCAGAAATGAATCAAGCAGAGAAACAGAAACACAGCTTTCTCAGTCCCAATGTCACTGAACTCATATTTGAAGACGCTTCATCCAGTCCAGTTTCCATGGGAGGAAAATCTCCCCCAAGCAGTCTTTATGTTTAGCCTTTCCATGTGTTTCAATTCCATGTGTTATACTTAGTAACTTTTTATAAAGACATGTTTTTTCACTTGAATTTGTTTTCAGAATGAATTTTAAGGAAGACAAGTGATTCAAAGCAAGGTTCCAATATTCTTGCCTGGAGAATCCTATGGACGGAGGAGCCTGTAGTCCATGGGCTCGCAAAGAGTCGGACACGACTGAGCGACTTCACTCACTCACTCACTCAGCAGAGATATTCTTTGGAGAGGGTGGGAAGGCAACTGCCTTTTCGATGTGTATCATTTGAACTATTTGAGTTTTTCACCACTGACTTAAAAAACAAAAAAAGGGCATCTCTTGCAGAGCTAAAAAAAAAAAAAAAGACACAAACCCAGCTCAGCTGTGCCAGAAGTGTCTAAAGCCGGTGCGTAATTAATGTAAATTCTAAAGAGACGTGGGAAAGAGAAGTGCAGGGGGGAATGCAAGAGCTGCTCTGGCCTTAGAGAGAAGGAAGGGTGGAACTTGGGGGAAGTGAATGCACAAACCAGAGCCTGCTCCTTTGCTTCTCCCAAGACTTGGTCCAGAGCCTGGGCTGGGCCAGTCTTGACTTGGAGCCATGTAAATTCTAAAGAGACGTGGGAAAGAGAAGTGCAGAGGGGGAATGCAAGAGCTGCTCTGGCCTTAGAGAGAAGGAAGGGTGGAACTTGGGGGAAGTGAATGCACAAACCAGAGCCTGCTCCTTTGCTTCTCCCAAGACTTGGTCCAGAGCCTGGGCTGGGCCAGTCTTGGCTTGGAGCCTCTCTGAGCGGCTCTGTGTCTGAGACTCTGTGTCCACTTCTCTGGGCAGAGAAGTAGAAATAAGCCAGTTTAGGAGGCTGAACAGGCTTCCTGGAACAAGGGAGGAGACTGGAGTTGAGCAGACTGGTACTGGAAGAGAAAAATACTAGCTGAGGTAGCTAGGAAGGCCAAGAGTGCCTCCTGCAGGAGGGAAGTCCTGCGAAGTCCTGCGGGTGTGGGGGCAGTCTGCCTGGCCTGGGAGATCCTGGCTCTAAGCGGAAGCAAGCTGCCCCTTCTCACGCGGTCTCTGCGCCACCCCCCACCCCCTCACCCGACCCCACCCCCGGGACCACAGCTCAGCCTGGCCCAGATGTGGGGCCTCTTTCCCAGGACCCAGAATAGCCACAGCCAGGCCCTGGGCCAAATCTGGGAGCCCAAGTTCACAGCCTCTAAGGAATTTTCTGGACCTTGGGCTGGGTCTGGGCCCGTTCTCAACAACCCCCAGCTACTAGCTTATGGATGTCCGATTTGTGTGTGTGTGTAATAAAGTTTTATTAAAGTATAAAGGAGATAGAGAAAGCCTCTGACATAGGCATCAGAAGGGGGCAGAAAGAGTACCCCCCTGCTAGTCTTCAGATGGATGTTATATAGTCAGAAAATGTGTTCGCTAAGAGAAAAAAGAACTAGAGCTTCAAGCATCCTTACCTTGTCCTGAAGGATCCCAGACGAGCCCTCAAGATGAAAGGTTGTTGTTGAATTACCATGCAGGGATTCTTGGCCCCGAAGGAGAAGAATTCAATCCGGAGCCAGAGACGAGGCTTGATCACTCAGAGCTTTAGTGCAACAAAGTTTTATTAAAGTATAAAGGAAATAAAAAAATAATAAAGTAAATAGAAAAAGCTTCTGACATAGGCATCAGAATGGGGCAGAAAGAGTACCCCCCTGCTAGTCTTCAGCTGTATGTTATATAGTCAGAAAACGTGTTTGCTAAGAAAACAAAGAACTAGAGCTCTAACTATCCTTACCTTGTCCCGAAGGATCCCGGACCAGCCCCCAAGATGAAAGGTTGTTGTTGAATTACGATGCAGGGATTCTTGGCCCCTGAGGAGAAGAATTCAATCCGGGGCCAGAGACGAGGCTTGATCACTCAGAGCTTTTGTGTAATAAAGTTTTATTAAAGTATAAAGGAAATAGAGAAAGCTTCTGACATAGGCATCAGAAGGAGGCAGAAAGAGTACCCCGGATGTCCGATATTACTACTACAAAGACCAGAAGGGAAGGATATTCTGCCGTCTGGGAGACAGGCGAGAAAGGGGAGTGGAGAGGCGGAGTCGAGAAAAAGATGGGGCAGACAGAGGAGAGGATACGGTGGTCAAAGGGGCTACAAAGTCAAGGTCGGTAAGAGAGACACAGCCTGAGACCAGCGATCCAGACAGTCTGGCCGGAACTAGCGACAGCAATAGGAGAAAGACCAGACACAGGCAGAGTCAGCCTGGGCCAAGGAAGCATCAGATAGCCCGACTGAGGCAAAGGATGACCCAGGGTGCGTCTAAGGTCGAGCCGAAAAATACGCGATAGAGCACGGAGGGGTGAAGGCGAATCAGACCAAGCAGGAAAAGGCAAAGGGCCTCCTGTTACGCCTCAGCCACCCACACCCAGGACGCCTCCGCAGTGCGCCTTAGCCACGCCCACACCCCACGACTCCTCCCCTCCGCGCCTCAGCCACGCCCACACCCCACGACTCCTCCCCTCCACGCCTCAACCACACCCATATCGTGCGAAGGCTTGGCTCCGCGCCTCAACGCCCCCCTCACACACACCCGGTTTCCCCAGGGAGTGCCCCCCTGCCCGCCCCCGCTAGCGTCACCTCCGGCGCCCGTCCAGATGAGGGCCCGCCCTTTTCCCCACGCACCATAGGACGCAAGTGTCCGCGGTTCCCTGGGGCTCCCAGGGAAGGAAGCGGTAGGAGAGCAGCAGTGCCTTCCAGTCGACGCCTCACTCCCCTCCTCAGTCACAGCACAGCGAGGGAGTTGGGGCGTCCAGGCTGGGGCTCCTGCTTCTCTCCAGGGGAGCGGGTGTGCGCCCCCGGTGTGGTGCACCCAGGGCTGGGGAGGCACCTGCCTCGCACTCTGGAGGCGGGTAAGGTTGGAAACGCGCTCTCGAGCCGGGCCTTCACAGCATTTTCTTTTTCACTCCTGACCACCTTGGGAGCTAGATCTGTGGTCTCCATTCAGAGAAGGGATCCAAACATGAACTGGCTTGCTCTGGATCACAGCGTAGTAGTTCGCAAGTGACGGTGGTGGGATTTGAACACAGGCAGTCTTGCCAACTTTTGCCTTCCCATCACTTTTTTTCAAAGTCACAAAGGTTTATTGTATAATTTACACCCTTAAAATTTTTAATGTGCTTGGTAATTTTTAAGAATGTGCACACTTTTAAAGCTAACAATTCTAGAATTTTGACAAAAGTGTATACGCATATGACCGTCACAGTGGTCAAGATACAGAACGTTGTCATCACCCCGAAGTGTGCTCTGGTGCTCCTTTGCCAGCCCCTCCTTCACCGCCATACTCTGATAACCAAGGATGATTTCCGTTCTCGCAGCTTCGGTTTCCAGAACGTCACGTAAATGGAATCGCGTACTATGTAATTCTGACTTCTCCTAAGGTCCCACATCACATGTCTTGCTCTTGCTGCAGTTCCCTTTGGCAGTGTCTGACCCCTCTCCCAGGTCCCTACACGTTGAAGAGAGTTTGTCCTCACTACCTGGGGCTGCTGCAAGCCTGGAAAAGGAAGGATATTGTGAAGGTGTCTTAGTCTATTCAGGCTGCTACCGCAGACAGGGTAACTTGTAAACAATAGAAGTTTATTCCTCTTAGTTCTGTAAACTGGAAGTTCAAGTCAAGTCCCCAGCATGGTCACACTGGGGAGGCCCTCTTCCTGGATGCAGCCAGCACCTCTCTCTGGTGTCCTCATCCTAACCTGTGGGGTCTCCTTTGTAGGGGCACTGATATCATTCATGAGGGCTCCATCCTCCTGAACTAAGCACTTACCAAAACCCCCCCTCCTAATACCATCATATCGGACATTAAAATTTTGACCTGGGCCAGGGGGCACACAAATATTCAGACCATAGCAGAAGAAATGACAAGGTGGCTCAGGAACCTGGGACAGGAGCTCAGAATAAGACTTAGAACATTTCAGAAATAACACTCACATTTAGACTTTATTGGGTAAGTCATGGAGAGTGATTTAGATTTGAATATGAGCGAAAAAGTTGGCTTAAAGCTCAACATTCAGAAAACGAAGATCATGGCATCTGGTCCCATCACTTCATGGGAAATAGATGGGGAAACAGTGGAAACAGTGTCAGACTTTATTTTGGGGGGCTCCAAAATCACTGCAGATGGTGACTGCAGCCATGAAATTAAAGCTTACTCCTTGGAAGAAAAGTTATGACCAACCTAGATAGCATATTCAAAAGCAGAGACATTACTTTGCCGACTAAGGTCCGTCTAGTCAAGGCTATGGTTTTTCCTGTGGTCATGTATGGATGTGAGAGTTGGACTGTGAAGAAGGCTGAGCGCCGAAGAATTGATGCTTTTGAACTGTGGTGTTGGAGAAGACTCTTGAGACTCTCAAGACTTTGGACTGCAAGGAGATCCAACCAGTCCATTCTGAAGGAGATCAGCCCTGGGATTTCTTTGGAAGGAATGATGCTAAAGCTGAAACTCCAGTACTTTGGCCACCTCATGCGAAGTGTTGACTCATTGGAAAAGACTCTGATGATGGGAAGGATTGGGGGCAAGAGGAGAAGGGGACGACATAGGATGCGATGGCTGGAATGCATCGGACTTGATGGACGTGAGTCTGAGTGAACTCCAGGAGATGGTGATGGACAGGGAGGCCTGGCGTGCTGCGATTCATGGGGTCGCAAAGAGTTGGACACGACCGAGCGACTGAACTGAACTGTGAGACCCTCCCTCAGACCCTCATAGTGTCCTGGGGGCTGCCTCTTTGCTAAGAAACCATCTCAGAGGAGAAAGCTTTTTGGCCAGAAGGGCTGGGTGTCCAGGCCAGCAAGGCTTGCAAGCGACCCTTAGGTCCAGAGAGTTGGAGAGAGAACAGGAAAGCTTATGCATCAGAGTTTCCTTTGGCTCCCTGCATTGTCTCTTTTGGTCACAGGTCTACTTTTTCTCTTTGCTTTTTGGAGAACTCTGCCTTTCATGAGAGAGGCTTTCCTTGAATGTCTTGCACCATAAAGCTAGCTGTGTGGATGGGGCTTCACTGAGCACCCCCGAGTTTAGCAGAGAGGTGTCCACTTCATTGCCCCCCTCCCCAGATCAGCAGGGTCTTCTTTATACTTATGTCTTTGGGGCACTAGGAGGTCTCAGCTTCTCTACTGAGTTACACATGGTCATCCACCATCCAGGGCCAAACATTGCTGGCCGTGCCCTGCCTGGTTTCCCCTCCCACTCTCTCTGTCCGTGTTGATATACTTTTTAAAAATTGATTTATTTTTGGCTGTACTGGAGCTTCCTTGATGTGTGTGCGCTTTCTCTAGTTGCAGTGGCTGGGCTTCTCATTGCGGCGACTTCTCTGGTTGCTGAGCCCTGGGTCTAGGGCTTACAGACTCAGTAAGCTGGCCGTGCCCTGCCTGGTTTCCCCTCCCACTCTCTCTGTCCGTGTTGATATACTTTTTAAAAATTGATTTATTTTTGGCTGTACTGGAGCTTCCTTGATGTGTGTGCGCTTTCTCTAGTTGCAGTGGCTGGGCTTCTCATTGCGGCGACTTCTCTGGTTGCTGAGCCCTGGGTCTAGGGCTTACAGACTCAGTAGTTGTGGCGCATGGGCTCAGTTGCCCCAAGGCCTATGGAACCTTCTCGGCTGGCAGGCAGATTCTTAACAAGTAGACCATTTGGGGAGTCCTGCACCTTTTTTTTTTTTTTTTAATCTTCTATGATCACTTTAGATGGGTTTGGAAAGAAACCATGTTAATACTGGAAGACCAACCATGACTGTGATGTATTATGTCTGTTTTCAAGACAATCTGGAGTCATCCCCATGTCCCCACCCCCCAAAACCAAAGACGTTGAAATTGAGGAAATGTGCAGATCACCTTTTGGAGGCGTTCATGATATAAGGAAGCAGGGAGTGGCCAGTACCTGGAAGGAGATGTGGAGTCAAGGTAGGAGGGATTAACTGTTTAAAAATCAGCTATCCATGTAATGACAGATTCTGTTTTTACACTAATGAATGATCCAACAATGGTCAATGCAGGGGGAGGGTACCTGCACCAGCAGAGACCTTGAGAAGGTCAGAGGCTGGCCCCAGTGAAGGGACTCACCTGTTCATGTAAGAAAAGAAGGCAAAGTGGGTCCAAGTGCAGACAGGTTTCAGGTCAAGGGTGGGAAGGTCCAACGGCCTGTGTTTTCCCTAAGAAACATTAAGTCAAGGCCACCATCTGGGAATGAGGGTGTGGGAAGTTTGAAGAAATAGAACCTGTTAGCTCTTAGAGAAGTGGAGGAGGACTTGAGTTTTGTTAACATTAATTTAAAATGAAACCAGTCAACTTGAGTGTGTGGTACACTCTCCCTGGAAGGTGGGTGCAGACAGGGGGAAGACAGGTGCAGGACTCTTCCAGGCTTGGGGTTTTACTAGGTGACTAGGAAGGAAGAAGAGGTGTGTTTCCAAGGGTGGGGTTATATGGAGGAATCAGACCCTCTCCTACCTCCCCACCATCCAGACATCAGGAATGCGCAGCAGCTTCTAGGACCCTGGATACCCCAAAGCTCAAGAGGTTCCTGGCCTCTCTTAAAAATAAGCCAGAGACCACATGACAGCTGGTGCACAAAACTGCCTGAGCCTGAGAAACAGGGAAAATGTCAGAGAAGGAAAAAGATGAAAGACGCTCTCCAAAGGCTGAAATAGGGGGCGTTGCCCATGTGCTGAAGTCGTGTCCTACTCTGTGACCCCATGGACTGTAACCACCAGGCTCCTCTGTCCATGGGATTCTCTAGGCAGGAAACTTGAGTGGGTAGCCATGCCCTCTTCCAAGCGGATCTTCCTGACCCAGGGATCAAACCCACGTCTCTTATGTCTCCTGCATTGACAGGCAGGTTCTTTACCACCTGCTCCACCTGGGAAGCATGAAGGAACGTCAAGCTGACCCTGCCAAATTAAGGGACTCTCCTGCCAGGGGCTGGAATGGGGCTCTGAGTTCATGTCTGTACCTCAAACTTGCAGATGTGCAAAGGCCTCTCCTTGGTATCTACGCAGCTCTGAGCTCACACGTGCCATAGTTAGTTTAATTCTGACCTTATTATTTTTTAATTTATTTATTTTCATTGGAGGCTAATCACTTCACAATATTGTAGTGTTTTGCCATACACTGACATGAATCAGCCGTGAGTGTACATGTGTCCCCCATCCTGAACTCCCCTCCCACCTCCCTCCTGACTTCATCATCTTTACATTTTTATTTATTTATTTATTTTTGGCTGCACTGGGTCTTCGTTGCTGTGCACAGGGCTTTCTCTAGTTGCAGTGAGCAGGGGCTGCCCTCTGGTTGTGGTGCACGGACTTCTCATTGCACTGGCTTCTCTTGTCGCAGAGCGGGGGCTGTAGGTGTGAGGGCTTCAGGAGCTGTGGTGCACGAGCTTAACTACCCCAAGGCATGTGGAATCTCCCTGGACCAGGGACTGAATCTGTGTCCCCTGCGTTGGCAGGTGGATTCTTCTCTTTTTCTTTTGGCAGGTGAATTCTTAACCACTGGACTACCGGGGAAGTCCTAATTCTGACTTTGAGGGTTGGTTTTATGGGAATATTTCTTCTTTTTCTTTGCTCTTAGCTATATATATATAATTTTCACCACGTGGCTTGCAGGATTTCAGTTCTAATTAGAGTTTTCATCTTTTTTGGATATATGCCCAGGGAGTGGGATTGCTGAATTAAAATTTAACTCTATTTTAGTTTTTTACCCTTCATACTGTTCTGTATAGCAGCTACACCAATTATATTCCTACCAACATTGTAAAGTGTTCCCCTTTCTCCACATCCTTTCCATCATTTGTTATTTGTAGACTCTTTGATGATGCCCATTCTGACCAATATGAGGTGATAGCTCATGGTAGTTTTGATTTGTATTTCACTAATAATTAGCAACATTATTAATCAGCACATTTTTCATGTTCTTCTTGGCCATTGTATGTTTTCTTTGGGGAAATGTCTATTTAGGTCTTCTGCCCATTTTTTGATTGGGTTGTTTGTTTCTTGCTATTGAGCTGTACGACCTATTTATATTTGGAAATTAAATCCTTGTTGATCATATCATTTGCAAATATTTTCTCCTCTTCCATAGGTTGTCTTTTCTTTTTGTTGATGATTTCCTTTGCTGGGCAAAAGATTGTAAATTTGGTTAGATCCCATTTGTTTATTTTTGCTTTTATTTCCTTTGCTTTTCCTCTCCTCCATTTTTATCACCTTCTACCAAGGATTCCTATTGTCTGTATGTTACTGCTTCTACTTTTATCCTCTGTATCTTTTAGCTTCTCTTTTATATTATCTGTTCCTTCTTTCTTTTTTACTTTTGGGGAATTTCTGTCATTCTAGTTCATTAGCTGACTCTTCAGCGAATTCATCCGTTCAAGACATGCCCTGAAAGTACATATAACACATGTGCAGGCTCTTTAGGGTGACCTTGGAACACAAAAGGTAAGGGGCAGAAGGTGGAGATGCAAACCTTGTGTGGGACATGTCCCAAAATATTTGAATATTGTTCTTTAGTCCAACTATTATATATTTAACCTATTATCTCTTATTGGTTCTTTTTGATATTTTTGTGTTCTTGTTTTGTAGTTCCAATTTCTTCCTTGTATCTTTTAACATGTTCGATTTCTTCCTTGTATCTTTTAACATGTTCGTTAGTCTAATTTAAAAGTCCTTATTCTGAAGATAATTCAGTGTGTAACTTCTCTCCTGAAAGTGGTGATGCCCTTAACCCATGAGATCTAACACTGTCTCTAAGTCAATGTCTCCAAGCTGGTGTCACTGAAGTCAAAAGTGAAGTACTGAGAGCAGAGAAGGCTGCTGTACTGCATCCTCTGGGGTGTATTCTGTTCTGTCCATAGGCCCTGACAATTTCGGTGCGTGGGGAGCAGATAAGTCTCAGAGGGAGGCACCAGAGAAGCAGCCAGCCACTCCTCACCCCACAGAACAAGCCCTCCAGGCCTGACTTCACACTTTGCTCTCCAGAGGGAAGCAGCATTAGAGGGACTCTGCCTTGCAACGTCATCCCCCAGGTCTGGGTGTTGGAGCAGGAGATGATTAGGTAACTGGCAAAATCAGTGGGTCCCGACCTGTTTTTTCCAGTATCTCCCAAACACAGGAGATCTGGGCTGCCCTGATTTGACTCCAAAGGCCTGGAGCAGAGATCAGAGTCCCTGAAGGTGTGGGGCAAGTACTGTGGGTCCTAAGGCAATGGCAGGGGAGTACAGAACCCACTCCTCCATTTCCTTGGCCCCAGCACCCTGTAGACTCTCACACCCTCTCCTCTCTTGGGGAGGAGCCCACAGGGTGCCTGAGTGTGGCCTGGCTTGGTATTTATCACCATGTCTGTTTACCTGTCTGTTTTGCTCCATGACAAAGCATGTTTGTCCGGGCAGCCTCAGCACTTTGCTTAGAGTAAGAAGGACCAATCCCTCCCTTTTTTTCCTTCCTTTTTTTTTTTTTTTAATTGAAGTATAGTTGATTTACAGTGTTGTGCCAATCTCTGCTATACAGCAGAGTGCCTCAGTTATATATATACTTTTTCATGTTCTTTCCCATTATGGTTTCTCCAAGGAGATTGCATATAGTTTCCTGGGCTATACAATAAGACCGTGTTGTTAATCTATGCTATATATAATAGTTTGCATCTGCTAATTCCAAACTCCCAATCCATCCCTCTCCCTCCCTGCAAGAAGGACCAGTTTTATTTCTATAGACCATGAGGCTTTAGAGTAAGGCTCAGAATAACATTCTCATCCTCAGGAGATGTTGGGCCCAGATTCACACATAGCTGTTTGGCCCACCTTCCCAGATGAAAGGGGTTATATTTGCTGATTTCTGGGCAAACCCAAAGCGTGTCCCATAGAAGGTTCTGCCTCTTACCTTCTGTGTTCCGGGGTCACCCTGGAGAGCCTGCACTCGTGTTATATGTACTTTGAGTGTGTATCTTTAGGCATGGGCCCCTTATTTCACTATAAATGTTCACATGTGTGCGTGCTAAGTTGCTTCAGTTGTGTCCGACTCTGTGACACTATGAACTGTAGCCCTCTAGGCTCCTCTGTCTATGGGGTTCTCCAGGCAAGAATACTGGAGTGGGTTGCCATGCCCTCCTCCAGGGGATCTTCCCAACCCAGGGATCGAACCTAGGTCTCTGATAGTCTCCTGCATTGGCAGGTAGGTTTTTTACAACTAGCGCTACCTGGGAAACCCATAAATTTTCACATGAGAAGATCCATCTTAAGACACCCGCTCACTGAGCCCAGTGGTCAGAGCTTGGGGGCAAGCTGCACAATGCTGGCCTGAAATAGGAGTGGGGAGGGCAGAGCTGGAAGTGAGACAAGTGACTTATTTTGGGTGGGTGACGCGAGTCTGCGGGGGGGTGGGGGCAGCCTCTTAGAGGAAATCTTTAGCACTTTACTGGAATCGAGCAGTCTCCACCTGCCTTCTTGTGGTTTTACAGAAGAGATGGGGGAGGCGGCAGAGATATCAGCAGCTGGGGGAGGGCCCGGAGGAGCAGAGGATGAGAGTGCAGACTCCTCCAGCCCCGACTGCCCCCTCTTTCCCTGCTGCCACACCTCAGCCCCTGCTGCCTCCCCAGGCCTTGCTGCCCCTCCTTAGCCCCCCGCGGCCCCTCCCCCATCACCACCTGTCTTCTGGCCTCTGGAGTTCTTTCTCTTTCCGAGCTCGCTGCTCAGGCCCTTGGGTGATTCAGGGCCTTCTTCTTTCCAGAGGTCCTGGCTGGCATGGGGGCAGGAGCCATACATTCCCGTCAGCTTCTCCAGCTGCTTCCAGGAAAAGCTTGGGAGAGGAGTAGAATTATCTAACAGGCCATAAGAGCATCTGAGTTAAAGTATTGGCTGCAAAAAGAGAGCAGGCTGCTTCAACTTCTAAAGGAGATTATGCTCAGGCCTGATGCTCAGAAAGACAACTTTCACAGGAGTGGAGGGGCTGGGGTGCCACTTCTCAGAAGTCAGGGGCAAGCAGGAGGGTTGGAGCTGCCAGCTAACCTGCCGAGGGGTTGGGGGCAGCCTGATGTGTGCAAAGGCTGAGGGTTCTGGTTGGTAGGCAGGGGGCATTCTCCCTGAAAAATGAGGCCTTCTGTGGAAGAGCCCTTAAAACCCTCTTCCCCCGCAAACACTGAAGCATCACCTTCTGGACACAATAGTCAGTAGTTTCCACTCTGCCTCAGGGTGAGCAGAGCAGGTCTGAAGACTGGAGGTTGGAACACGGGCAGGCTCAATAGACCCTCCATCCCTGTTCCCGCTCCAGAGCCTGCTGTGGGCGCCACGAACTTGCTGCTGATTGAGGGGCAGGGTGCATGCCCAGCACCTCCATTCCTTCAGCATGTGATCTGTGCCTCCCAAACACTGGCCTTGAGGGATGGAGAGAAGGCTACCAGTTTTCAGCTTTGCTCCCTCTCTTCTTTGGCCTGGAAATCCTAAAGAAAAAGATTGCCAGATTCTTTTTCAAATTCCAAACTTAGGTTTTTATAAAGGCACCATAAACAAAAGGTGAAACAACACTCTGAAAGACACTATTTATTGCAATTACAAAGAAAAATGATTACTTTTTAGACTATGTAAGGCAACATTACCAATTAGCAATACGAATAGGCAATGATGTGAACATGTAAAGTGAAGTCGCTCAGTCGTGTCAGAATTTCCTTCTTTTTCAGGGCTGAATAATATTTCATTGCATATGGTACAGTATTTTTGAAGGGTGACTTTGTAGTAATCACAAATTTCAATGATGGCATTCTTCGATATCATTCCACTTCTAGTTATAACCTGAAGAAATAGTTACACATCTCAGATGAGACATTTACAAAGATGTCCATTGCAGCATTATTTTTTGGCTGCACTGTGCAACATGGCCTTCCCTGGTGGCTCAGTGGTAAAGAACCCCCTGTCAAAGCAGGAGACGTGGGTTCAATCCCTGGGTTGGGAAGATTCCCCTGGAGAAGGAAATGGCAACCCATTCCAGTATTCTTGCCTAGGAAATCCCATGGACAGAGGAGCCTGGCAGGTTTCAGTCCATGTGGTCACAAAAGAATTGGACATGACTTAGTGAATAAACACCAACAATAATGAAGCATATGGGATCTCAGCTCCTTGACCAGGGATGGGATCTATTGCCCTTGTGAAAGCATGGAGTCCTAACCACTAGCACTCTTTCCCTTGCTAAGTTTCTGCTATACTGGCCATCATACTGCTTTTGAACTTAAGCTTTCTTCTCTTCCAGGACCTTTGCACACTATGTTCCCTTTGCCTGGATTGCCTTTCCCCCATATATCGTCAGGCAAGTCCCTCATTTCCTTCAGACCTTGCTCAAATATCATATTATTTGCGGGGCTTTCCCTGATCACCCAGTGCCCTGTATTCTGCTTTGTTTTTTCACTATAGCACTTTCCATTGCCTAAGAAATGATATATTTATCTATTTATCGGTCTCCTCTCCTCTTTAAGTTTTGTAAGGACAGACTTGGTCAGCTTTGCTCTTTGCTGCATTTCCAATGCTGTAAACAGTGAAAGTGTTAGTTGCTCAGTTGTGTCTGACTCTTGGCAACCCCATGGACGCACGAGGCTCCTCTGTCCATGGAATTCTCTAGGCAAGAATACTAGAGTGGGTAGCCATTCCCTTCTTCAGGAGATCATCCCAATTCAGGGACAGAACATGGGCTTCCTGCATTGCAGGCAGATTCTTTACCATCTGAGCCACCAGAGAAACAGAGTAGATATTTGTTGAATTAATAGATGAGTGGATAGTCTTTCAGTGGTTTCCTCTGGGGAGTGAAAGAGGTAAGAGATTTTTCACTTTTTACTGGATATTCCTGTGTATCATTAGATATGTTTTTATCAAGTTTGTGTCACCTTTTTATTTTAAAAAATCAGAAAAAAATTTAAAAACCATGTCCAAAATTTACTATTATTTTCTCTGTTAACAGCTGCTTGAAGACAAGCTATAGTAGTTACCACCTGACTAACAACTTATGGAAGAAACATCTAACTTGGAAAGTTTTATCCATCTCCTTGTTTGAAAAATATTCTCATTTGTATTTTTCTCTTCTGTATTTGTATTGCTCTATTTTTTTTTTAATTTTTTTTTTTTTTGACTGCACTCTCTTGATTGTGGCATGTGAGATCTTTAGCTGCGGCATGTGGGATCTAGTTCCCTGACCAAGGATCAAACCTAAAGTTCCCTTGCATTGGGAGCGTGGACTGTTAGCCACTGGGCCACCAGGGATGTCCCTGTGTTGCTTTATTTTAGCAGTAGAATTTCTAGGCCCAGTGTGTGGCAGTCTCTGAGGCCACAGCAACAGGTTTCTGTCCTGCAGAGGCCGGGAACAAAGCACAATCAGTAGTGCTGGGCAAGGAGATGTGGATGTGAGGAGTTGTGGCTCAAACAAGGTTTTTCAAAGTGTGAGCGATGGTAACTGATTGAAAAGGAAATTGAAAAAAAGAAAAAGTGAAATTGGACATTGGAACACACTGGACTGAACCACACTAAGCTGGCTCCTTTAAGGCAGAACTTCTTGGAGCCTTCAAGATGGCCTCCAAGGGGGAAGATAGCAGACAGCTAGCTTCCTGAGCTTCTGTGACCACAGCATCCTTCTGAGAGGTTGTAACATTGAGGACAAAGCTTGCAAAACACACATAAATTTCTGCTGGTAAAGATGTTCCTTAAGAGGAGTCCTGGCTGGTGGTACATTGTCCAAAGAATAGGTGCTAGAATAAGCTACAGGGGTTGACAGAGACCTATCAGCTGGAGCGTGAACCTCACCATTCAACTTCTGATGACCACAAAAAAGGTGGGGGTGGGGGGAGAGTATGGTGATAGGATCAAGGTACAAAGAAAAGAAAATCTCAAAACTTATTTCAGCAGTTAATATCATTACACTAAGTGCAAGATCCTTTCCCAGAAATCAACATTTGTCTAAAGCTTCTATTAAAAAAAAAATATATATATTACTATTTATTCAGCTGCATCCGGTCTTAGCTGCAGCATATGAACTCTAGTTCCTTGACCAGGGATCAAAACCTGGTCCCCTGCATTGGGACCTCAGAACCACCAGGGAAGTCCCTACAGCTTCCATTTGGAGTTGACTGGGCCTGATTGAAAGGGTGTCATACCTTTGCCCCTTCGGACTGAGGTATCTAAAATGCAGCCTGTTGAGATTGGGTAAGTCTCGTGAGATATAGTTTCCATAAAGAATGAAAGACACTTATGCAAAATAAGTCTACTGAGCGTGGCCCGACTTCAGGGAACAGAGACTGCTGGCCCCACTTCCCAGCTGATAGCACAGGTTGGTGAAGAACAGGTTTCCTTGTTCAGACCTCCAGTTGTGTGCAGTGTTTGCCGAGATCCGTGAATACTTTGAGGGATTCCCAAGGACAGGAGGATATCCCATGAGAGAATTAGAGCAACAGCTGAAAACTTTTTCCCTCAGGGGATTCACAGGAGGGCAGACCTCAAAGCCTGTTAAGTCAGGTAGTGATCTGGGGGAAAAGGACATTCTTGTCCTATTGCCCAGATCAGCACTAGTTTTCACTACAGCTATTCCAGTGAAATGTTTTTCTCTCAGGTTAAGTGTAGAACTTTTAATCTTCAAAACTCAGGTTTAATTACAAAAGGCCTATTTATATTAAATATTCAAGCAAGACTTGTTCAGCATGCACTAGTTTGGGGACATCCTGACGGTTAGAGGAAGGAACCAAATAAAACTTCATGCATTTTCTGAGCTTTGTGAGTTGGCACTTGGATCCCAATCCCTGCCTTGCCTTTAATAAGAACTAGGGGCTTGGGCAAGTCAAGCACTAGACTGGGAAGGATATAATCTTCCAACCTGACAGCAAATCTACTGCGTTCCCTTAAGTCGAAAGCTTTTAAAAGGCTTAATGTTTCATTACCACCTCTACTGGTTTTTTTGCCTTTTTGGCTGAAGTTTTTACCACCTCTCAGTTGAAGCATTAACAGGCTAAAGTGCTTATTTCCAGTCTCTTACACAAGAAAATCAGTCAAGTATTCAAATTTAGTGTATGTTCAAAATTAAGTGGGTTTCTAGGACAAAAGTTGAAACAGCTTTTGCTTCTAACAGTTCCTAAAGTTGTGCACCAAGCTCTTCTCAGCTACACCTGTACTCTTTTGAGGCTTGGGTTTCTACTTTTGTATATAGCACCTCTGCTAAGTCACTTCAGTCGTGTCCGACTCTGTGTGACCCCACAGATGGCAGCCCACCAGGTTCCCCCATCCCTGGGATTCTCCAGGCAAGAATATTGGAGTGGGTTGCCATTTCCTTCTCCAATGCATGAGAGAGAAAAGTAAGTCAAGTCGCTCTGTCTGTCCGACTGTTAGCGACCCCATGGACTGCAGCCTACCAGGCTCCTCCATCCATTGGATTTTCCTGGCTAGAGTACNCCTGGGATTCTCCAGGCAAGAATATTGGAGTGGGTTGCCATTTCCTTCTCCAATGCATGAGAGAGAAAAGTAAGTCAAGTCGCTCTGTCTGTCCGACTGTTAGCGACCCCATGGACTGCAGCCTACCAGGCTCCTCCATCCATTGGATTTTCCTGGCCAGAGTACTGGGGTGGGGTGCCATTGCCTTCCCCGTACTGCACCTCTTGGTGATTCTTAACCCTCATGCTACGCTTGTGGTTACACTAGTTTTGGTACCACAAGTGATTTTCTTAGCACTGTAAAGCTGAGGACCAGGACGACTTCCAACTCTTTCCTCTACTTCCACACCCAGCCCCTCTATTTCCAGTTGAGAACCACCACTGAAGAAAATTATGAAGTGGGGGAATGGTAAAGGAGGGCTGTGCCCCCAAATATTCTTACACCAACTAGCACTTGAAGTATACTTCCTAATGCTTAACCGTGTTATGCCCTCACTCACATCCAACTCTGCAATCCCACGGAGCCTGCCAAGCTCCACTTGTCCAGTGAAATTTTCCAGGCAAGAATACTGCAGTGGGTCGCCATTTCCTTCACCAGGGGATATTCCCGACTCATTGAGCCAACCTGCATCTCTTGGTTCTCCTGCAGGCTGATTCTTTTACCACTGCACCACCTGGGATGGGAGCACAAAAACTGCTATGTAGGACTTCCCCAAGATTCTTACCACCCAAGTTACAGAATCTCCTTCACTGGAGCAATCTTACCCCTACAAGGATGCAAAGCTGTTAATTCATTAGGAACCAATATTAATAAACACCTTAACTCAATCTTTCTCCTCACCCTTCTTGACCAAGGCTCCATTTGGTTCTTGGCTCAGTTCACTTAAGAGAAAATTACGGTTCTAGTATGTAAGACTAAACACCTGTTAAAGTGTAAAGCACCAGAGGAAAAAAGGAAAATAGCCAACCAATAATTATAAGATTTCAGAACACAATTGAACAGCCTCAAGACTTCATTTTTCTATAATAAGTCTTGATTTTGTTACCCACTATTTGAGGAGGCAGGAAAGTGCTTTCTCTCAGTATGCCTCCATACTCTTACAATTTGAAACGGTTTTAATTACACTAGAATCCTGTTAATGACCTTGAACAAAGTTCTATATCTTGGCACACGGAATGTTTGCCAATGACTTAAAATTTGGTCACACAAAGCTGTCAAATGCCTTCTTTGAATAACATTTTAACCTGTTAAGAGTACCCACCATTACCATTTAATTTCACAACAGACACGAAAAGTGCATGCAACAAAACTTTTATTAACATTTTGAACAGGTTCAGCTATTACTGAAACTGGTAATTTCTAAACTTAAATTGGGGTAAATGGCTAGAGTGCAGAACGATGCCATCATTGAGCATTATGAATAGAAGACTAAAGAATTAACAGCCACCCCTAAGACGAAGGACCAGGTGCAGGGTCGACTCTTTCTGAATGTTGTAATCAGAAAGAGTGCGACCATCTTCCAGCTGCTTGCCGGCAAAGATGAGCCTCTGCTGGTCAGGCGGAATGCCTTCCTTATCCTGGNTTGGGACCGCAGTCACGCAGCCCGGCGGCTGAGTCATGCTGGTGGGGGTGTAAATAAACATGAGAATGGCTGTCGCGTAGCAGCAACCTTTCGAAGTTAGGAGGTGGTCTGGAAATGTGCACCTTACTACCGAGTAGCTAGTTACCACTTAGAAAAGGTCGTGAGTCTAAATGACAGTCCTTCAACGCTTAACAGTAAGAGGAGGTACAATGTGACAAGCATTTGAATTAACGCCCAGACAGCGATAAATTTATTATGACTTGCTAAAATCTATTTACATGAATGATAGGAGATAGAAATGAACAGTTTCTTGAAGATAATTTGGTCGATGATGTAGTTGATAAAAACGTTCATGGTAAAAAAGTATGGATTTTCGTTTTTGTTAGTCTGACGGTCAGTAGTCTGAGCTTGTTTCACTAACTGATAGCTCCTCTTGAGTCATCCCTGTGAACTGGTGGAATGATCTAGAATGGAGATCTCATGGTTTGACATGGGTACAGGGCCGGGAATTCTAGCAGTTGCCAGAAGTTAGTCATACAACTTCCTGGGTTAATGTTTGAACAAAGTGCTTTTGGTAACCTCAGCACAGAAAAATGTTTTCAGAAAAGAGGTGTATGCGTTCCATGTTTAATAGACAAGATGAGTTTTTTTTTAATGAAACTTTTAATAATAGCGTCATTTCTGGTGATTGTAAAAGGTAGTCTGTAAACACATTAAAGAATAGACCGACAAAAATCTCTGAAATCACAAATTTGAAAATCTAGCACAGTACTTGGCCTTGTGCTTAATAAATGTTTGTTCAGTGAACTGTAGTTTCCCTTTTGTTCAACTGGAGGAAAAAAACTGTTGACAGCCTTAGACACTTAAAACACAAAACAAAAAGACTATTTATTTAATAACCATGTGCAAATGGTTTTACCTAGGTAGTTCCTTTGAAAGAAATAATTTGATTCTAAGATTCAAAGTAATTTTTTACTTAACTGCTGCTGCTGCTAAGTCACTTCAGTCGTGTCCGACTCTGTGTGACTCCATAGACGGCAGCCCACCAGGCTCCCCCATCCCTGGGATTCTCCAGGCAAGAATACTGGAGTGGGTTGCCATTTCCTTCTCCAATGCATGAAAGAGAAAAGTGAAAGTGAAGTTGCTCAGTCTGTCCGACTGTTAGCGACCCCATGGACTGCAGCCCACCAGGCTACTCCGTCCATTGGATTTTCCAGGCAAGAGTACTGGGGTGGGGTGCCATTGCCTTCCCCTTTTACTTAACTAGAGGTCTTTAAAAAAAATCTGTGAGAAAACTGTTTCCAATTACAAATTCACAATTGTTTTCTTGACATTATCGCTGACATTTAAAATACAGAGTTGTTCTGTGGTTTGTCATTTCCTTGTTTGGCAGTTTATTACAACAGGATTATGAGACTAATTCTGATTTCTTACCAGCAAGTTAGAAACTTTGATGTTGAGGGCCCAAATGAACACAGCAAAATTCTAAATTGTTTTTATATTGGCCCTCAAAAATTTTTAAATTTGTCCATTTAAAAATAGCTATTCAAGGTATTTCTCTGGTGGTCCAATGGCTAAGACTCCATTCTCCCCATGCAGGGGGCCAGGGTGGGATCCCTGGTCATGAAGTAGATTCCACGTACCTCAATAAAGACAGCAGATCTGGAGTGATGCAACTGAGACCCAGAGCAGCCAAATAAAAAACTGTAAAAGAATAGCTATTCAGAAAGATTTTCACTGTGAAAGATTATATACATATATGAAAGTTGGAGATAATATAACAAACACCATATAATCACCATCCAACTTTGTTAAGTCTTAACAAAATAGCAAAAGCTGTTTTGCTTAAGCTTTTAAAAATATTTTAGTGAAAAAAACATAGGGTATAAAATTTACTATCTTATGAACTATGTACTTTTTAAAAAACATTTTTAAAAATATTATCTATCTTTGGCTGTGCTAGGTCTTTGTTGATGCATGGACTTTCTCTAGTTGTGGCGAGCAGGGCCTACTCTCTAGTTGCAGTGTAGGCTTCTCATTTTGGTGGCTTCTCTCGTTGTGGAGCAAAGGTTCTAGGCACTTGGGGTTCAGTGGTTTCAGCCCACAGACCAACTATACACTTATAAATGTACAATTTAGTAATGTTAACTGTGTTCACATTATTGTATAACATATCTAGAATTTTTCCTTTTGCCAATCTGAAACTCTATACCCATTAAATAACAACTCCCCATTTCTCCTTCCACTAATCATCATTGTACTTTGTATGATTTTGACTATCTTAGGTAAGTTATGTAAGTGGAATCATACAGTGTTCGTGTGTGTGACAATTTCCCTTTTTTAGGCTGAATAGTAAGGCAGTGGCAACCCACTCCAGTACTTAATGCCTGGAAAATCCCATGGAAGGAGGAGCCTGGTAGGCTGCACTCTATGTGGTCGCTAGGAGTCGGACAGGACTGAGCAACTTCTCTTTCACGTGTCACTTTTCATGCATTGGAGAAGGAAATGGCAACCCACCCCAGCATTCTTACCTGGAGAGTCCCAGAGACAGGGGTGCCTGGTGGGCTGCCTGGGGCCGCACAGAGTTGGACACGACTAAAGTGACTTAGCAGCAGCAGCAGCAGCAGCAGTATTCCATTGTATGTATGCAGCACATTTTGTCTATCCATGTATCTATGCATATGTGGATTGCTTTCACCTCTTGGCTTTTGTGAATAATGAGCTGCTACAGTGAACATGGTTGTGCAAATATCTCTTTAAGATCTTGCTTTCAGTTCTTTTCAATATGCACTTACAAGTGAGATTGCTGGATCTTAAGGTAATTCTATTTTTATTTTTTTTTTGAACTGTTTTTCACAGAAACTCCACCATTTTACATGCCTCCCCTGTGTACAATTTTGACTGTTCCACATCCTCACAAACATTTGTTATTTAAAAAAAAAAGATTATCCCCATGGGTGTAAGATGACACCTCATTGTGGCTTTGATTTGCATTTCCTTAATGATTTTTTTTATGTAAAAATAATTACAGATTCATAAGAACTCACAAAAATATAAAGAAGTCTCAATGTACCCTTTGCCCATTTTCCCCCAATGACAGCAGTTTACACAGTTGTAGTACAATGTCAAAACCAGGAAATTAACATTGGTGCAACACACAGACCTTATTCAGACTTCAGCAGTTTTACATGAACTTTAGTATGTATGCAGTCTTATCACGTGGGTAGTAAGTAGATTCATGTCACACCCACCACGATCAAGGTACAGAGCTGTTTTCATTACTATAAGGATAACCTCTTATGGTCAGTCACAGCTTCTCTTACCCCTTCCCTGCAAGCCCAGGGAGTCATTAATCCATTCTGCATCTTTATAATTTTGTCATTTTAAGAATGTTGCATAAATGGAATCGTACAGTATGTAACCTGTAAAGGAATTAAGATTTCGTTAGGCATGTCCCTCCAGCCATAGGAGTTTGACATTTTTCATGTAAAATTCATCGGAATTGTTGAATATATGAAGAGTTCATCTTTTTTTGCTGCTGAATATCTTTCTGTGGTATATGTGTCCCACAGTTGGTTCATTCACCTACAGATGGACTTTCGGGATGTTTCCAGTTTTTGGCTATTACAAATGTTAAGTAACAAAAACTCAACTGAATAAATATAAGGATCACATGACTGTATTCAACAATTTGTGAATCAGGAAGCATCCCATCTAGCAATGGAGCTCTGTTGAGCTGCCGAAAAGATTTTTAAAGGCAGAGAGGAAGCAGAAAAAAGGAAAGAATTAGCAAAGAATATCTTGTTTTTAGGTGAGGCTGCCTTCCTCGCTTAAGGGGAAGGGCAGAGGTATCCACGGATCACAAGGATGGATCCCAGTGCTGACCAGGACATTCCAGGTTGTCTGGTTAAAGGTCAGTTTCCTGGGGAAGCTTGTAACTGCAGTTGGGTTAGGAATGAAGTCTTAGATTGTTTCCCTGGGGCCTGACACAAGTGACTCCTCTTGGGGCATTTTGTCTCCTTTTAACACAAGCTTCTCTAATCATTCATGTATATTTTCATGTAAGCAGATGTTTTTCTTTCCCTGGGATGAATGCCCAGTAGTGTAATTGCTGGGTTTTCAGGTATGTGTATGGTTAGGTCTTTTAAAAACTGCCATTTCCAGAGCAGTTGTATTATTTACTCTCCCACCCCCAGTGTCTGAGAGATGCAGTTTCTTTGTACCCTCACAGCATTTGGTATTGTGACTTTATTATTTTTTTTAAGTTTTAGCTATGTAGTTCTTGTGCAGTGTTCAGATGTTGAATTTTTCTTTCCCTAATGATTAATGATGTTGCATGTATTTTCATGTGCTTCTTTGCCATGTGGATTTTGTTTTTGCTGAAATACCTGTTCGTCTCTTTTGCTCATTTTGTAATTGGATTGTTTACCTTTTTTACTGTTGAGTTTTGAGAGTTCGATATATATTCTACATACAAATTCTTAGAAAATATAGGTATTTTCTTCCATTCTATAAGTTGTCTTTTCACTTTCTTGGTGGTGTCTTTTGAAGTACAAAAGTTTGTTATTTTGAGTTGTCTTAACACTCTGTCTTATGCTTACCTGATCTCTTCCGCAATCACCTCCATTTCACCTAAGCAACAAACCTCGACATCACTCTGCTTTCTTAAACCCCAGTACTCAACTCTCAGAGCCCAACCTCTTGCCCATCTACCTATCTTTCTACTTTGTTACATCTGCTCTGTAAACCTTCTAAGACCTGCAGTTCCCCAGTTCCCTGTTTTCTCCTCTTCACAGCATCTTTCATAGAGCAAAATTTAAAATTTTTGACCAAGTCCAATTTGTTGGTTCTTTTCTTTAATGGATTGTGCTTTTGGTGTCATGTCTGAGTTCTTCACTTAGCCCTAGATCCCAAAGACTTTGTGTTTTCCCTACATGTAAATCTATGATTCATTTTGAGGCTTAAGTTGAGGTTCATTCTTTCACTTTTGGATGTCCAATTCCTCCAGTTTCACCATGGAAGCACTATCTTTCCTCCATTGAATTACTTTTGCACCTTTGTCAAAACTCAGTTGGTTGCACCTGTATGGATCTGTGTTAATTTTTTTTTTTTTTAAGTATTCCCTCTCCAATACCAATACCTTCTTTTTCTTCTTGGAGGTAACACAGTGCTGAATTTGATGTTTATCAACCCCAGGAACCTTTTAAAACTAATAACATACATTAATGTTTCCATAAATACTATGTGTTACTATAGATTGAATGTGACCCCCCAGAATTCACGTGTTGAAACCTAATCCTAGTGTGTTGATACTTGGAGGTGAAGCCTTTGGGAGTGATTAGGCTACAAGAGAAGAGCCCTTAAAAATGGGCCTAGTGCCCTTATGAAAGGTCCCCGAGAGCCCCTTTACCCCATGTGAGGACATAGGAAGTGGCCCCTTACCAGACACTATATCTACCAGCACCTTAATGTTGACTTCCCAGCTTCCAGAACTATGAAAAAAACAAAATATGTTTCTATTGTTTATAAGCTGCTCAGTCTGTGATGTTCTGTTATAGCAGCCTGAGCAGACTAAAACACCTGTTTTTAGACTTTATGTAAATGATGTCATACTCTAGCTATCATTCTACAGCTTCCCTTTTTTAATATTGTTTTTTGTGGCTTAGTTGTGTTGATAAAGCTAGTTCAATTGCTTTAGCTGCTGTGTATTCTCCTATATGAAGATATCACAGTTTTACATCAAGATATTCCTAGTTTTCACTGTTACAAAGATGCTAAAATAATTTAAAATTTTTGTTTTATGTTTATTTGTTTTTATAAAAAATATTTGTTTTTGGCTGCATCAGGTCCTAGTTACGGCACTCCAGATCTTTGTAGTGGCTCATGGACTTAGTTGTCCTGCAGTGTGTGGGATTTTAGTTCCGAAACCAGGAATCAAACCTGTGTCCCCTGCACTGGAAGGCAGATTCTTAACCACAGGATCACCAGGACAGTCCTTTGAAGTTTAATGTTGAGTCAAGAGAAAGACTAGGTTTGTTGGTTTCTTTGCTCATTCAGCAGACATATCCAGCAGCTTCTGGGTATGGAAGGCTTTGAGGTTGCTGACTTGGATAGGACATGGGTCCCCACCCAACGGGGTCGTGGTTTTAGTGCCAATAAAGGGGGTCATTGTGATCCTGAGAGTATTTATCCTAATGAGTTGTTGGAAGATTCAATGAGTTAACTTATGTAAAGGGTTGAGAAGAAAGCCCAGTTTATAGGGGGTGCTTGATCAATGCTAGTTACTGTTGTCAATCTTGAAGGGCAAAAATGGCTTAGTGGTTAAAACATAGACTGGATTGGGTTGAAATCTTGACTCTACCATTTACCCACTGTGACTGTCAGTGAGTTATTCAACTTCTCTGGGCCTCAGTATCTTCATGTATATAGGGCAGAGATAGTAATAATATCTAGCTTACAGGGGTTTTTTTTTTTTTAATTATTTTAAAAATTATTTATTTGGCATCATTGCATCATGCAGGAACTTTTTGTGTGTCACCAGAGCTTAGTTGCTCTGCAGCATGTGGGATCTTAGTTCCCTGACCAGGAATTGAACTCAGGTCCCCGTATAGCAAGGTGGATCCCTAACCATTGGGCAACCAGGGAGGTCCCCATTACAGGGTTTTTGAGGGTTGAATGAACCTCCATTGCAAGGTTAGTTTCTACAGGTAGAATGCTTAGAACAGTTTTTGGTACACAGGAAGCACTCAGTTTGTGTTAGCTGCACAAACAAGGAGAAGTACATAGACTTCTGTGGGGGCATAGAAGAGGAAGGAGCCATCTAGCTGCCTGTAGGAGGGTAGCAGAGCAACCCAAAAGTTACCACAAAGGAATTACTTAGAAGCCCAATCTCAGGGAAGAGTCAGGATTGTCCAGAGAGAGAGGAGCAGGTGAAAAATGAGAAGGCATAGTGTGATAAAGAACAGGTGGGTACCTATTTGTGTCTGGGATTTAGGGGGACTGCAGGTGGAAAATAAGCCTGGAGAAGGAGGCAGAGCTCAATACTCCAGCAGCTTCACTACCTCCAGCGGTCCTGCCGTCCCAGGCATTTCCCACTTCTGGACCTTGGCACTTGATGTTTCCTTTGTCCAGAACTCTTCTGTGGCTCCTGCTGTCTCTTACTTTATGCAGTGTAAACATCACATCTTCATAAAGGCCTTCTCTAACACCCATTCCTGCTCCCAGTACTCAACTGCAGCACCTTGGTTATTTCTTTCAAAATGAGTTCATGTTTACATAATCCATAATTGTGTTACTTACATGGTTGTTTATCTCTTTGTTTCCTCCACTAGAATATAAATTCTATGAGGTACAGACCAGGTTCCTCTGGTTTATCACCCCATTCCTGCTCCCAGTACTCAACTGCAGCACCTTGGTTATTTCTTTCAAAATGAGTTCATGTTTACATAATCCATAATTGTATTGCTTACATGGTTGTTTATCTCTTTGTTTCCTCCACTAGAATATAAATTATATGAGGTACAGACCAGCTCCCTCTGGTTTATCACCATACCTCCACTCTTAGCTAGCTAGCATGCAGCACTCAGTAAATATTTGTTGAAAGAATGAATGACTAATGAAGGACCTGGCTTGCTATGCTGAGGACTGTAGATTCTTCTTGCAGGTGTTCTTCATGGGAAGGACATGTTCAAATTCCTACTGTAGAATGATAACTATGTGACATCATAGCAGATGCATAGCAAGGGGATGAGATCAGAGACCAGCACTCCAGACATGGTGGCCATTGGCCAAGTAGGAGATGATGAGCATCTATGAATAGACCAAATCAACAAAGCTCAGCATCCCTAAGCAAGCAGCAGGAAAGAACTAGTCAAATCAAGTCAAAGCAGAGCACTGTTACTTACTGTTGTTGTTCAGTTGTGTCTGACTGTTTGCGACCCCATGGACTGCAGCACGCCAGGCTCCCCTGTCCTTCACCATCTCCTGGAACTTGCTCAAATTCATGTCCATTGAGTCGCTGATGCCATCCAACCATCTCATCCTCTGTCATTCCCTTCTCTTCCTGCCTTCAGTCTTTCCCAGCTTCAGGGTCTTTTCTAATGAGTCAGCTCTTCACATCAGGTGGTCAGTATCTGAGCTTCAGCCTCAACATCAGTCAGTCCTTCCAATGAATATTCAGGACTGATTTCCTTTTAAGATTGACTGGTTTGATCTCCTTGCAGTCCAAGGGACTATGAAGAGTCTTCTCCAACACCACATTTCAAAAGCATCAATTCTTTGGTGCTCCGCCTTCTTTATGGTCCAACTCTCACATCCATACATGATTCCTGAAAAAACCATAGCTTTGACTATACAGACCTATGTCGGCAAAGTAATGTCTCTGCTTTTGAATATGCTGTCTAGGTTTGTCATAGCTTTTCTTCCAAGGAGCAAGTGTCTTTTAATTCCATGGCTGCAGTCACCATCTGCAGTGATTTTGGAGTCCAAGAAAATAAAGTCTCTCACTGTTTCTGTTGTCTCCCATCTATTTGCCATGAAGTGATGGGACCAGATGCCATGATCTTCGTTTTCTGAATGTTGAGTTTGAAGCCCGCTTTTTCACTCTCCTCTTTCACTTTCATCAAGAGGCTCTTTAGTTCCTCTTTGCTTTCTGCCACAAGGGTAGTGTCATCTGCGTGTCTGAGGTTATTGATATTTCTCCCAGCAATCTTGATTCCAGCTTGTGCTTCATCTAGCCCAGCACTTCACAAGATGTACTTTGCATAAAAGTAAACAAGCAGGGTGACAAGTATCGTTACTTGATCTTTTGTTTCAGAGCAGTACCTAGATGACTGACCTAAATGTTTATAGTGTAACAAAATAAAAGATAAATGGATGGGGAGCTTATAACAAAGGAGAAAAAAAGGAAAATGAGGAGTGAGATGAGTATAGAAAATGCTGGCTTTGAAGTCAGTCTGTTTGCTAGAAGTGGGCCACAGATTGTTTTGGTAGTTTTTTTCCCCAACCGGTGTGGAAAGAGAGAGACACAATCAATTACATACATGATAAGTCCTTGTGATATATTGTAGTACAGCCATGCAATGGAGTACTGCTGCTGCTAAGTCACTTCAGTCGCGTCCGACTCTGTGTGACCCCATAGACAGTAGCCCACCAGGCTCGCCCGTCCATGGGATTCTCCAGGCAAGAACACTGGAATGGGTTGTCATTTCCTTCTCCAATGCATGAAAGTGAAAAGTGAAAGCAAAGCCACTCAGTCGTGTCTGACTCTCAGCGACCCCATGGACTGCAGCCCACCAGGCTCCTCCATCCATGGGAGTACTACTCAGAATTAAAAATAAGTATTTATACATCTATAAACAACATGGATGAATCTCAAAAAGATTGTGTTGAATNCCACTCAGTCGTGTCTGACTCTCAGCGACCCCATGGACTGCAGCCCACCAGGCTCCTCCATCCATGGGAGTACTACTCAGAATTAAAAATAAGTATTTATACATCTATAAACAACATGGATGAATCTCAAAAAGATTGTGTTGAATGAAAGCAGCCAGACAAAAAAGAGTATAGGGTACAGACTGTGTGATTCCACTGCATATAGAATTCTCTGGCTCGTATTCCCTGGCCAGGTATTGGAGAAGATGGTTTTTCTGATGTCTCCATTCTGGCCTCCAGGCCCCAGGCTGAGCACAGAGTAGTCTCGAATGGGGGTGTCCATAGCTGGAGAATCCAGCAGCTCACTCACTTCCTGTCACTCTGCTTCCTGTTGTTCCCGAGTCAGACCCAGAGTCCTTGCTGTGGCTTTCAGGCCCAGTGAGGTCAGAGGGAGCCTCCTGCTCAGTGCTGCCCCACTGCACTCCCTCGGTCACTCTAATCCTCCCCCAACAGCCTTCCTTCTGTCTCCCAGACCCGTCTCGCCCTTGCTGCTCTTGGGGCTTGTGTTCGTCCTTTTGCTTGGGCTGCTCTTCCTTTTTATCCTATCAGGTTTCAACTCAGGAGTCTGCTCGTCAGAGAGGTCTTCTCTGACCACACTGTCCTACCCACTGGAATACTTTGTTCTTGCCTTCAGCACAGTTATCGATGCCTGAACTTGCTCTGCTCACTCATTTTTCACCTCCCGAACACTGGAAACCCAGGAAGTCAGAGACTGTGTTATCATAGTGTCCAGACTGATGCCTGGCACACATTAGGTGCTCAGTGGGCATCTGCAGGCTGTAACACTCCCGCCCAGACCAAGTGGGTCAATGTCCAGGCTCACTGGAAGGCACTGTGGTATAGGAGACCATGGGCTCCAGTGCACAGCATTGTCCCTCATACCCCAGTAGACATCAGCAGGGTCCAGTGACCTGTTTGGTCACGTCTAATGAAAAAATATTTTTGTGTGTTCCTCAATTAGGTAAAGACCTCTTAATTATAATACCACAAAATGTAATCTGTAAAATAAAACATTGGTAAATTGGAATTAATTACATTCTATCTGCCCAGGGACTTCCCTGGTAGTCTAGTGGCTAGGACTCTGCACTCCCAGTGTAGTGGGCCCAGGTTCAATCCTTGGTTAGGGAACTAGATCCCATAAGCCACAACTAAGACTCAGTGCAGCCAAATAGATATTTTTAAAAATAAAATCTATCTCCCAAACCCTCATATAGTAATATGATGATAACATACTTGCAAATCAGACTCAAAAATCATTAGATGGTTAAATACTATTCTCCCTGGAAGTCTTTGGGGAATGTGGCCATTTTTAAAAAATTGATAAGCACTAATGGCAACCCACTCCAGTGTTCTTGCCTGGAGAATCCCAGGGACGGGGGAGCCTGGTGGGCTGCTGTCTCTGGGGTCGCACAGAGTCAGACATGACTGAAGCGACTTAGCAGCAGACAAATATTTATAAAACTTTGGGTAGCTATACCAACTCAGAGAGCTCGCCTGGGTTTTTTCCAAACCTGCCTGATCATTTTTTTGCCTTTATTTTCCATGGGGATGGTCTTGATCCCTGTCTCCTGTACAATGTCACGAACCTCATTCCATAGTTCATCAGGCACTCTATCTATCAGATCTATGCCCTTAAATCTATTTCTCACTTCCACTGTATAATCATAAGGGATTTGATTTAGGTCATACCTGAATGGTCTAGTGGTTTTCCCTACTTTCTTCAATTTAAGTCTGAATTTGGTAATAAGGAGTTCATGATCTGAGCCACAGTCAGTTCCTGGTCTTGTTTTTGTTGACTGTATAGAGCTTCTCCATCTTTGGCTGCATAGAATATAATCAGTCAGATTTCGGTGTTGACCATCTGGTGATGTCCATGTGTAGAGTCTTCTCTTGTGTTGCTGGAAGAGGGTGTTTGCTATGACCAGTGCATTTTCTTGGCAAAACTCTATTAGTCTTTGCCCTGCTTCATTCCGCATTCCAAGGCCAAATTTACCTGTTACTCCAGGTGTTTCTTGACTTCCTACTTTAGCATTCCAGTCCCCTATAATGAAAAGGACATCTTTTTTGGGTGTTAGTTCTAAAAGGTCTTGTAGGTCTTCATAAAACCGTTCAACTTCAGCTTCTTCAGCATTACT
>SJYX01019307.1:817648-862011 GCA_006410675.1 Oreotragus oreotragus
GCCTAGTCAAGGCTATGGTTTTTCCTGTGGTCATGTATGGATGTGAAAGTTGGACTGTGAAGAAAGCTGAGCACTGAAGAATTGATGCTTTTGAACTGTGGTGTTGGAGAAGACTCTTGAGAGTCCCTTGGACTGCAAGGAGATCCAACCAGTCCATTCTGAAGGAGATCAGCCCTGGGATTTCTTTGGAAGGAATGATGCTAAAGCTGAAACTCCAGTACTTTGGCCACCTCATGTGAAGAGTTGACTCATTGGAAAAGACTCTGATGCTGGGAGGAATTGGGGGCAGGAGGAGAAGGGGACAACCGAGGATGAGATGGTTGGATGGCATCACGGACTCGATGGATGTGAGTCTGTGTGAACTCCGAGAGATGGTGATGAACAGGAGGGCCTGGCATGCTAGGATTCATGGAGTCGCAAAGAGTCGGACATGACTGAGCGAATGAACTGTTAACTGCCTGATCATTTGTCTGATCTTGCTTCTTTCATTCATTCAGCAAATTTACTGAGTGCTTACTTACAGTCCTGTTGTGCTGCAGTCCACAGGGTCACAAAGAGTCAGACACGACTTAGCCACAAAACAACAACTATGTTCCAGGCGTAGGTCAAAGCCCTGAGAACCTGATAATGAACAAGACAGATGGAGTTCCTGGTTCAGGGAGCTCAGTTTCTCGTAGGGAGGCAGACAACAAAACAAAACGATCTTTAATGTGTTAGGTAGTGATGAGGGCTATGGAATAAAGCTAAGGTTAGAGAGAGATGCTGCTCTATTAGATAGCACAATGGCCTCTCTGAAAAGGTGGGCATTTGAGCAAACACCTGCTTAAGGTGAAAGAGCCTGTTACACAAGTAAGGTGCAGAGAGTGGAGAGAGGATTCTGGCAAAAACACAGCTGGAGAATGCTTGCCGAGGTCCAGGGATGCAAAGGAAGCTGTGACTAGAGCTCAGAGTGAGAGCGAGTGGTGAGAGGCCAGCAGGGGTTCAGGGAAGGTCTTGTGGGCTGGTTCATAGGCAATGGTGAAGAGTTTGGATTTTACCCTAATTTTGATGGGACGTCCCCTCGTCTGTCTTGCTCACTGCTACATCCCCAGGGCCATGGACAGGACCTGGCACATAGATAGTAGAGTTGTTTGTTTTTACCAAATCCACCTGTAGATTTAAGCATCTCCAGTCAAAATTATAACAGGATTTTATGGGGGACTTGAACAGCAAATCTAAAATTTTTATGGTAAATTCCCTGGCAGTCTGTGGTTAAGACTCCTCCCTTCCACTGCAGGGGTGTGGGTTTGATCCCTGGCTGGGGAATATAGCATGCGTTTGGAATGCTCCCCCCGCAAATTTTTTTTTATATGGATGTGCAAAGGTCTGAGAACAGTCAAGACACTCCTAAAGAACCAAGATATCAAGCCTTTATTACATTTTAAAGTTATAATGAGACAATGTGATCAGCTCAGGATCAATGAAACAGACTAGAAGCTCAGAGAAAGAGCTGTGCATATAAAAAAGCCTAGTATACATTCGCTAAAGAAGAGACTATTGTAAACAATGAAAATATATCCCTGAAAAATGAAAATATATCCACACCCAAAACTAAATTATGGGTGGATTTAGGCCTTAACTGTGAAAGCAAGAATTTATATTTTTTACAAGGACATCTAGGCAAATATCTTCATGACCAAGGAAAAGAGCTTTGGTAGATCTTTCATAAATTCAACTGCATTAAAACTGGGCACTTGAATTACTTCTAGTGAGACTGAGAAACTCAGTTTTATTTATTTATTTTTAACAAAAGAACATTTATTTGTTTTTCACCAAGACTTTTTCTTGAGGACATAACTAAACTGTGCCACCACTCCCTACCCCAATTTGAAGGAGGATTAGTACAGTGGATATTATAAAGCAAGTATGAACAGTTTGAGGGACTGGAACCAACGTTAACTGACAAAAACCAACTTCCATCTAAGTCATCTTAAAAATGTTTAAGTAATAAAAAGTGGGGGAGGGGGCAAAGGCAGTTAAACTGTGCCACCACTCCCTACCCCAATTTGAAGGAGGATTAGTACAGTGGATATTATAAAGCAAGTATGAACAGTTTGAGGGACTGGAACCAACGTTAACTGACAAAAACCAACTTCCATCTAAGTCATCTTAAAAATGTTTAAGTAATAAAAAGTGGGGGAGGGGGCAAAGGCAGTTTCAGATTGAACAAGATCATCACATTTTATCTAATACATTCAATTCTGGCTAGGGTATACCAAAATGGAAACGGGATAAATATAACACAAAACTTTCACTACAGCACATTGCACACAGCTGTGTTCCATTCCAAACTCAACTGTTTCCCAGCCTGTTGGGCCTGGTGATGAAGGAGCATGTAGATCTCTTTAATCCAATGTTTGCTATAAGGCTGGCATGTCTGGGTATCAGCTCGGTAAACAATGCAGCTGAGGTCTGCCAGGTCATCAGTAAAATCAGACAACTAACTGACTGATATCATATGTGATAGAGGGGCTGTCGGGATTCATTTTCTTCAGATGTTCACACATTTTACAAACACCTTCCATACGCTCATTCACAGATTCATAGCGTAAGTTCTGCCTTCTGGGCTCTTGGTAGGCTGTACCAGTAAGATGGTGTGAGACATCATGCAAAGTCTCCTGCTGCAGCCCAGAAACTCGATTTTAAATGGTATTTAATTTTAATTGTTGTCACATGTGACTAGTGGCTGCCATATTGATAGCACAGATCTAGAGTATATGAAGAATATAGAAGAGGAAATAGAATGGGATAAACATAAATAGCTGGGGTTTCCCAGGTGGTGCTAGTGGTAAAGAACCTGCCTGCCAATGCAGGTAGATGTAAGAGACACAGGTTCGATCCCTGGGTCAGATCCCCTGGAAGAAAGCATGGCAACCCACTCCAGTATTCTTGCCTGGAGGATCCTGTGGACAGGAGCCTGGCGGGCTACTGTCCATGGAGTTATGAAAAGTTGGACAGGACTGAAGTGACTGAGCATGTATGCAAACATAAAAAGTTGCTCAAGGAGATCAGGAATAAACAAATTAAAACCATGGTGAGATACCACTTCATAACCTCCAGATGTCCAGGGATTAAAAAGTCAGACCATATCCACTGTGGTGAGAGTTTAAATTGTTAAAACCCCTTTGGAAAACAAAATTGAGCAAGAATATTTCCTGGATCCAGCAATATTACTTCAGTTATTATAGAAGAAAAATTATCCTCAGTCTGGCCTGTGGGTTTACATAATTCATAAACAGGTAGCATTCCTAATAACATATTAGAGCAATTTTATGATAGATTATAACCAAAATACCAAAATAAGATCTCTTCTGAGATACTAGATACTCATACTTTAATTCGAGCCTTAAGATTTTTTTTTTTTTTCCTGGCTGCACCTCATGGCACATGGGATCTCAGTTCCCTGATCAGAGGTTGAACCTGTGCCCTCTGCATTGGAAGCTGGAAGTCTTAACCACTGCACCACCAGAGAGTCCCCAAGAGTCTAAAGATCTTTTTATTTATTTATTGAGTCTAAAGATGTTTAATTAGATGTTTCTATTATACACAGTCTCGGAGAAGGCAATGGCATCCCACTCCAGTACTCTTGCCTGGAAAATCCCATGGACGAAGGAGTCTGATGGGCTGCAGTCCATGGGGTTGATAAGAGTCAGACATGACTGAGGGACTTCACTTTCACTTTTCACTTTCATGCATTGGAGAAGGCAATGGCAACCCACTCCAGTGTTCTTGCCTGGAGAATCCCAGGGACGGGGGACCCTGGTGGGCTACCGTCTATGGGGTCGCACAGAGTCAGACCCGATTGAAACGACTTAGCAGCAGCAGCAGCAGCAGTATTATGCACAGTCTAACAGAGATTACTGTGGTGATGTTATTTGTAAGAAGCTGGTCTTCATCCTCATTGCTATCATAGAGCTCCTAAAACCCAAGGAATTTTCTCAGTGGTCAGAGTGATAAAAATTTCTTGTTATTCATAACGAGCACCTTTCAACCTTCCCAGAGTTTGTGTTAATGAGATGACTTTTGGAAAGGCCTTAAACTTGGGGGCTGTCAGACGGTTGGAAGCTTAAGCCCTCCTCCCCCACCTTGAGGGAGGAGAGAAGGGGTTGAGGTTGAATCAGTCGTCACTGGTCACTGATTTCATCGATTATGCCTACGTAATGAAGCCTCCATGATGACGTACAGCAAAAAACCATCACAATATTGTAAAGTAGTTATTCTCCAATTAAAATTACAAACAAATCTCTAAAGTATGGGGTTTGGAGAGCCTGTGATGGTGAATAGTGGAGCTGGGACTAGTGGCGGTGACAGTGGTCCCAGAGAGGGATGGAGGGTCTGTATCCCTTTCCACATTCCTGGCCCTGTGCGTCTGCTCCTGAGATATGTCCTCTGTAATAAACTGGGAATCTGGTGGGTAAACAGTTTTTCTGGTATCTGTGAGCCGGTTGAACACATCAGTCAAACTCCAGGAGGAAGGAGGCCGTGGGTCTGGGTCAGAAGCACAGGTGACAACCTGGACTTGGAATTGGTGTCTGGGAAAGGGGAGGTGAGGGGACAGTCTGGTGGGACTGAGCCTTTAACCTTTGGGATCTGATGGTAACTCCAGGCAGGTGGCATCAGATTGAGTTAAATTCTAGGATACCTAGCTGGTGTTGGAGGCTTCCTTGATAAAGGACCGCCCCCTCTCACCCCTGGTCTGTCAGAGCCCTTTGCTCTTATAGCAAGACTATAATAAAACCTTGGCATGTACTCAGATAATGAAGTTATCTGAAAAGATTTTTAAACACTATATCCTAGAGAATCGCTTGCACACCTGCCCCAGTGGATATGAACAAGCTTGATCATAGTAGCAACATCTAAACCTGTATCTCTATCAACAGTGACATGGGCATTGTGGGATGTTCATTCTGTGAATCCTGTGCACCAGTGAACATGCATCAGCTCCTACTACACGTGTCCACAGGGATGACTCACAAAAGAACAGTCTCAGAAGAAGGCATACAGTACTATTTTACTTACATAAAATTCAAAAACAAACAAGAGTAAATAACATCTAAATACATGTACATCGTTTGTTATTGTTTAGTCACCAAGTTGAGTCTGACTGTTTCGCAACCACATGGAGCCCACCAGGCTCCTCTGTCCATAGGATTTCCCAGACAAGGATACTGGAGTGGGTTGCCATTTCCTCCTCCAGGGGCTCTTCCCAACCCAGGGATCGAACCTGCATCTCCTGCACTACAGGCGAATTATTTACCCCTGAGCCACCTGGGAAGCCCATTTAGCTGTACATACACAGGTGATAGGGCTTCCCTCATAGCTCAGTCAGTAAAGAATCTGCCTGCAATACACGAAACCCAGGTTCGATTCCTGGGTCAGGAAGGTCCCCTGGAGAAGGAAATGGCGAGCCCCTCCAGCATCCTTGCCTGGTGAACCCCATGGACAGAGGAACCTGGCAGGCTACAGTCATAGGGTTGCAAGAGTCGGACATGACTGAGCCACCACCACCACCACACATGTGATCAGATAAGCAGCAGACTCAGGGTGGTGGTTACTCAGGAAGCAGGGAGGAGGATGTTGGGAACGTTAGAAAAATGGACAAAAGCTCCATTCGTTAATCTAGTTGGACATCCTTTTTATTCATGTAATTTGACCTGTACATGTATATTCTGTAATTACTGTAACAACGAGGAGCTGCGGCTCGCAGGCACTGGGACCACTGCCACGAGGAAGCTCTGCCCCCTGGCGCTCTGGGCTGGGACTGCCAGCAGGTGTGGGTGCAGGTGCCAGCGGAGGGCCCCTGTCCTCGGAGCAGGGTCCCTCTGGTGCCAGGCCCTGGGACTGCTGCAGCTCAGCCTGTTTACCTGGAAACAACTGGGCTGTATTTTTGGAGGGTATTTATGGGCAGCAAGGTATGCCCATCACACCCCTGGGCAGTGGAGGGCTGCCTGCCCCCTATCCGACTTGGGTCGCCCTGACTCGGGACTGCGGGGCCCTGAGGGGTGTCTGGACGGGGGCCTTTGGTGCTGTGTGAAACCCAGTCAGTTAAGAAAGGAGCAGCTTCTTCCTTGGAAAAAAGAACATACAAAACAAAGCTTAAGGAACTAAAAAAAAAATCACTCTTGCCCGCTGTGAGGGAGTGGGAGGGGAGGCAGGAGACTTAAATGCAGGGAGCTCATTTGGGAGGCTCTGCATTAGCTGGGGCTCCAGTGAGCGCAGTGGGTGTGGGAGGAAGTTTCAGGCAACCAAAGTCATTGCCCTTCCCTCTGAAATGAGCCCTCCCACCTGCTAGCTGTGTGAGCATGAGTTATCTACACCCTCAATTTCCACATCAGGAGAATGTGTACACTCACTGTGCCTGCCTGAGGACCATCAGACACAGTATGTGAAGCACCTGTCGGAGCTGTGCCTGGTGCTTATGAAGGTCTCAGGACCACCGACCCCCTACAATTGCCCAGAGAGAGGGTTTTTTTTTTTTTTTTAAACTCAGGAGTAGTCAGTCAGCTTGCCAGGTCCTATGCCTGCCAGCTTGTGTCTGCCCAGAATGGAGACTTCATGTTCTGATCGGCACAGAAGTTAGTGGTGGCCCCGCAAATCCTCAGAAGACAGAAGTTACCGTTGGCATGTCCGTAGGAGGGAGAAGCTGATATAAATAGCAACAGGGACAGCAACAAGCCTGTCACAGGACCAGAGAGATTTGGGTGCTCCTCACTTCACCCCACTCCAGTACTGTTGCCTGGAAAATCCCATGGACAGAGGAGCCTGGTGGGCTGCAGTCCATGGGGTCGCTAAGAGTCGGACACGACTGAGTGACTTCCCTTTCACTTTTCACTTTCATGCATTGGAGAAGGAAATGGCAACCCACCCCAGTGTTCTTGCCTGGAGAATCCCAGGGACGGCGGAGCCTGGTGGGCTGCCATCTATGGGGTCACACAGAGTCGGACATGACTGAAGTGATTTAGCAGTAGCAGTACTTCACTTCACTTCACTTCCTGTGGTTGAGAGGGACAGTGAGGCTGGCCCACCCTAACCTCTGCTAGGCGCTTTCTGCATCTGCAGGTAGTCAGAAAGCTTGCAGGTAGCCTCAAGCCTGCCTGTGGGTACAAAATGATGTGTCTATGAGTGGGCACTAACCCCCTGAGGCTGCGCCTGCCTGGTCTGTGTATCACAGGGACTCCTACCCTCTGGTGGTGGGTGTGGATTCTGCACACTCCAAGGAGCTGAATCAGCCTAGGCTGTACAGCCCATGCGGCTTCCCAGGTGGCCCTAGTGGTAACAAACTGGCCTGCCAATGCAAGAGACGTAAGAGACTCCAGGCCAGTTCAATCCCTGGGTTGGGGAGATCCCCTGGAGAAGGGCATGGCAACCCACTCCAGTATTCTAGCCTAGAGAATCCCATGGACAGAGGGGCCTGGTGGGCTACAGTCCGCAGTGTCGCCCAGTGTCAGACATGACAGAAGCAACTTAGCAAGCAAGCAAGCAATACAGTCCATGGGGTGACAAGAGTTGGCCATGACTTATCAACTAAACAACTAAAACAACCTTTAGTCTCAAGCACAAACTGTATCAGAAAAGCATGCTTGTCTTTGGAGGGCAATGTTATTTACTCTTATACATCTATATTTCTTGCAATTCTGGCCAAAATCATGGGAACTTATGCTTTAGAAAAAAAAAGCAAGTCGAATACACTGTACTATTTTCAGATTCCCTGTGCAGATTTGCCAGGGTTTTCATGTTTTTCTTTTAAAGCTGCGTGTTCCCTGTCATCTTTATGCCAGCACATTATACTCTGGGCCTCTCTCTCCACATCCTGAGTCACCAGAGATCTTGTTATGTTGTAATTTTAGGGGCTGGACTAGAACCAAAAGATGCCCACTCAAGTTTTATTTATTTATTATTTATTTGGCTGTGCCAGGTCTTAACTGCGTGTGGCACTTGGGATCTTCCATCTTAGTTGTGACACGTGGAATCTAGTTCCCTGACCAGAGATCAGACTCAAGTCCACTGCATTAGGAGCTTGGCGTCTTAGCCACTTGGCCACCAGGGAAGTCCTGTGTATATATAATGGCTAAAAGTAGCCATTATCTTCCAGTTCTGGAGGTCAGAGGTCCAATGCAGATCTTACTGGATAAAATCAAGGTGTCAGTCAGGCTGTGTTCCTTTTTATTTTGGCCGCACCACATAGCATTTGGGATCTTAGTTTCCCGACCAGAGATCTAACCTGTGCCCCTTGCCTTGGGAGTAGAGAGTCTTAACCACTGGACCGCCAGGAAAGTTCCTACATTCCTTTAAAGAAATTTTTAAAATTGAAGTATATAATTGATTTACAATGTTGTGTTTCTGCTGTACAATGAAATGATTCAGTTATGTATATATCCTTTTTTATATTTCTTTCCATTATGGTTTAACACAAGATACTGGATACAGTTCCCTGTGCTAGACAGTAGGACCTTGTTGTTTATGCATCCTATATCAATAGTTTACCTCTGCTGGTCCCAAACTCCCAGTCCTCTCCTGCCCCCTCCCCTTCTCCTTGGCAACCACAAGTCTGTTCTCTATGTCTGTGAGTCTGTTTCCGTTTTGTAGATATATTTTAGATTTTACATATAAGTGATATCCTATGGTATTCGTCTTTCTCTTTCTGACTTACTTCACATAGTGTGATAATCTCTAGTTGCATATGTTTTAAATATATATGTCTGGCCTAGAACGCACATCCAGACATAAATCAGTCTTATATATCAAACAAGCCAATTTAGTGCCTGTCAGCAGGCACTTTAGAGAGAAGATGTCCAAGTGGTCAGTAAGCACATGAAAAGGTTTTTCAACATCACTGCTTGTCAAAGACATGAAAAAAAAAAAAAACAAAAAAACACCAGAAAGGCTAAATTTGAAATACCAAATGTTGTGAGGGTATAGCATACCCGTGACTCTCATACATGGGTGGGGTATAAAATGGTGTGGCCTTTGGAAAGCTCTTTAGTAGTTCTTGTAAGAGTATACTGCTAATTTATGACCCAGCAATTTCACTCCTAAGTATATATACCAAAGTGAGTTCACAGACTTGTACACAAATGTAAATAACAGCTTTATTCATAATAGCCCCAAGCTGGAAACAACCCAAATATCCACCAACAGGAGAATAAACTGTGATGTATTCATGTCAAATATTACACAACAGCAAATAAAATCATGATACACAAAACAACATGGATGATTTTCAAAAACATAGTGAGTGAAAGATGTCAGACATGCTGTTTTTAAAGGTTCAAGAATAGGTAAAACTAACCTCTGGTGAAAGAAGTCAAAATACTGGTCCCCTCTGTTCTTTCACCTGAGAGAAACTCTCTAAACTGCTGGAAATGTTCTATATTTGGGTTGGTGGTGGTTATGTAAGCTGTATATTTAAGATACGTGCATTTTGCCAGCAAAGGAAACCATAAACAAAGTGAAAAGACAACCTGTGGTAAAGGAGAAAATACTTGCAAATAGCGCAACCAGCAAGGCTTTAATTTTCAAAATAAACAGCTCATACAACTCAAGAGCAAAGAACCAAAATACTCAATCAAAATATAGGCAGGAAACCTCAATAGAAGACATACGGATGGCAAACAGGCACATGAAAAGTTGCTCAGTATCATGATTAGTGAAACACCAGTCAGGATGGCTATCATTAAAAAGTCTACAAAAAGTGCTGGGGAGGGTGGAGAAAATAGAACCCTCCCACACATTTAAGTGATAATGTAAATTGGTACAGCCACTGTGGAGAACAGCACTAAAAAAAAAAAAGTAGAATTGCCATATGATTCAGCAATCCCACCCTGGGCATTTACCTGGCCAAAACTATAATTCAGAAAGATACATTCATCTCTATATTCAAAGCAGCACCATTTACAATAGCCAAGACATGGAAGCAACCTACTTGTCCATGACAGATGAATGGATAAAGAAGATGGGGTACATATATACAATGGAATATTACTCAGCCATAAAAAAGGAATGACATAATGCCATTTGCAGCAACATGCATGGACCCAGAGATTATCACACTAAGTGAATTGAGTCAGAGAAAGAGAAATATCATATGATACTACTTATATGTGGAATCTAAAATATGACACAAATGAACTTGTTTACTAAACAGAAACAGACTCACAGACATAAAGAGCAGACTTGTGGTTGCCAAGGGGGATCGGGGTAGGGAGTGCTGGATTGTTAGCAGATTGGTTTGCTAACAAACCAACTGTTAGAGAGTTTGGTGTTAGCAGATGTATATTATATATAGAATGGATAAACAAGGTCCTATCAAACAGGGAATATCAATATCTTATCATAAATCATAACAGAGAATACAAAAAATATATATATGTATAAATGAATCACTGCTGTACACCAGAAACCTTGTAAATCAACTATACTTTCAAAAATAAAAATTGAACCCCTCCAAAAAAAGTCACAAAAATTGCACTTTAGCAAAGTGTCAATTTTATCTTCCTTTTTTCCACTATCTACTATATAAAAATTTTAAAGCAAACTTGCTAAAAAGTTAAATCAGATTTATTTGGAATTTACCCCAAGTGAAGGAGTCATAAACTGGCCCAAAGGTGGCAGCCTAGGAAAGAGTTAATACAGATGGAGTGTCTTAGCTACCCTTGTTAAAAAAGAAAAAATCGTTTAGTAAAATGTCAGTTATCTGCTGAGGGAAATCGACACAGTGTTTAGCTCAGTGAATTTTCTATTTACCAGCAAGGTATAAATGTAATATAAAAACAATAGAAGAGTTTGGAACTAGATCGAGGTGGTGGCTATACAGAACCATGAATGCAGTGTCAGTGAACTGTACACGTTAAATGTCTGTTATATCACTTTCATCTTAATTTTTAAAAAGTATTCAATAAAAAAGTAGAAGATAAAATATATGTGCATTTTGCTGTGTGTAAACTATACACCTCCAATGAACCCCTAATACATACAGCTAAAGCTGTACTCACAGGGAAATTTATAGTCATTAATATTCCTTGTGGACAGTGACTGCAGCCTTGAAATTAAAAGACACATTTGCTCCTTGGAAGGAAAGCTATGACAAACATAGACAGTGTATTAAAAAGCAGAGACATTAACCTTGCCTGCAAAGGTCCATATAATCAAAGCCATGGGTTTTCCAGTGGTCATGTACAGAGAAGACTGAGCACCGAAGGACTGATGCTTTCCAATTGTGGTGCTGGAGGAGTCTTGAGAATCCCTTGAATTGCAAAGAGATCAAACCAGTCACTTCTAAAGGAAATCAACCCTGAATATTCATTGGAACAACTGATGCTGAAGCTGAAGCTCCAGTACTTTGGCCACCTGCTTCAAAGAGCCCACTCAGTGGAAAAGATGTTGATGCTGGGAAAGATTAAAGGCAAAAAGGGAAAAGGGTGGCAGAGGATAAGATGGTTGGATGGCATCACTGACTCAGTGGACATAAATTTGCACAAACTCCAGGAGGCAGTGGAGGACAGAAGAGTCTGGCGTGCAATAGTCCATGGGATCGCAGAATCAAACACAACCTAGCGACTGAACAACTTCAACAAAATACTAAAAATAAAGAACCTCTATTTAATTCAATAATGATAAGATAAAAACAATTAACAAAGGAAGGTGAAAATTAAGGAAGTAGGGCACAAAATAGTAAAAATTAGTAAATGAAAATGTTATTCTTTGAAGATATGAATAAAATAGGGCAGCAAATGAGGTTTGGAAAATATTTGAGTTCCATCAGTGGCTCTTGTGAGTTTGTCTTTAAATTGGTGCTGTGATCAATAGAATCATAATAATGGAATTTGGTGCGGAGTTCATTCATTTATTATATTTAAAAAATCTGTTGACTGTCGAGCTCCTGAAGACGCTGTTTTATAATCTGTCAGGAATGCCCAAGTGTGAGAACTCTGATTTCAGCTGCTGCTTGTCCCGGAGAGGCAGGTCATTTACCCACATTACCTAGCTCATTCGGGCGCACGATGGCTCCTGCCAGGCAGGTGCTGTCCTCATCGGAGATGAAGTTGCCCCGGGGTGTCTGCTCGCATGTGACGGGGAATTCAGGATGACCCAGGCCTCAGGAGGGCAGGAGGAAGCCCTCAGGGGTTTCAGGGGGCCCAGAGGCTCCGCGGCAGGTGCAAACAGGCCTCGAGTGTCGGGAGCTGAGGCCCGAGGCGCGATCCCGCAGGACTTGCCTGCTGGAGCGGCTCAGGTGCGGGCCCCGCGGCGAGCATGGGTAGGTGCGCTGGTGGCGGCCAGGTGCGGGCGGGGCGGGGGCCGAGGCCGGACAGCTGTCGGGGCGGGGCGGGGCGGGCGTNCGCGGCAGGTGCAAACAGGCCTCGAGTGTCGGGAGCTGAGGCCCGAGGCGCGATCCCGCAGGACTTGCCTGCTGGAGCGGCTCAGGTGCGGGCCCCGCGGCGAGCATGGGTAGGTGCGCTGGTGGCGGCCAGGTGCGGGCGGGGCGGGGGCCGAGGCCGGACAGCTGGCGGGGCGGGGCGGGGCGGGCGTGGCGCCCCGTATGCCAGAGGGGCGGCGGGCGCGCGCGGACGGCGGTAGCGCGCGGGGCTCTGCGGGCGCGCGGGAGAGCGGGGACGCGCGGCGGAGAGGCCTGCGCGCCAGGCTGCGGGAGCCATGCGGCGGGCGAGAAGCGGCGGAGCGACCAAGCCACGCGGGCAGAAGCGGCCGGGGACCTCCAGGGCCCCCGCCTCGGCCCCTAGTGCCGACCGCGCACGGCGGCCCGCAGTCCAGGCCGGGGGCGGGAGCCGGGCGGCGGCAAGGCAGCCGGCGGCCAAGCGACGGTCGCCGCCGGTGCAGGAGGCGGGCCCCGGGGAGCCGCCGCCGGTGCCGCCGTTGCCCCCGCCTCCACCCGCGGCGCTCACCGCGTCCGAGCTGGACCTGGGCGAGCAGCGGGAGCGCTGGGAGACCTTCCAAAAGCGGCAGAGGCTCAGTTTCGAGGGCGCCGCCAAGCTGCTGCTGGACACTTAGTGAGTGCGGCACGGCTGGGCCGGCGCCCCTAACGTCCCCGCGGTGCTCGAGCCGCGCACCGGCCAGACAAAGGCCTCCGCCCGGCCCGCGCTACGCGCCGAGGCGGCAGCCTTCCTGGGATGAGGGTCGGCGGGGCTCCCGGGTCCCTTTCGTGTTTGTGCATGTGTGTTTGGAGACTGGCTGTGAGGGCAGGGACGGGGCGAGAGGCGCTGGGACAGTTCGGAGCCTTCGGGGAGACCGGCGGCCCGGTTACAGCGCGCGCAGTGCGCGGAGCCAGGCGGCGAGAAGACCGAGCGGGCCGCTGGGTTCGGAACCACCGCGGGCGCTCCGGGGCTGGGGATTTTCTTCTCCCCGTTTTGCGACCGCGGGCCGAGGACCCCCGGCTTTCCCAGCGGCCGCAGGAGGACTTTGGAAGGTTCGTGGGGTTCACAGTGAGCTGTTAGCTCCGGGGGCGCCTCGCCGTCTAGATGAGGCCCCTGCCCTGTGGCGCCCTTAATATTTCATTGTCAGTCGTGTTTCACTAGAACCCCTCCACCCAAAAAACAAAACCACCCAACAATTGCATAACAACTTGAGGATCTCTTTCTTAAAACTGTGTGTGTGTGTTTTTTTTTTTTTTTTTTGTCTTTTGTCCGTAAGAAATTCTCTTCGTTAGGCGAGTGTTCCTAGAGATGAAATACTGGGTTTTCGTGTGCTTCACTTTTTGGTTTATCATCTTGGACTGTAGGCTGAACATTTAAAAATCTACATCATCTAACAATTTTGAGTCCTTAAAGTGTGCCAGCTACTGCCCAGTGTCGTAAAATGCAGATTTGGAGTAAATTTAGACTTTAAAACAAACTGATAAATGGCCAAAAAAAAAAAAAAAAAGATTTCAAAGTGTTGAGGTGAAAGGATGAGTTTTTTTTTTTTTAACCTATCAGATTGGCACAAGTTACATTCATTCAAGAAAGAAAAACTAAATTAGAAAGAATATGTAACTTCACTGTTACTGTTACTAACATTATTGTATGAATCTGGAGGAACATAGAGCAAACAATTAACTGTGGGTCCCTCTGGTGTTAGGAGACTTTCATCTTTAGTACTGTCAAATGTTGTAAGGTTTGTTTTTTACCATAAGCATTATTTGTGTATGCAGGGAAAAAATACATCAAATTAATGCAGTCAGCTTATATAGATACATGAAAACGCATACAGTCTTGGTAACCAAATAAATGCAAATTAAAACTGCAGCAAGCTACTTTTCCTGTAATTATTGCTTGAGAAGATTCAGTGAAATGTTTTCTCATTCATTACTGGTAAGAGTGTTCAGCCTTTCTGGAAAGTACTTGGATGATATTTATCAGATCTTAATAATGTCCAATGAAGGACCTGACTTACAAGTTTTAAAGGGATTAAACTTGAACATAATGTGTACAGATAGCTCTGTAAAAAGTCACATGTATGCAAAGTACAAAGACTCTTCTGAACCACTGGACTTGGTCTGGTCTCCTTGTCTTTCTTTTTCTTAGCAGCCTGTACACCCTTTTTCACAGTCATGTAAATATTCAGTAATTTGTGTAATGGCTGCTCAAGGTCCCTAAGGCCGGGACCCTGTCTACTGTCCCTTGATTTTTTATTGCCCTGCTTATAAAAAATCTTAATCAGTACTGGCCCTATAAATAAAAATGTTCAGGTGGCTGGTTTAGGATCTTCACCCCAGTTCTCTTTTTTCCATACATTGGGAATAATTTATTCTGTGACTTAACAAAATAGAAGTGGAAAAAAGAGCTCACAGACAAAGAAGGCACTGAGTCCTTTTATAAAACTGAGGGCACCTCCTCAAAAGCAGAAACGTGTCCCCGTTGTCCCGTGAAGACTCCAGTTCCATCTTGTTGCTCTCTTTCCACCGTGGCCTGACTGCTTAGGAATCCTAATCTCTCTGATTTCTGCTCCCTCCAGCGAATACCAGGGCCTGGTGAAACACACAGGAGGCTGCCACTGTGGGGCTGTGCGCTTTGAAGTTTGGGCCTCGGCTGACCTGCACATCTTTGACTGCAAGTGAGTGTTGTCTTTTCCTACGTTGTTTCAGAGCACACGGCGCTTGAGGGCGCTTTAGCATCGTCTGGGGAGTTGGGATCCAGGTGAACCCACCATGGCCGTGAGCAGGGAATTGGGATCAGGTGATGGGTACATAAAGGTTCATGTTCTGTTTTTTCCTTTTATGTGTGTTAGACGTTTTCATTAAAAATTTTAAAGATGGCGGGAGGCTAAGAATAACAGCCTGCTATGTGCGTGACACAGCTCAGTCCTGCAGCACAGCCTCGGGACGTGGAGGGGTCCCTCGACTCGGGCCAGGCAGTTTCTCAGAGAAGAGTGCCACCCGTGTGTGGGAGAGAGTGGTACGCTGAAGATGGTCGGGCTGGATGCTGGATGAAAGGCCTTGGGCAGTCTGCAGAACTCCACAGAACTGGGTGGGATGAGGCAAGGCAAGTGCATGCACAGCTGGAAGCTTGCCATGGCCCAGGCCACCTGGCCTATATGTCTAGGTGAGGCAAGTGATGCTACCAGGATCAGCAGAGGGCCCACTGTCAGCACCTGCCCACCGTGTGATAGATAGGTCAGGCCCTCCAGGCTCGACTTCTGACCTGTGGTTGGTGGGTAACTGACTGTTCAACAATAGCCAGTTCTTTCTGCCCCTTGGTGCCGTGGTGCCTGGGTTATATGTGAAGAATAAATAAATTCCATGGAATTCCTCCCATGGGGACCTGACCCAGTACTAACAGATGGAAGAAGCAGCCCTATGGAATAAGCTGTTAGAGGACCCCGTGTGGAATTAGAGTTGCGTAAAAGGCGGAGTAAAACAAGGAACTTAGGTTTACTTCTGAGGACCTGTGGGCCCTGGAGCTGGGCTTCCTCTGATGTGCAGAGGTGGTCAGGGCACCTAGGCCTCCTTGTCAGTTTCTGCGGGGGATGTGGATCCCGAGGCGGAGAGCGGAGATCTGCCTGATGCTTGTTTTCTGTGAGTCTCCAGAACCCACCCTTCCCGTCACTCGTAAACTGGGGGTGGGGGTGGGCAGTGGGAACGTGGTTCTGCACGTCTTGGTTTTCTTAGGGTTGTGTGGCCTGCACTGCTGGCTGTGGACCTGCGGAGCAGAGGCCCCCAGGCGCCCAGCCCGCCTGCCTGAGCCACCCTTCCTTGGAGGGCAGTGAGAGGGCCTTCACCTCCATGGTCAGCAGGCTCCTGGGACCAGGAAACCCAGAGGGCACATAGGGTTGTTCACCGTCCCGGGTCTGCTCTTGTCTTTCCATAGCTGCAGCATCTGCAAGAAGAAGCAGAACAAACACTTCATTGTCCCAGCCTCTCGCTTCAAGCTTCTGAAGGTGAGTGTTTTAAGCGGGGCTGGGAAGACCTGCCCTGCTGGCTTACAGGGGCCTGGGAGCCTCCTGAGCCTCTCGGAGGCTTTACTCTCCCTGTCACCCAAGGTTTCATGCTTCTCTTTAAAAAGTTATGTTATTTTTCTCCTTTATATTTTGGATACATATTTGATCCATTATGTATAAACATGGAGGATCAAAAAATAAATTTAAGATCACCCAGATCCTATCAATCAAAGGTAACCATTATTGTGTTTTGGTGTGTGTCCTTATGCGTTATTTTGGACATGGATGAATACGTCTAAATATATGTGTTTTTCTCAGCACAGAATTTTACCTCATTTTCTGTTTTATAACTGACTGTTCAGTTCAGTCGCACAGTCGTGTCCGACTCTTTGCCATTTCCTAATGAAAAATAAATGATTGAAAAGATTTTTAACTTTATTCTCTGGGGCAATTTTTGTGCTTGGTCCCAGCTTTGCAAGGTAAAGAGTGAAAAGCGTTCCTGCCACCGTCCCTTGGCCCCTGGCCTCCCCTCCACCCACTCCCCGGGCACAGCCACTTCCTACTTATACAGTTACGGCTATATTTGTAGTGTTTTTGTTATATGAATGTACCACAAGTGATTTTCTACACTTGAACGTCTAGGTTGAGTGCAGTGCTATCTTGAACCTCCCTGTGTGTAAGTCTTTAATAATTTAGAAATTTTCTTTGGATCAGTTCTCATGGAAGTAAAATCTCCGGTCAAAGAGTACAGAAGCTTTGGCACTCTCTGCTCATGGGGTGGGATGGGGCAGTGATTGGTCCTCGGGTCCCATTGCCCGCTGTGGTCTGACCAGTGTCTTTGCTTTGGGGTTGTGACCTGTGCGAGGGTCTCCTTCTCTGGGTCAGGAGGGCCTCCTGGAAGCACCTCTGGTCATGTCTGTGCTCCTGGCCCCAGGGTCTTGGCACTGGGTGGCTCCTCAGTGAGCATCTGGAAGGAGAAGCTGAGATTTAATCCCAGGCACTTTGGGTCAGTTTGTCTGCTTTTCTTTGTCTGCCCTGGATCTTTCCCGTGGGTGTCTTATGGGAGGAGGGTGCCAGTGGGCAGCAGGCCTGCCCTTGTCTTTTCCACGAGACCCCATCCCCCGGGTGCCAGCTAGAGACTGTGGCCCGACCCCTTGAGACAGGTGGTCCCCAAGGACACATGGGCGGCCAGGGGCCCTTGGTTTCAGAGTTGACTGTTACCCACTTTGTCCCCTCCATGGGCCCGCTTGCCAGTCATTGCCCTGGTGTTTACTGCACTGTTTCTGACCCAGCCTGTTGAAGGAGCAGTTTTCTGTTTGTCCTTTAAGTACAGAACTCATTATTTGATTCAGCAGTGTTTATGGGCACCACTTGTGTGCCAGGCTCTGTCCCATTGAAACCCAGCAGTTTATGTGGCAGACAAGGCCTTTGTCCTCTCAGAGCTTATGTTTTATGAAGGGGAGACAGAAATAAGATGCCTGGAAGTGCCGTGTGGAGAGTTAAGCAGGGCAGTGTGGCAGGGCTGACTGGTGGCGAGTCTCGGTGGACTCGGGCAGGCCCCTAGAGATGAGGCGTGTTGGGGGCGCACACTCTGCATGTCCAAGGAGCTGCAGGTTGGCCTTCGTGGCCAGAGGGTGGAGGCAGACCAGTGGGCAGGCTGGAAATGAGCATCCTTAGAATGGAAGGAGTGGTTGGGCTCACAGGGTGTGACCCCTGGGGTCGGGAGAATTGACCATGGGTCTGTCGTCATGGTGGTGATTTCTGACAGGGCAGGGAGACAGAAGTGAGCAGGGAGGTTGAACGCACAGGGCATTACACCTAAAATGGGCCGTGTGTTCAGCAGAAACTTCGAGGGTGGGTCAGGCTGGTGGGTGGATGCATGGACAGGGTCTGGTGTCAGCACCAGGCCCTCGTGCTGATGAGACCCAGGAGACTGTGAGGCTGTGAGTTTCTTGAGGGGAAGTGTTTGATCGGATAGCCCTGTGTGGTTGGGGACCACGTGACTGTTCCCTGCTGCCTGTGTGTGGAGGAGAGGTTGGGGGTGGGGGGTTGAGAAGAGGCCCCTCAGGAAGCCACTTCTTTGTGTGGCTCTGAGGGACCCTCTCCACGGTGATGGTTGGGGAAGACATGTGGAAGCCTCCGATCCTTCAGTCACCCAGTGTCTCCAGGGATAAACTGCTGCTTTCTCAGTTATTCTTTGAAAGTGCATGCCAGGGTGTGTGCTTTTTAAAAATAGGAATGGTAGTGTAGTGCACAAATTGTTTCAAACCTCACCTTTTCAGTTCCCTCTGTAACCTTGGAGATTGTCTGCTTGTTAGTATTTCTAAGTGGAATTGCCTCATTCTTTTCAAAACTCAAAGAGATTCCATTCTAATGTCTGTACTTGATTCCTTTTAACTAATCTTCTGTGGGGCAGTTTCCATTTTTTATAAGGTTTCGCCTTTACAGATGGTGCGTTAACACCTATATCCACGTGGTTGGATAAAATACAGAGTTTTAATTGCAGGATACATTTCTAGAAGTGGCATTGCTGAGTTAGAGAAAATGTGCGTTTTGCAACGATGGCAGATGTTATCCAGTGTTGTGGATTTGTACTCCTGTGACTCACATCCAAGAGTGCACGTTTCTCTACACACGCAGTTCCGAGTAAGCTCAGTTGGTGATTTTTGCCCGGGACAATGAAGAGCATACCTCACTGCAATTTGTGAGCATGGATATCGTATGAGATTAAAGAGAGACTTGTTCTCCGGTTTCTCTGAACTGTCTATGCATGTCCTCTGCTGGGTCTCCTGTGTCTCCATTAGGGATGTTAGCCTGTGATGTCTGGCATGTGTCCTTTCCTGGTCCTTTGTAGATGAATTTGAGTCCAGTGAGCATGTTCTCAAGGCCTTGAGCGGTGCTGTCTGGGGACACGGGGACCTAGTCCCTCACTTGATGCCTCCGCATTTAGGCCTGGGCCACAGTGGGGAGCTCAAGGTCAGAGGTTTTGTGTGCAGCTGACTTGGGAGGAGCCCTGAGTTGTCACGCTCCAGGCTGATAGGTCTCCAGGTCTTGAGGATGTGCCCCTGACTTCAGACAGGACGTGTCCTCTTGACCCTGGGAGCCAGGCCAGAGGGCGTTCCCCACTGAGATTTTTACAGGATTTATTTCTGTAAAAGACAACTGAAGCTCCTTGTCTGTGTCTCTCAGGGAGCCGACAGCATCACCACGTACACCTTCAATACCCACAAGGCGCAGCACACCTTCTGTAAGCGCTGTGGCGTCCAGAGCTTTTATTCTCCCCGCTCTAACCCTGGAGGCTTCGGTGAGTGGAATGGGGGCAGGCTTGGGGCGCCGACGCCCTGTGACCACCTGGGGTGAGATGCGCTCTGGGACCGGGTGCTGGAGTCTCTGGCCGGCCTCCTGCCTGGCCAGGCCTCTCTCTCACGTGTGTGAGAGGAGTGGGGCTCGTCCACTGACCCGTAGCCTGGCCCTGGGCCTCCAGAGACCCTCCAGTCCTGACTCGCATTTCCTGCTGCTGTGGGAGCTGGATGCTGCCCGGGGACCCACTGCAGGGGGAAGACATGGGCCTGTTGGGGGGTGCGTGAAGGAGGTGAGGATGAACAGCAGTGATGATGCCAGTAAAACTGGGCTTGTTCAAACACCAGCAAGGAAACCCCAGGTCTCTCTTCTTGGATCTGGGGGCAAAACCACCCTTAGACAGTTGTTAAGAATGACACCAGCTGCCATGCAAATTGGGTAGGAAGTAGCCACGGAGGCTGCTCCTGGAAACCTGGCCCTGCAGAGATGCAGCCTCCAGGACTGCCGTGGGCCAGCTGTCTCGAGCCTTGTGGGGTCTGGCGTCACCCTGCCCGCCTACTCTTCTTCCCATAAAGCTCCTGTCTGCTCCTTTCCTGCTACACGGAGTGTCTTTCCCGCCTGCCTTCCTGTATGGATGGGGACATATTTAAAGCTGAGCAAGTTACCCCTCAGCGCTCTGGACGAGGCCTGTGAATTCCTCAGGCTGCCCAGCAGAAGTGGCTCCGGGCTCGAGCCTTTCTCTTTTGTCCTCTCAGCTCGATGTTGAATGACGGTCAGCCCTGGCCATCCCTGAGCCCAGTTTGAGAGGAGAGTGAGCCAGGAGCTGCCGTGGTGAGCTGTGGGGTGGGTTTGTCTGAGAGCTTGCCTGGCTCTGACGCTCACCTCCCTGCAGGGATTGCCCCCCACTGCCTGGACGAGGGCACCGTGCGCAGCGTGGTGGTGGAGGAGTTCAATGGCAGCGACTGGGAGAAGGCCATGAAGGAGCATAAGACCATCAAGAACATGTCCAAGGAGTGAGCTCCCGCGCCTCCTGTCCAGGAAAGGCCTACGGCCTCTGCAGTCTGCTCCGGCCACCAGTGTCTTCAGGCAGCTCTTGTCCTCCCCTAGCTCAGATTTTGACATAGGCTAGTTGATACCCTTCTGTCCCCCTTCCTGACTTTTGTGCGATCTTCTAGAGAAATAAATATTTTTAACATTAAAGCAGTTCCTCTGGTTTATCGTCTTCCCTGTCCTTTGGTTTTGCTTCTGAGGCCAGTGGTTCTGCTGCTGCTAAGTTGCTTCAGTTGTGTCCGACTCTGTGTGACCCCACAGACGGCAGCCCATCAGGCTCCGGCAGTCCACCAGGCTCCGTCATCCCTGGGATTCTCCAGGCAAGAACACTGGAGAGGGTTGCCATTTCGTTCTCTAATGCATGAAAGTGAAAGTGATGTCGCTCAGTCGTGTTCGACTTTGAAACCCCACGACTNCTGTCTCTTATACACATCTAGATGTGTATAAGAGACAGCACTGGAGAGGGTTGCCATTTCGTTCTCTAATGCATGAAAGTGAAAGTGATGTCGCTCAGTCGTGTTCGACTTTGAAACCCCACGACTGCAGCCTACTAGGCTCCTCTGCCCATGGGATTTTTCAGGCAAGAGTACTGGAGTGGGGTGCCACTGCAGTGGTTCAGCAGCAGGTAATTACTGAGCACTGTTACGGTTCTTGCAGCCGTGGCCTGGCTGGGGTGGGGTGGGGCGGGGGGATGGTGTCAAAGGACAAACGAGAGCTGGTGAGTGGTCACAAGCCACCTGAGCTGTGACAAGAACATGAACCCAGGAGTCTGGAGAAGGAGCTAGTTGTGGAAGACCTTGGGGGAAGTGTGATGGGAGCCTGTTTGCATTTTTTTTTTTAAAGTCAATCAGCTTCTGATCCACCCCCCAATTGTGGTAAAATACACAAAATTAATTTCTAGTGCACAGCTCAGTGGTGCTGGGTATGTCTACAGTTTTGTGCCACCAATTTCCACAGCTCTTCATTTTGCAAAACTGAGCCCCCTCTACCCATCAACAATAACTTTGAGCCTGTTTTTAAAGGAAGCAGGATTTGGGAAAAGAAGGGAGAAGCCGCTGTGGACAGAGATGTGGGCACAAGGTAAAGCCAGGCTTGTGGTGGGAAGAAGTAGAGGGTCAGAAAGAAATAGAAGCTGCCTGTGGCATCTTGGCTGTGGCCTATATGTACTGGGAAGCCCTGAGGGCTCTAAACAGTCTTCTGACCCGCACCCCGCCCCACCCTCCGTGTTTCATATAGCTTCGTATCATAATCAGTGCTTTATTTATTACAGTAAGATGCTTTCTTAAAGCATTCCTTCCATTTCCAACTGCTGGGTGTATAAGTACATACATATTGGCAAACGCTTAGTAAGTATTGCTCTTTGCTTTAGGAGGAGGGTGACTTATGAAATTATCTGGGAGGGAGAGTAGACCAGAAAAAAGAGCAGGAGGAGGACGTCCAGATGGACTGGGGTTCTGTATGGTCACCATGTCAGCTGAAGGTTGGAAGGAGCTGGTAAAGCATTCTACAGGTGAAACAGGAGTATATTCTGGTGCAGTGAACATCCCCTCTGACCTGCCTCCCTCTTGCAGTGGCGTATAAAAGATATAGTTTTGTGTCTCTTAAAAACAAATGCTAAGTTGCTTCAGTCATGTCTTCACAACCCTGTGGACTGTAGCCCACCAGGCTCCTCTGTCCATGAGATTTTCCAGGCAAGAATACTGGAGTGGGTTGCCGNAAAAGATATAGTTTTGTGTCTCTTAAAAACAAATGCTAAGTTGCTTCAGTCATGTCTTCACAACCCTGTGGACTGTAGCCCACCAGGCTCCTCTGTCCATGAGATTTTCCAGGCAAGAATACTGGAGTGGGTTGCCGTTCCCTTCTCCAGGGGATCTTTACTACCCAGGGATCAAACTCAAATCTCTTATGTCTCTGGCATTGGCAGGCAAATTCTTTACCACTAGATTCTGTATGTTTTGTTTTGCAACTTGCATTTTTTTTTTCGGTTTGGTAGCATCTTGCTCTTCTTATGTCCCCTGCATTGGGAGCGCGGAGTCTTAGCCACTGGACCACCTGGGAGGTCCCCTTGTGGAGGCGTTTTCCCTAGATTTGAATCTGATGTGTAGTCCACAAAGATAAATCCATGGAATTATGGTTGAACAAATTCAGTATAGACTGTTCTGTGTGTGTATGGGGGTTGAGCCTGCCTTGGAAAAAACATGAAAATACATGACATAGGACGGGATTCCAGAGACCTTTACATTTATTTATAATAATTGCAGGTCTGTTGGGGAGTTCACAGACACTGTGTTATTGTGTGAACTGTTCCACACAAGAACTCGAGAAGCTAGCAAGGTAGCTATCGTTGTCTTTGGCTTGGTTTGGGTTTGGTGGCTGTGGTTTTGTGGCCCAGAGGAAGACGCTCAGGTCTGGCAGCCTGTTGGGTCTGCACAGCCCCCATTTTATTAGAGGCCGGGCAGTTTGGAGGAGAGGGCCCTGGAACTCAGGCTGACGCTGGGATGTCCTTGACTCGGGGAGACAAGCCTGCTTCAGACAGGCCCTGGGCTCCCTGGCTGTCTTTCTCTTGGCTTCTTGGATCCGAGAGCCTGTTCTGGCTCAGAGAAAGTTCAGAGAGTTAATCCTCATGTAGCGGGAGAACAGCACATAGAGGCGGCGGAACCAGAGCAGCTGGCTGCGGTGGTGGGACATGGCTCTCTGGGGGGACGAGAGGAGTGGTTCTGGAGCTGATGCCTGGCTCTGCTGTTTTCATCTGCCTCCTCCCACCTGTGCACTCTGAGCCGCAGCTGGACCTGGCTTCCCCTGTGACCTTCGAATCCCCTGGACTGGCCTCTAGTGGCTGCTTCCCGCCCCACCCCTCCGTATCCTGACATCCCCATGACAAGAGCAGCTGGTGCTGCTGCAGCCGAGCACGATCTCAGTTAACAACCCTGTGAGCGAAGGGCTTTACTGTTGTTGTTGTTTTAACAGATGAGGAAGCTCATCCATCTCAAACAGCAAGTAGGTAGTAAAGCTGAGATTGGAACCCAGAGCCCTCAGGTTGACTTGAGCCTATATTCTTCATCCTTTGGCCCTGTTACCCCATGTATATGACTCGTGCAGGGCTGTTTTCTGCCCAGACTCCTCTGAATCAGCTAAGCTGGGTAAATACAGCCACTCTGAGAAGAAGAAAGGTAATGGTACCCATAGGTACAGAGTCTCTTTGCCATCCGGTGGGGGAACGTTATCCTATTATTCAGAACTAATGTAGCTCGGTTTCTATACAGAATAGATCATAACGACTGATTTAACTAGATATACCCTATAAATACAGTTCCTGTTTTTCTGTAAGGACCATAACTAATGCTTATAATCTAAGTGAGTATCATTGCAAACATTTACTTAAAAAACTTATTTTATATTCATTGTTCGAACATCCATGGCTTTAGAGATGTAAATACCCTGTGATGACTGCAAGCTTGAAGCTGATAATGAGAACCATCACTATATTCAGGCAAAAATATTACATACTGTGGTTTCAACAGCAAATACAACCACAATTTTTAAATAAAAATTTTTCTCAGAGTACCATTGGAACATATATATTACCATCTGTAAAATAGATAATGGAAGCTCAGTCTGGTGCTTTGTGATGGCCTAGAGGGGTGGGATGGGGTGGGAGGTGGGAGGGAAGTTCAAGAGGGAGGGGACGTGTGTAGACATATAGCTGATTTATGGTATTGATCAGAAGAAAACAATACATTGTAAAGAAACTATCCTCCAATTAAAACATTAAAAACAATTACTCTGAGAGTTCCACATGAGTTCTAGCCCTTGATCTTTTCCACTTCCTGGCAAGAATGCAAAGGGTTAAGGGCTAGAACTCCTGGGCAGCCTCGTCCCTAGCCCAGTGCTTCTCAGACCCCGCCACCTCACCGACCACCACTTTCCCACCAAGAGGGCCTCGCCTGGCCTGACTCCTCAACAGGCAGACAGTGGGCTGCCCACTGGTCTTTACTGAGGCTCCTGACAGGTCTGAGTTCTTAAGACTCAAGCTGGAAGCCTGGTCCACGTACAACAGTAAAAAAACCTATAAATCAAAATGTCCAGCCTTCAGGGGTTTGTGAAATGTTTTATGGCATGTCCGTGTGAGGGAACACAGGCAGCCATTAAGATGTGAACACGTAAGGATATCAGAGAAGACGGTCGTGATGTTAAAGTAGGTTTCAAACAGCAGGCTCCGTGTCACCCCATTTTACATACATGTCAATACTCTTGTATTTGAGTGATTACCTGTACAGGGTGGGGTTGCAGGTAGTTTTGATGAATGATTTTTATTTTCGACTTGCTTTTGTGTAACTACTCCCAGACTTTCCACACTCAGCCTATTTTGTTACTTTTTTTTTTTCCAGCTTGTGCTGTTTCTATACTCAGAAGACAAAGTGCAAGTCCCTGAAGGTCTATGGCTCCCAGGGTCTGGCTGTGGGCCCGCCCTGGGGACAGAACCATTTGGAAGGCCTTGGGTGAGGGGCTTTGGGGGACCTGAGATGGGGCGGTTGTGGGGCCGAGGGGCGGTCCTCACCTGGGCCTGGGCCGCCTCTTGTTGGGTGAGCACGAAGAGGGCGTCACGGGCGAGCAGCAGGGAGCAGGGTAGGTCCAGCAGACAGAGGTATTTGCGCAGCAGGTTCACAGACTGGAGTGTGAGCACCAAGCACCCTGCGGGGGCGGGGGAGGACGGAGAGACTTGCAGCTCCAGACTGGTTTTCCTGAGCTCGCCACAAGCATGCCCTGCCTTTGGAGCTCAGGGCAGGGCAGCATCAGAGCTGCTCTTTGCCCATTGTTCTCACAGATAAGAGGGTGAAAGGGCCCAGAACACCTGGAGGCCACCCTCTGTTTGCTCTGTGCCCCCAGCAGGGAGAGGCTGCCTGCTGGAGGCCAGGGTCAAACCCAAGAGGGGAGTGGTACAGGCAGACTTTCTGTCTTAGGAGGCTGGAGGCCTGGCTCCTGCTCGTCACTGGAGAACTCACGGGCTTGGGGAGGTCCCTTCACCTCAGTGAGCCTCAAGTTTCTGTCTGTATGATGGGTTGTTGGTCATTTGTGAGCCTGGGACCTGCCTGTCTCCCATGTGCCATGTGCTTAGTTGCTCAGTCGTGTCCGACTCTTCATGAGTACACGCCAGGCTCCGCTGTCCATGGGGTTCTCCAGGCAAGAATACTGGAGTGGGTTGCCATTCCCTCCTCCAGGGGATCCTCCCCACCCAGGTCTCTTCTGTCTCCTGCATCGGCAGGTGGGTTCTTTCCCACTAGCGCCACCGGGGCTGTCTTTCAGGGTTGAGCAAACACACCAGAGCTATGTTCCTGAGCCCCTGCAGCTTCACCAGCCAGAAGCCCACCCAGAGAGGGCATGCTGCCTGGGGGTCCATCATTCCGTCCCCAGGGCTCTCCCGTGCGGGGTGCATGTCCAGACAGAAACTGGCTCAGGGAGGTGAGGGCGGTCAGATGCCTTCCTGTGAGTTAGGAAGTGTTTCAGACCTGTCCAGCACCCAGCAGTCACCTACAGCCTGGTCAGTTACCTGGGGGATAGATGTGAGCTTGGATGGACATCCTGAAAGGACACTAGATGTGGGATAGAGCTGGCCAGGGAGAAAGCCAGGCAGGCAAGGGGCAAGGCCCACAGAGGTGGCTAACTTCCTGTGTCAGCCCATATGGGTCCCAGGTTCTTGGTCAACATTGTTTCTGGGTGTGTCTGTGGGTTTCACATCTGAACTGGACGACTGAGAAAGCAGAAGGCCTGGGTAGGTCTCGTCCAGTCCATTGAGGGAGGGCCCAAGCAGAGCAGAAGTTGGAGGGAGGGAGAACGTGTCCCCTTCTGTCCGACTGCAGAGCTGGACCCTGGTCGTCTGCTCAAGACCAAGACTGACCCTATCGGGTCCTTGTTCTCAGGCCTTTGGACTCAGACAGATTGAAGAACGCCCTGGCTCTCCTAGGCCTCCAGTTTGCAGGTGGCAGATCCTTGATTTCTCAGCCTCTATAATCGTGCGAGCCAATTCCTTTTAATATATTATTGTTGTTTTGTCGCTAAGTCATGCCCAACACTTTGTGACCCCATGGACCGCAGCAAGCCAGGCTCGCCTGTCCTTCCCTTCTCCTGGTGTTTGCTCAGACTCATGTCCATTGAGTCAGTGATGTTATGTAAACATCTGTATGTGTATAATATATACAGCAGCACATCTGTCTATCTGCATCTCCTGCTGGTCTGTTTCTCTAGAGAACCCTGATGACATCCCCTCCTCCCTCACACTCAGAGGATACTTCTCAGTGGATCCAACTTGACCGTGAGGCCTGGGGACCCCACTGTGACAGGCACGGTGAGCTGAGCCAGGACAGTGTGGCCCTGCCTCCCTGTCCGCCCCGCTCCCACCACTGGGTCAAGGGCAGCTCTCTGTATATTTAGCACTCTCACCCTAGAGGGACAGTAGCAGCAACCTGTTGCCACAGGGCACGGCCTTACCTTTAGGTAACTTCCCTTCTGCGTGCAGGGTCCTGGCAGAGGAAATGGAGAGAGTGCGAGTGAGAACCCTCTGCAGTTAACGGGAGGGGCTGTCAGAGCCAGGCCTGCCCGACCCTGGGGTCCTTCCACGTAGGTTTCCAGGCAGGTTCTTGAGCATAAGTCACCACAGAGATTCCTCGAACTCCATAGCTCTGGCTACAGCTGAAGGGGCTAGGGTGGGTCCCTCATTCAAGGTCAGCCAATCTGGAGATGACCAGTGGCTCATGAGGTGCCCTGGTTCAAGCTGTGCCCGTCAGAAATGACAGTAACATCAATGGACTCCAGAGTTTTTCTCTTTTATGAGATTGTGATGTGAGTGTGGTGGGAAAATATGTAAAGTGTTAATTGGTGTTTCTTCCCTGACAGTCCTCTCCCCTTGTACACACCTTTTAGCAGTAGAGGGCATTCTGTGCTCACTGCCCTAAGAGGAGGTGTGAGGGGACTTCCCTGGGGGTCCAGTGGTTAAGACTTGGTGCTTCCACTGCAGAGGGTACAGATTCAATCCCTAGTCAGGGAACTAAGATCCCACATGCTGTGCAGTGTGGTGAGAAGAAGCATTTATCCTAAGAGGAGGGGTGAGCTGGGTCCAATAGCAATATGAAAACGAACTCGTTGTTTTGAAAGCTGACAGGTAGGCAATGGGACAAACAGTCCCCTTTCCCCACACCCCAACACACAGATATATGGACTCATGGGGAAGGGGTTCTCAGGAGCAGGGATTAAAGACAAGAAGTTAGTCTGCCTTACACAGCCTGAGAAATAGAAAATGCCGAGCTCAGAGGCAGCTCATCCTGCACTCTGGGTGGAGCCCTGGGGATGAACTCCAAGGAAAGAAGAGGCAGATCTAAGGGCAGGAGAGAGGTGCCCTGGAGACACATCTTCAAGCCCTGAAGAGAACGGGCACGTTCACCGTTCAGAAGAAGGATGTAGAGTCAGTTCTTGACCTCAAGCTGCCTTCTCCCGTCCCTACGCTGGGTCGGCCCAGGAGGAGCAGGCTCAAGAGATCAGGACATAAGCTACAGGTGTGTATGACCCCAGAGAAGTCCCTCCAGATCTGTGAGGGTTTTTTTTTGAAAACCAGTTCAATGCAGGTGGTGGTCATGGTTTTTAGTTGCGTGGTTGTGGCTGTTAGTTGCTCAGTCTTGTCTGACTCACTGCAATCCCAGTGGGCTATAGCCTGCCAGGTTCCTCTGTCCATGGGATTTCCCAGGCAAGAATACCAGAGCGGGCTGCCATCTCCTCTTCCAAGGGATCTTCCCGACACAAGGATTGAATCCACCTCTCCTGCATCAGCAGGCAGATTCTCTACCAACTGAGCTGCCAGGGAAGCCCTAAATGCAGATACATGTCAATAAAATGCAATGACTACAAAGAACAGGTGAGATTTCAAATGACATGCACATCCTCCTTCTCCAAAGAAAGATCTGAAATCAGGAGGATGCCCATTCATGGATCCCAGCCCTCAGACCTGCCCGTGAGCTACAAGGAGGTGAAGTTTGGCTGTAACCTTTCCTTAGGCCAAAGCAGAGGGAGGAATCCAGTCAGTTCCTGCATTTGGCTGCATCTGGGGACAGAGATTCAGCTATTAGGAGGCAAGGTCATAACTCTAGGACTTGAGGGTGCCTGCTCCTGGGAGGACGAGGTGAGATGACCCATGGGGTGGAGACTGATGAGGAGACCGACCACCCCAGCTGTCCAGGGAACTGGTGCACCATCATACCTCACAGCTGCATTCAGAGCCACGTGGTTGCTGTGCCCACTCACGCCCCCCTCATCGAAGGTCACCACCTAAAGAGACACAGAGTTTCACTCCAGACTGTCTGAATAGTCTCTCCCGCCTCTCTCCACACCGCCTGGGACAGGAGGACCCAGAACCCTGAACCTGTTTGTGTTCTGAGTGAATCAGAACTGACTTGGGAGCGGGTTGGTGGTGTGTGACCGCTGTTCAGCCCTGTGGCTGTGGATTTAACTATGCTCTTGCTCCTGGACAGCAGAGCAGAGTGGAACTGGGCCACGAGAGAAACCTGGGTTCGGCATGTCTGTGTTTCTTATCTGCCTGGCCGCTTATCAGCACGTTTGTTTTCCCAACTGGCTGCTGCGTGACCTTCGTTCACGTCGACACTGTCTGATTATTTGGTCCCTCTTCCTGGTGCTGTGTCGCGGGCATGAAAGCGCTAGGGGACAGTGTCCACTGTGCCCTAGGGCTCACAGCAGCCCGTGGCTCCTCGTAGGCTGCATCTGCGTCCACATTCTCAGACCAGCGTCTGCTTCTCCAACTATAAGCCTAGCCTAGGCTCCAGATTCATTTCTGCACAGATGAGTTTAAAAATCCAAAGAATAATTTGAGTAATAATAATAATAAATGTAAAAGAATAGCTGGAATAAGTAAAAAAAAAAAAAAAAGTAGGAAAGAGGACTCAGAGAAAGGCACAGGTGTGGCTGGTTGAGGGGGATGGAAAGAGGGGCCCAGGCAGCCAAGAGAGTAGGATGACAGAGGAGCAGGGGCAGGTGAGCCGACATTTAAAGAAAAATGCTGTTGACCTTGAGTTAATAATTAGTGAGGCTGAATGATGGGAACATGAGTTTCATTATACTCTTTGCTCTACTTTTGCATGCTTGAAATTCTCCACAGTGGGAAAAATTTTTTTAAAGGCTTACAAGCAGATCCCATGGACAGAGGAGCCTGGTAGGCTACAGTCCATGGGGTTGCAGAGTCGCACACGACTAAGCAACTTCACTTTCACTTTTCACTTTCATGTATTGGAGAAGGAGATAGCAACCCACTCCAGTATTCTTCCCTGGAGAATCCCAGGGACAGGGAAGCCTGGTGGGCTACCATCTATGGGGCTGCACAGAGTCAGACATGACTGATGCGACTTAGCAGCAGCAGCAGCAGCAAGCAGATCCCATTATGATGGATACGTGTCATAAATTTGTTAAAACCCATGGGACATACAACACCAGGAGTGAACTCTAGCGTGAACCTGGGTGATGATGACATATTAATGTAGACTCACTGTAACAGGTCATGGGGCCAGGGGTACGTATATATTTTCCGCCCAATTCTGTGAACCTAAAATTGCTCTGGAAACTATAGTGTGTTAAAAAAAGAAAAAAACACTTCACCCTAGAACCCAGGTACCCCGTTCTGATCCCATCCTTCTGTGGAGCCAAGCCTGGAGTGCCTAAGTCCACTCTCACCTCTGACCTAGTTACCCTGACCTTCGGGCATATCGTAGAACGTCGCTAATGAGAGCGATTTCATCTTCAGTGTCTTGGTTTTCTCGTCTGTGAGGTCGGGAGAGTGAGGCCTCCCTCCTTTCTCTCTGGGTCAGGTGAAGGTCAAATGAAGCCCGGTGGGAACGTGTAGGACCTGGGCAGCAGCCCAGGCCTAGTGTCCGCTGCCCTTGCTGAGGTGACTCTGGGATGCGGTTGTCTCAGGCCAGCCGGGACACACTCCCTGATCTGGGGGCTTGGGGCCACTGCAGTTCATCCCCATCACTTAAAATTCTCCAAGGTCTTTTTTCCTGTTTATCCCACACCTTCCTGTGAGATAAACAAGCCCCCTGTCTTCCTGCCGTGAGGAGGGCTGAGCTGAACTGTCTCCACCCCCTGGTCTCGTGCAGATTAGGACCTGGCAGCAATGGCGTCCACCTTCCCCCCTAAACTGCAGAGCCCTTTGTTCAAATGAGCAAAGGACCCTAGTAAACAATAGGCTGCTTTCACTTCTCTAAGACAGTGGCTCACGGAACATGGTCTGTGAAGGATAAACAGCAACACCTGTCACCGGGGCAAGACACAGAGCAAATACTGTCCCAAAGAGGGCTGAAGAAGTCATGGAGGGCTTCTGGGAGAAGGCGGTCTTAGCTGGGCCTGAACCACAAGTCCGTTTTCAGGGAAAAAAACTTGGGAGATTCTTCTGTGTCTGTGCCCTGACCTCCTCCCTGGATGTTCAGAGCTGCGGCTGTGATGTGGTCTAAACACGAACTCAGCCCCTCAGTGAGGTCCAGCCCTGTTCACCAGCCAGTGGCACCTATGGGAGGGCTGGTCAGAAGTGGCCAAGTTAACAAAGATGGGAGTGTATCCCACAAGCAGGAGTGACTGAAGACCAGTTGTTCCTACGAACCAAAGCCAGAGAGGAGAGAGTCTGGAGACCAGCCGTGGGCATGCCACTGCCCAGGAAGACGGGGTACCAAGGGTCACTGCAGCACACCTCACAGACCCCGCCCTGTGCCCCAGCCGGCCCTGAGGACCAGCTCTGTCCAATGCCAGGCTCTGGAGCCCTGAGAGGATCTGAGTGTGGTCTGGGAAAAGCAGGGCGAGAGGAGCAGGCCAGCTATCACCTCAGAGCCTGAAGAAATGTACATCCAGGAGGAGTGGGCCTACAGCTGTTGGTGACCATTCGTTTGGCCAGAACAAAGTGCAAAGCCGGTGCAGATCCCTGGTGGGGCCAGCGGCCCCCCTGCACCTACACCTCCGTGTGGTTCACAGCCAGCTGGCTAGGTGTCCGTTGTATTTATGTCATGAGAGCACAAAGGCAGTCTGACTAATCCATGAAAATCTGCTCTTAACAATGGCCTAATAATTCAGTTCACTCAGAGGATGCATCACTGGTAAAAAGCCTGACAATGGGGTTCACCTTCCAACAGGGATTAATCAAAACTTAAAAGCCAATGGCTGGGGCTTTAAATGGTAGGATTTAGATATGATCTCATGAAGGGTTACTCTTATTTTAGACATTCCCGGCACCTTAAGATGGATTGCTGGCAGGATGCAGGCTGGCGAGGCCTGAGCGTCGAGGTGGGTGTTCCTGAACCATCTGCCTCTGTAGGTGAATCGAATGCCCACTGGAACCCTAACCAGGAATGTTCTCCCCGCAGGGACTGTGGATTTATCCTCGCATTTTCTGGAGGGAAAAATGGAGGCTCAAACCCCTAGCTTCATGCTTGCCGACCTTGGGCAGCTTCTGAGCCTCTGGGAACCTCAGTTTCCTCGATGAAAGTCAGCATTAGGACAACACTTACCCCCAGAGTTACAGTGACACCCTAACATGAAAATGCTTGTTCTGTGCCAGTGTGTTGAGGCATAGGCTTGTGCGGACCTGGGTTTTTAGAGGGCAGCACGGAGGTGGGCGCAGGTGAAGAGGGCACAGACTGGGAAAAGCTCTGCCTTCCCCTGAGCTCTGTGGTTAAGCAGGAAAGGTGCAGAGAGACGGGCCAGGTCTCTGCTGGAGAGGAGGGCATGTACCCTTACCAGCTTGATGCTGTTGGCCTCTACATGCCGGAGGAGGACATCACTCGCCTGCTCTGGGTCCCAGTGCACGTCTGGGTCATCTGGGAAATCCCTGGAAGGAAGAAGCGCACGTTGGAAACCATTTCTAACAGGGTGCAGGCTCTCCCCTCAGCTCTGGTAGGTGTGTGCATGTGTGGGGTGCTGAGGACGTACAGAACAAACACAGCACACTCAGGGGATCCTGGGTCATGTCATGGCTGGGCGGTTGGGAGGGAAGCAGATCTGTCCACAAGCTGGGGGACAGGTGTGGTCCCCAAGAGCTGAGACATGGGGCAGAGCTCTGATGTGTCTCGGTAAAAGTTACGGGAATGGCTTGTTGATAAAAGTACTCAGTACTTTGGTAAAAGCAACTCAGTTAACCTCAGTACTTGTTTAACCTCAGACACCTGTGAAGGAGCCTGGACGATGCAGGTGAGTAGCCTGCGTGTTGCAGGGCTGTTAGGGTTGGGTTTGATGCAGGTTTTCTGACAGAGGGGAGAAGTTTCAGCCCCAGGGAGGTGCCTCCAGGGGTAGGGGTCTCTGCAGGCCACCCCGGGCCTTGTTTCTGTCCACTATCACCACCACCTGCTGATATGAGGCCAAGGCCATGGCCTGAAGTGTGAAGACATTATTCATAGTCTTAAACTAGACAGCCATCTCTGCTGCCTCAGGTCCTGGGCGCCACTCACCTATGCTGGGGGGACAGGGCCCCCCGATTCCCACCAGGAAGTAGATGTCACCTCTCCATGGACACAGGCCATTATTAGACTCATTTAGGACTATGGTCAAAGGAGAGGTGCTGAAGGATTTTTAGGAGGAAAACAACACGAATCTCAGGGCAGAACAACACAGCGACTTTCTGTGCTTCCTTGGCTGCCTCTGCCACACCCCAGGGAGCCTCCTGCCAGGGTGACTTTGAAAGCACCATCCTGCCCATCGTTCCCCCAGGGGCCCTCTAATGCTCTTGCCTCTATAGGATGGACAGCTTGGCTGGCGGCAGGGACTGGACGGGGAGGAAGGGAGAGGCAGGGACCAGGACGAAGTTCGTTAGGCCTCACTCCTGGGGAGCGAGCTGAACATGGGATGGAGAACATGACCTGCTAAGCTTGAGCAGGAAGAGATTTAGGAATTTTCCAGGGAATTCAGGAAATACCCAGGAATACCCAGGAGTGAGAACCACCACACACGTCCCCCTGACTGGGAGGCCCGCATAAATGCACCAAGGCGTATTTTGGAAACCAGGGAACAAGGAGATGATCAGAGGTTGGCAAGGCCAGAAGCCACTGTCGCCTCTAGGGAGACATCAGAGCCTAGGAACGGGAGTGGTTAATGGCAGGAACTACGAGGCCAGCAGCTGGAGGCCCGGAAAACATTCAGCTGCTGACAGAGGTGCTGTAAGGAGCGGGGAGACCTTCCAGTCTCTCTCTATGGCCAACTATTGGTCAGACCTACTGAGAAGTCAGTTGATTGGCAAGGGAGGCAGGAAGCATGGTTGCCGTCGGTCCAGGTGTCTGGCAGTGCTCGGAGCAAGTGCCCAGTGGACACTTGCTCTCAACTATGCCCCAGACTTGAGCCTAAATCTTCAAGGGTAACAGCAGTTTGCCCTTCTGGGAATGCAATCGCCACTAGCTGCCCAGGTACAGAGGGCAGCAGGGAGGTCACAGAGGTCACTGCCGGGCAAGCAGGAGTCCAGGCTCAGGGGAGAGAGACAGGGCAGCGGCTGGTGGGCAGCTCCACCCCAGCAGCTCTGCTTGAACTCTGCCTATGATCAGAGTGGCCCAGTGTCACCAGAGGGCATCATGATGCCAGGTCGGGTGACAGAACACACGAGTTCCAGTTCCCTGCTCACCAGGTGCCTGGGGCCTGTGCTGCGTCATCCCTAGAGCTGGGAAGACCTGGGCCACACTGGTGACCTGAGAGCCCTGATGTCTAGGACTTTGTGTCATATGCAATTTTTGAGTGAGGATGAAATGCTGACGGTGGATGGTAGATTTTAGGAAAGAGTAAGGGTCTTGGATGAGCTTCCCAGGTAGCACTAGCAGTGAAGAACCCATCTGCCAGTACAGAACCCAACAGATGCAGGTTCGATCCCTGGGTCTGGAAGATCCCCTGGAGGAGGGTCTTCTCATGCCAGGCGCTGCATTAAAGTGCTTGATTGGTTGACTGAGCCAAAGGCAGCTACACCTGCCTTTAGAGGTTGAAACATACAAATAAGAGCTTTAAAAGATAGTAAAATTTATAAAAACCGAGGCGAAAAGGAAAAAAGGGGATTTCCCTGTTGGTCCAGTGGCTAAGACTTCTTGCTCCCAAGACAGTGGGTCTGGGTTGGATCCCTCGTTGGGGACTTAGATCCCACATGCCACAACTGAAGATCCCACATGCTGCAACTAAGACATGGCGCAGCCAAATAAATAAAAAGAAAAAAAAGAAAAAATTGAATTGCAGGGGGAGCAAGGAATCCCTAGGGGACCACTTCCCCTCAAGGCAGGAAAATATAAAATTTTATATTTTATTAAAATATAGTTAACTGTAGAAAAAGTGACGCCTGTGAGATCCACAACATGAGTTGTCTTTTGCCTATGAGTGAAAGTGTTAGTCAGTGGTGCCGACTCTTTTCGACCCCATCAACTGTAGCCTGCCAGGCTCCTTTGTCCATGGGATTCTCCAGGGAATAATACCAGAGTGGACAGCCATTCCTCTCTCCATGGGATCTTCCTGACCCAGGGATAAAACCTGGGTCTCCTGCATTGCAGGCAGATTCTTTACCATCTGAGCCACCAGGGAAGACTTTTGCCTAAAGNGGCTCCTTTGTCCATGGGATTCTCCAGGGAATAATACCAGAGTGGACAGCCATTCCTCTCTCCATGGGATCTTCCTGACCCAGGGATAAAACCTGGGTCTCCTGCATTGCAGGCAGATTCTTTACCATCTGAGCCACCAGGGAAGACTTTTGCCTAAAGTTCAGCCCTAATCAACTCAAGGCTTGGGTCCAAGTAGTAACTTTTGCAATAGTTCCTTTCTTCTCTGATGGATTAACAATCCCGCCTTAGATAAACATGCCAGCAGAGGTGTGAACACAAGTGTGAGTCAGCCATCCGGCCCCTCCTTAAGGGAGTGTTGGTGAACAGCCTTTGCCCTATTTTTCTTGGTGCTGTCCTGCATTTTGCTGGCTGGGGTCAGGGAGGAGGACTAGAACTGAAGCTGCCATCGGGACACATGAAGTAACTGAGGTCTGAAAGCAAGGCAGAGCAAAGTTGCCAAAAGGAAGGTGCCCTGGCCCTCCACCTGAGCCCCAGCCAATGCCTCTCCTGTCACAGCTGTTGTAGTCACTGGGGTTTTCTGTCATCTGCTGCAGAACCAGATCTTGATTTAGATATGCCATCATTCTGTAAAGCCTCTATTTTACTGATTATGTAGGTTGTTTCCAATTTTTATTATTGAAAAAAGTTGTAACTAGCATCGTTATATAATGTGAGATTCATACACTTCATATGAATTTCTCAATATTCCCTTGGGATAAAATCCTAGAGATGTTACTTGGGAGTCAGAGATGAAGTGAGGAGAACCTTGCAGATCTCCCTGTGAAGAGCAGTGTTAAGAGGAGGAAGTGGAAAGTGGGTTAACTCACCAGGAACAGCATCACAGAGAGAGAAAGAGCAGTGTACTTCATAGGCTGGAGGGAAAGATGAACAGGGACAACTCTGATCAGAGCTCCATGCCTCCTAAAAATCTCAGGTGTTTTATACCTACTTCCTTATGACTCATGAAAGTGGAAGTCATTCAGTCACGTCTGACTGTTTGTGACCTCACAGACTGTAGCCCGCCAGGCTCCTCTGTCCATGGAATTCTCCAGGCAAGAAAACTGGAGTCAGTTGCCAGTTCCTTCTCAAGGGGATCTTCCCAACCCAGGGATCAAATCCAAGTCTCCTGCATTGCAGGCAGATTCTTTTCTGTCTGAGCCACCAGGGAAGCCAGAAAAGGCCAGTCATTTACATTTTTTTACAGCGGGAGAGAGTTGGTTGGAAGAGAATGAGTTACATGTGGAGTGAGAGGCACTAGAGGCTGGCTGAGTGGGGCTGCAGTGGAACATTGTGTTGTCAGGAGCCCCTTTCGTCTTGGTAACCAGCCCTTCTCCTGGGAAATCGCATGGATGTCATTCAGCAGTAAGAGTGAAATGGTGCAGGTCCAACTGGGACTTGAACTCACAGTCTTTTAACTGAGACCACTACCCCTGGTCTCAGGACTTACTGAAGATCAGGTTCTTGATGTCTCATCACAGAAAGAATTCAGTGAGAGACAAAGTGATAGGTAAGAAGTGGATTCATTTAGAGAGAAACACACCCCAGACAGAATGTGAGCCATCTCAGAAGCCCAGAGTGGCACACGGTAGGGGGTTGTCAACAGGGGAGGGTAATTTCATGAGCTACTGAGTGTGCGGAGTGTTCCAGCTATTTGAGGGAAGGGGTGGGGATCTGCAGGAATGGGGCCACTGTCCACTTTTTGACCTTTATGTTTGGCCTGGGAACTGTCATGGTGCCTGTGGGTGTGTCACTTAGTTTGCTGATGTGTTACAATAACAAAGGAATACTGAGGCTCAAGGTCTAGTGGAAGTCAAGGGGTTGGCCATTTTGGATGTATTTGGTTCTAATTAGTTTCTGTCGTGTCCTCAGGCTGTGTGGTTCTTTGAAGTGTTGTGGTGGCCCCTTCCCTGCTGTTTCAATAGAAGAACAGAGGCCAAGCCCACTTCATATTTAAGGGACATCTTGACTTGCCATACCCAACCTGAGGTATGTGTGAACCACGTGGTGGGTTTGCTTCAGCCATGGACAAGGATTCTGAAGCTGCTCCCAGCTCTCCCCAAACCTAGATGTGAGCAGGCCCATGGCAAACAGTAATAAAGTTACCAAGAGGTACCAGAAACTTCCTTCAATTATTAACAAGCTACTTCTCGGCTTTTATTGCAATTTTAATAAAAGTATATGGAGATACCTCCGGTGCTGGTGTGCCTGGGTAGCTCTGCTAACACGGAAAGCTGAGTAACTCTTTCTGGATGAGACAGGGGATAGGGTGGCTGAAAACAGGTTTCTGGCCAGGCTTTGCCAAGTAGAGCAGAGATGACACCTCTGAAGACTTGAGGACAAGGACAAGCAGGGGTTGTATCAGCCACCCCCTGCAAGAGGACTGCAACCCGCAGAGCCCTTCAACTCAGAAATGAAGTGTCTGGTAGGTCACACCTTGAACCTAGACTCTTGATTAAGAGACCTGTGGCGCTCTACATCTCATCAGTGAGGTGATGGTTCCTGGTAAGAAGCCAGCCCTGGAGAACCAGGAATGAGGGCAGAATTTCCAAGGTCATTCACAAAGCACGCCTGGAGACTGAAACATTATAAAGACCTGTGAAAGACTGTTTGAAGAAGCATTTTACAAAGCAGGAAATGCAAGCTACCAACATATATTCCTCTAATTCTCAGGAGTCAAATACAGAATTAAAGCAGGACATGGTGTGGAGGAGGGCTCACAGGAAGGGGCCAGTTTACTGGCTGCACCTGTGCTGGAAGGCTGTTTGGCTACCCGATTGTGCCCTTTGACCTTTTTAGAAACGACTCTAGGAAAGTAATCAGCCTAACACTGGAAGTCCACTCAGGCAGGGACACCACTTTCACTGCATTTACAGAGGGAAAGAGGCTGCAGTTCTGTAGTTCTGCCACCAGGGAACAATTTCTTTAACTTCCTGAACTGTGGCTTTTGAAAAATGCTAAAGATAACACAAGACTTTTAGGGCATGTTCAAAGTCAAAGCAAAGAAAGTTAAATACACCCAAGGAAAGGAATGTTAAGACAAAACTGGAAAAAAAAAACCCCTCCAGTTAACTAAATTTTAGTTTTGCTCCTGACTTAATAATGAGACTCATGTGAAAGAGGAAATCTATTTAGAGGAATTGAATTTTGGAAACAAAGCCCTTCTGTGAGAGAACTTCCAAATAAAGGGCTCTGGGTTCAAGAGTCCAGATACCCTGGCCTGGGCTCCCCAGAAAGCAAGGCCTGTTGGGGGCTCTGACCCGGAGTGGGAGGGCAGTCGCAGGGGGAGGGGAGGCGGTGAGACTTGCAGGCTGGCTCCGGGCTCCCGCGAGAAAAGCATCTCAGAGCCAAGCGTCCGTCCGGGAGGAGGAAGAGGGATGTACCGATCTTGAGGGGCTAGCTTTCCAGCACCTGAGGGGCTAGCTTTCCAATCCTTGCTGGATTCCGTGCGAGGGCAGAGCGGGGCAGGGCAGGGTTCCCAGAGCGTGGGATCTCTGCACCTTTACCCGCGGGCCTAGTGTGGACTGGGCGCCAACGCAGATGCAGGGTCTGGGGCGGGGTTGGGAGGGCATTTCGTGGGGCTGCGGCCCTGCGACCCCCGAGGGGCTGGGACGGGCGCTCTGGACGCGACCGGACACACAGAGGACGCGGCGCCCCGGGGGTGCAGTGAGCGAACACGGCAATTCCGCAGGAAAAGGCCCCAAACCTGCCCTGGACCTCCGCGCTCGGCCCGGGAAATTCAGAATAACTGTGACCTGCTCTGCACTTTGTAGTGACTGCCCCCGGCTGTGTGAGGCGTGGCCTCGGGGTAGGGGGCGCGGTGGGCTCTCCCCTTCTCCCTCCTGCCAGCCTGGGGACCCGGGGGTGGGCACAGTCACCGCGCCCCGGGGGCGCCGTGCGTACCCTTATTTGGGCCTGTGGCTTGTCCTCCCCTCCCCTCTCCACCCCCTACTCCGGCATATTTCCAAACCGAGGACTTCCTCAGTCGTTCGGGCGGGTAAAGGTCACCCGAGTTCAGGGCCACCGGAGGCGGGCGGGGCACAGGCGGGTCACCTGGGCTGCTGCGCGGCGGGGGCGGGGCGCCTCCGGGAATCGCCAGGGACCAGCCCAAGAGGAGAGAGGAAAAGAAACAGGGAAAGGCGAGGAGGAAAGAAAGGACCAAGAACCAGGAAGAGACTGAAACAGACCAGTTGGGTCTGTGAAACATCTGGGCTGTCAGCCATCCCACCTCCGCAAGCAATTTAATAGCGTGGACAACGACCACGTGTCCCAGGAGACCCTTGTCCACAGAGGCGCCTGGCCCTCCTTTCTCAGGCACATAAAAGGGACCTGCAGGTCAGGGCTGTCAGGCAGGGCTGTAGCTCACCTTTCTCAGGAAGACGCGCATTTTACATTAATTAGTACCCCAAAAAGGTGTGTAAATCCTGTGAAGTTCTTGTGAGATCTTTTCCCTAAAATTGCCAATTCACTGTCTTACATGGCAACTGAGAAACAGAATTGCTCACTGAGCTCACTTCAGTGGTCACAGGGCTCAGCTGGGAGGCCCAGGTCTCTGTCCCCACCCCTCCCCTCTCCCCAGGGGACTCCCAAGGGCTCCCCTGAGCAGAGGCTGTGCAGTGTTGCTCAGGACAGAGATAGAAGGGCCGGGACCTAGACTTTCAGACACTTCTCAGTCTTCTGGTACCTGAAATGGCTGCCTCACTCCCTTTTTTAAAAAAAGCCAAATTTAGGGCCATGTCAGAGAAGGGGTTCATCCCTGACTTCAGCAAGCACCTGGAATCAAGTGAGAAGAGCAGAAGCAAAGCCAGAAGGTGGGACGTGGAGTCCCCGTGGGCAGTGCCGTCAGCCCACTAGGACACCCTGGAGTCCCAGTGTGGGAAGGGGGTTGCCAAACCAGGGAGCCCCTGGGGCATCTCAGGGTGAAAGGGAACCTTAACTGAAGGTTCCACTGAATTGCAAGGCATCACAGGAGGATCAGACCATGCTCAAATGATGAAGTCCAGGGCAAAAAGTCACTGCAAGAAACAGTCAAACACGTTGCTGTGGTGGTTCAGAGAGGAACTGTTAAGGTTGTACAGTACGGATGCAAGAGTTTCACGTAGGTGGCGGTGCCTGTGCTGGGTCAGGTGAACAGGCCTCCGGACAGGGGCTAGAGCTCTAGAAAGAGAAGAGTGGAGCCATGGTGTGCGGGGTGAGTGTGGGCCATGACTGACGGCACCACCTGTCTCACGTAGAGACCATCATACGGGGAGGGGCATGGGGAGGTTTCCTCAGGGCAGTGGCTCGATAGGGTTTGCTTTAGGATGTCAGCCTGGGAAAGTGAAGGGTGAACTTGAGGGTGGAGCATAGGTAGGCCTCAGCAAGGTTCCAGACCAAAGACGAGGCCCTGGGGATGGGAGAGAGAAAGGCGCCCAGAACACTTATGGAAGGAGACTTTGTCAGATTTAGTGTCTGACTGGATGGTAGGAGCAAGGAAGAAAACGCCATTGAAGGTGACTCCAGCGGCGTCACATTCGAGGACTTCATGTTTGCCTGGTGCCTTCCTTACAGTCAGAAAGTGTTAGTTGCTTAGTTATGTCTGACTCTTTGGGGCCCCATGGACTGTAGCCCACCATGTTCCTCTGTCCATGGAATTCTCAAGGCAAGAATACTGGAGTGGGTTGCCATTCCCTTCTCCAGGGGTCAAACCCAGGTCTCCCACATTGTGGGCAGATTCTTTTCCTGTCTGAGCCACCAGGGAAGCCCATTTCAGAGGTGTCACCTTAGTCATCACTTGGTATAATAATGCAGGGTGCTAGGAGGGGCACTGAGACTGGTGGTACCCAGCTACAGAGAGCTCAGTCAACCGGGGCTTCCTTTTTTTGGTTTGTCTTAAGACTGTCGAAATTAAAACAGTGCATTAAAAAAAAATAAAACAATTCTCATGAAGGAGCTGTAGCCATGGAGAAGCTCTCCGGGAATAGCCTCAAGGGAGCAGGAACCAGAACCATAGCTTGGCGAGCTCCAGTCGGGTTGGGGGGAGAAAGGAGGGACGGTCTGGTGGGGCAGAGACGGAGCAGACCAGTGCACGGGACCATGCTGGTGGGGCTAGAGGAAGGAAAGGCTGCTGGATTTCACCCCTTGGGGGGACCATGGGTGGCCCTGACAGCAGTGCCCATGAAAAGGGGCAGGTGGTGCAGAAGGACGAGCCAGTGGGTGGTGAGAGAGCAGCGCCAGGAGCTTCAAGAAATTTGGGAGGAAGAAAGAGGCGGGAGGCCTGAGGGACTTGGGAGGCCAGGAAGGGTTTGTGTAGCTGTGAAGATGTTTGAGGATGCGGCAAACCAGTCAGCCATGGTGGTAGAGAGCAAGCTACCCGTGGGGAGCAGGAGGAGACAGGTAAGGCCCAGGCGATCTGGCTGCAGAGGATGGACGTGTGAAGCAGGGAGCAGAGCTGAGGACTCGAGGAGAGCTAACAGCTCCCGCGTCATCAGCTGTGGTGAGGATGAAACGAAGTAAAACCTGATGGACATTTAGACCCTGGCATGTGGTCAGGGTCCTGTAAAGTTCAGCTCTTGAGCTGACTCTGGATTGGATGGTATTTGATGCCAAGGAAGGAAAAGGGTGATGGGTGCTGGGCCACAGAGAAGGGCAGTCAGCAGCAGATGCCCTGTGTGATTAGATCCAAGGGTCTTCAAAGGTTTCTGAGGATTCCACCTGTGTTTCAATGAGAGGACCTCTCTGCAGAAGTCTGGATGCAGAGGGTGGGGGTAGAAAGACGAAGACAAAATGGATACATGGCTGGAGGGCTGAGCAGGAGCAGGGGAGGGAGATGAGAGGTCCCCGGTACCCTCCACAGCAACCTCGGGGGCAGTGGTGCGGTCAGCAGAGGTGAGTGCTCAGGCTGCCAGAAGAGGACTGAGAGGAGGCTGAGGAGGGTCCACAGTGAGTGGGTTGGCAGGATGGGGAGGCTGGGAGTGGCCTGCCTGATGGCTCTAGATGGACACCCCAGCACCAAGGGCGAGGCTGGGTGCTGGTCATGAGCATGAAGGGCACAGGGCCCAATGATTTACGAAACGGCAGTGTCCTGGTGGCCATCCAAGTTTACGGGGAGGTACGCAAACATCCTCCCTAGGAGTTTCAGCAGCTACGAGAAGGGCCTGGTGAGATCAGCTGCTAGCCAGGCATAGCTAAGCAAGTGTCAGGAGTGACCCCAAAGCTGTAACTGGCCTGCAGGGGGTCCCAGGCATCCCCACCAGACAGGCCGGAAGTGGAACGATGGAACAAGGCTCTAATCAGTGTATTCTTACTCTAACTCAACAGGATTAATATTAATTGCTGACTTTGTAATAGTTCAGTGAGAACTTTTATATAATTAGTGAGGTAAAGTGTTTACAAAGTCTCACTGTTCAGTTGCTTAATAGAGATTAACATCTCTGCTGAGAGTGGTGAGTCCTGAGTGAGAGATTCTGCTCATCATGGATGGCTTCTGAAGCAGCCAGTGCTTCCGAGGTCTTGTGAGACGTGGCTGAGCTCAGAGCTGAGGCTGTGTCACTGGTACTCGGGCTTGGGGGACTGCATGTTCTGGGCGACACACAGAGGCTCCCCCCAGGAATGCCAGTGACTGGAGACTCCAGAGTTTTATTCCTCACTCTCAGTCCTTCCTGCTCTTGCATTCCTATGAGAAAACTTGCTCCTACACTTATGCTCCAAGCAAAAAGACCAAATAATGCCCTTTCCCAGGTGACCTGATCCAAGCTTCCCCCAGCCCAGGTGACCTGATCCAGGATTGCTCACTCCACTTCTCTGTCTCAGGAAACGGGAGCTGCAACTCAGAAACAGCAGCTCAGAGGTTGCCAAACATTTCTGTGCTTTACGATCACCTAGGGAGTCTGTAAAAAATGCAGAATCTAGGTTTCTCACCTCACTAGGGTCAAGGTTTTATCTGGAGGTAGACAGGAAGCCCACACTGCAAACCCTGATGTGTAACTAAATAGCTTCTCGCTCTATGTATCACTTCAGCGTGAACAGCCGTGGGGTGTTATTTATTTCACGATGGTTAATGATGTGGAGAAGCTCTATACAGTCAGCAAAAACAAGACCGGAAGCTGACTGTGGCTCAGACCATGAGCTCCTTATTGCCAAGTTCAGACTTAAATTGAAGAAAGTAGAGAAAACCACTAGACCATTCAGGTATGACCTAAATCAAATCCCTTATGATTATACAGTGGAAGTGAGAAATAGATCTGATAGAGTGCCTGAAGAACTATGGATGGAGGTTCGTGACATTGTACAGGAGACAGGGATCAAGACCATCCCCATGGAAAAGAAATGCAAAAAAGCAAAATGGCTGTCTGGGGAGGCCTTACAAATAGCTGTGAAAAGAAGACAAGTGAAAAGCAAAGGAGAAAAGGAAAGATATAAGCATCTGAATGCAGAGTTCCAAAGAATAGCAAGAAGAGACAGAAAGCCTTCCTCAGCAATCAATGCAAAGAGATAGAGGAAAACAACAGAATGCGAAAGACTAGAGATCTCTTCAAGAAAATTAGAGATACCAAAGGAACATTTCATGCAAAGATGGGCTCGATAAAGGACAGAAACGGTATGGACTTAACAGAAACAGAATATGTTAAGAAGGGGTGGCAAGAATACACAGAAGAACTGTACAAAAAAGATCTTCACAACCCAGATAATCATTATGGTGAGATCACTCACCTAGAGCCAGACATCCTGGAATGTGAAGTCAAGTGGACCTTAGAAAGCATCACTATGAACAAAGCTAGTGGAGGTGATGGAATTCCAGTGGAGCTGTTTCAAATCCTGAAAGAGAATGCTGTAAAAGTGCCACACTCAATATGCCAGCAAATTGGGACTGGAAAAGATCAGTTTTCATTCCAAAACTGACTGGGACTGGAAAAGGTCAGTTTTCATTCCAATTCCAAAGAAAGGCAATGCCAAAGAATGCTCAAACTACCGCACAATTGCACTCATCTCACACGCTAGTAAAGTAATGCTCAAAATTCTCCAAGCCAGGCTTCA